>JALAZF010000062.1:8532500-8912500 GCA_022829125.1 Lathyrus tuberosus | reverse complement strand
TATTGTATGTAATTTTGATACAAATTACAAAAATAGTATTGCATAATAATTTTCATTTAGCTATATTAATTACTTTTAATTTTTTTTCTTCTAAAAAGCAAATTTTATTGATGATAGAATATGAAGAGTATTCTAAAATAGTACACCTAGGAAGAACACAAGGAAAAATTATCAACCAACACTAAAACTAATTTAAACAACCTGAGGGTTAATACAAAAGGCAAGAAAACTAGAGTTGGAATAGAGAATTTTACCACAACAAACCATCTTCCAAGCAAACAAATTTACATTTCAACATAAATCATTGACATTGCAATTACCATTTTAAAAGATTTTATCATTCCTAGTCTTCCATATACTCCAAACCATAGCCAACCAAATGATTCCCAATTTACAAACTCCTTCCCGATAATTACCCACCTTACTCAAATTAAAAAAAAAAAACTTCGAATAATAACCCGCAAAAGATTCCAAATAGCCACACCATAAGCCCATATTTTCCCACACTAACGATGACACCCGGCTATCGAAAAATAAATGAGCTAGAAACTTGTCTTCTTGTTCACAGAGAACACATAAAATGTCTAAACTCGAAAATCATCTTTTAATCAACTGGTCCTTTGTATCAACTCTATTCCAAATCACTTTCCAATCGAAGAATGAAATTCTCGTCGAGGCTCGGATCTTTCAAAGGCATGAAAAAGTCTGCACCTGATAGCCGACAGCAAAACTAGATGACTAGACTCCATCAACGCTTTATACATATCTTTGACAGATAATTTTACGATTTCAGCTTCCTTCCAATACACCCTATCGACCTCTTCAATCTTGGGATGGCCAGCTGCTAAAACATTCAACAAACTGAGATATTGATCCTGAAACTCCATCCTGCTCTGCCGCGGAATACCAAGGTTATTCCACGCTCACCTTCCATCGCACCAAACACCTATGTTTCCAACATAGTCATACTTGCGCTTGGAAAACAAAAACAAATCCTGAAACTGAACTGCTAAAGGTAAGGAACCCAACCAGATACCAAACCAGAAAGGAGTCATAACACCATTGCCAACCTTATACGACACCGAACCTGCAAAACTAAAGCACATGTTAGAAGTTATAGTTCCAAGCTCAAGAATGTCCTTCCACCAATAAGAACCAGACTTTCTAAAACTACAGGTATCTTCCTTCAGCACTAATTGTTCGATCCTTCTGTATCTCGCTTTTAACATTCTTTTCCACAGAGAATTTCTATCCACCAAAATTCTCCATCTCCACTTTGGTAAAAGAGCTATGTTGAACTCTTTAATACTCTTAATCCCAAGCCACATATCTCCCTACTCATACACAACGTTGCCCAATTTAACCAATAAATTTTGTTTAATGCCACAGCTCCTCCCCATAGAAAACGCTTTCGTATCTTATCAATTTCCCCCCAAATACTCACTGGAGCTTTGTAAAATGAAAGAGTAAACACTGGCAGGCTAGAAAGAACCAAATTAATTAAAGAAACTCTCCCTAATAAAGAAAGAAACCTGCCTCTCCAAGCCGCCATGTTAGTTTTGAATTTATCGACCAAAGGTTTCCAAGTCTTAATCCTTCTAGGATTACTTCTTGGAATACCCAAGAAAGAAAAGGAAGCATCTTCAGTTTTTTCAACTTAAAAAATTAGAAGCAGCTAGTAAAGAGTGAATGCTACATTTATTCTAATAAGTCGGCTTTTATGAGAATTCATCGCCAAACCTGAAACGAGTTCAAAGCCTTTAAGAATTGCCTTGATGGTCCAGAAGTTCTTCCATCCTCCTCTACCAACACTACGCCAAAAATATGTTTAGACGGCACCTAAAAGACAACGCTTTTATACAAAAGCGCTGCTAAAAAGAATAAAAAAATTTTGCTAAAAAAAAGCGCCTTAAAAGAAAGGCTTTAGAAAGCGCTTTTCAAAAGTGCTGTAAAAGACTGCCACCTTAGACCACCTTAGAAAGCGCTTTCCAAAAAGCGTTGTTATATGTATTACTTTAGAGAGCGCTTTTAAAAAGAGCTGTCAAAAGGCCACTTTAGAAAGCGCTTTCAGAAAGCGCTCTTATAGGACTCTAATTATTTTCACTTTAGAAAGCGCTTTCTAAGGAAAAGCGCCCTCTAAAGTCCTGTACTAATTAAAATATAAAACAATTCTAAACATTTTCAGAGACACTTCTATTCATTTTCTCTCTCGACCGTTTCTCTAAACCCTTGTCGTCGTTCTTGCATTGCCATTGCCGTCACCGTTGTCGTCACCGTTGCCGTCACCGTTGCCGTCATTGTTGCATTCCATTCGTGAAAACATTGTTGTTGTTGTTGTTCTTATTCTCTTATCCTCTGAAAACGAATAAGGTACGTTGTTACTCTTTTATTATTCATTTCTCTATTTTTAAAATTTGTTTTTGATTTGATTTTTATGCTGAAAAAGTTTTCACGGTGAGGATAAAAGCTCCCTCTTTTATTGTTGCAGAATCGAACCTATTTTTTGCTTTTATTTTTCATGAATATTTGGCAAAGTATTTTTCATGTATATTTTGCAAAGTATTTTTCATGTATATTTTGCAGAATCCTTAATCTTTCATCTCTTATTTTTACAAATGTCCCTCTTTTTTTATAATAAGCTCATTGTGTTATGCATTCATGATACAACCTAGTTTTGTGGAAGGTATTTTCATAAGGAAAATAATATTAAAGTATCTTCACAACGATGACTATTATTGAAAAGATACTTCATGATACAACCTAGTTTTGTGGAAGGTTACATTTAAATATTTTCTACTGTATATTTGGCAAAGTTGATTAGTATAAACAACCTAGTATTGATTGAAATTGTATTTCGCTAGTTGTGTTGTACTGTTTTTCCAATTGATTGTGTTTGGTCTATCCTTTTTTTCCAAGTTCATTTCTTTTATTTTCTAGAATTTGTGACTTTTTGTTATAAGTTAATTGTCTACTTTATACTTATTGAGGAGAGATTTTTTTTGATACTTTAAATTATAATTGTCTACTTTATAAGTTAATTAGAATTTTTTTGATACTTTAAATTATAAGTTAGTTGCCACTTATCAAGTTATGACTCATAATTGGTCAATTAATGATATTTCATTTTATGATACGTGTATAGGGGTTACTTGTGTTCAAAGTGTGAAAGTCGGATCGTTTCCCTACAGGTATAACATTTTTTCTTTTTGTTTTTGTTTAGTTTAATTAGTATAAATATGGATAAGAAATGGATGTCTTCAAGTCGATTGTCGAAAGAGTACGACAATGGGGTATCGAAATTCATTAAGTTTGATGTTGTGCACGCCAAAGACCCCAGTCGAATGATATGTCCTTGCTTGGGTTGTTGTTTTGGGAGTCGGGTTGACGCCGTTCAGTTGGCATCGCATTTATTGAGGAGTGGAATTAATAGAAGTTATACATGTTGGAATTTGCATGGTGAGAAAATTAATGGGAATGTTGAATCGGGGGATAATACGACCTACGCTTCATACGACAATGGCACAGATACATACGATTCTGATCGAGTCGAAGAGATTGCAGAAGCACTTGAAGAAGATCTTAAGGATTGTCCCAAAATGTTTGAGAGGTTGGTAAGCGATGCAGAGAAACCGTTGTATAATGGTTGCACCAAATTTACAAGATTGTCTGCGGTATTAAAGTTGTACAACTTAAAGGCGGGCAATGGATGGTCGGATAAAAGTTTCACAGAATTATTGGCCCTTATGAAAGATATGCTTCCAGAGGATAATGCCCTTCCCAATCGAACATATGAGGCCAAAAAGATGTTGTGCTCTATTGGCATGAGCTATGATAAGATACATGCCTGTCCAAACGATTGCGTATTGTTTCAAAATGAGTATGCATCGTTAAATGAGTGTCCTAAATGTGGTGTCTCTCGATATAAGAAAAAGTTGTCGCCAGCAAAAGTCTTATGGTATTTTCCTATAATTCCGAGATTTAGACGCATGTTTCGTAGTGAGACCGATTCAAGACACTTGACTTGGCATGCAGATGAAAGAATTATTGATGGAAAGTTTCGACATCCGGCAGATTCACCACACTGGATGAAAATTGATGATGATTATCCTGAATTTGGAAAAGAAGCAAGAAACCTTCGCTTGGCATTATCTACTGATGGAATGAACCCACACAGTATTCAAAGTATCTCACATAGCACTTGGCCTGTGATCATAATGATTTATAACCTACCTTCATGGCTTCGTATGAAGCGTAAGTACATGATGTTATCTATGTTAATTTCTGGGCCTAGACAACCAGGGAATGACATAGACGTATACTTGGCACCCTTAATCGAAGATTTAAAATTTTTGTGGGAGAGCGGTGTGGAGGTTTATGATGGGTATAGGAAAGAAAGTTTCAACTTGAGGGCGATGTTGTTTGGCACAATTAATGATTTTCCAGCATACGGAAATCTATCAGGGTACAGCATAAAAGGTCAATGTGTGTGTCCTATTTGTGAAGATAAAACAGATTGGACGCGATTGGAGTTTGGTCAGAAGAATGTCTTTCTCGGTCATCGTAGATTCTTAAATTCTAATCATCACTATCGTGGGTGGAGAAAAGCATTCAATGGAGAGCCAGAATATGGTAGAGCTCCAACTATATTGACAGGTGATCAAATTTTTGAAAAGGTGAAAGATGTGACAACTCAGTTTGGAAAGCCTTTTGCACATACACTTGTCAAGAGTGGGTGGAAGAAGAGGTCAATTTTTTTTGAACTGCCATATTGGAAGTTGTTGTATGTATGACATTTTCTCAATGTTATGCATATTGAAAAAAAATGTATTTGACAGTGTTATTGGTACGTTACTCAATATACCAGGAAAGTCTAAGGATGGCCTTAAAGCAAGAAAAGACTAGGTACATATGGGGATAAGAACTGAATTAGGACCCTTGAAGAAAGGAAAACGAACATATCTACCACCTGCTGCGTATACTCTATCTAGAAAGGAGAAAAAAGTATTGTGTAAGTTTCTAAGTGAAGTTAAAGTTCCAGAAGGATACTCTTCAGATATTAGAAGACTTGTGTCTATGAAAGACCTCAAGTTAAAGAGTTTAAAGACGCATGACTGCCATGTTATAATGGAACATTTTCTACCAATAGGTATACGTTCTATTCTGCCAGAAAAAGTAAGAAGCGCAATAACTAAATTGTGTTTTTTCTTCAAGTCAATTTGCAGTAAGGTGATCGATCCTGCGATCTTACCAACATTGCAAAAAGAAATAGTTATTACTTTGTGTGATCTTGAAATGTATTTTTCTCCCTCGTTTTTTGACATAATGGTTCATCTAGTTGTTCATCTAGTGAAAGAGACACAATTGTGTGGACCGGCTTATATGAGATGGATGTACCCTGCTGAATGTTATATGAAAATATTAAAAGGGTATGTGAAAAACCGAAGTCGACCAGAGGGTTGTATTGCCGAACGATACATTGTTGAAGAAGCGGTTGAGTTTTGTACTGAATATTTGTCCAATGTACAATCAATTGGACTCCCCAAATCTCATATTGTCGAAAAAAAGAAGGAAAAAAGTTAATTGGAAATGAAGTTGTGACAGTATCAAGGGTCGAACGGGATCAAGTGCATTTGTATGTTCTGCACAATGAGAATGAGGTTGAGCCGTATGTTGAAATGCACAAGGATGTTCTCCGAGGTTTAAATCCGAATAGAAATGAGAATTGGATAGTACGAGAGCACAATCGAAGTTTCATACCTTGGTTTAAGGATCATATTTATTCAAAGTATTATTCAGACCGCGATTCAATAACAGAAAGGTTGAGATGTTTAGCATATGGTCCAAGTATGGTCGTGTTTTCTTATAGCGCATACGCAATTAATGGATACACATTTTATACCAAAGAACAAGATGATAAAAGTACTATGCAAAATAGTGGTGTCACCGTGGTAGCTGAAGCAATGCACATTTCAAGTGTGAAAGACTTAAACCCCAAATTTGCAAATCTGTCATATTTTGGGGTTATCGAGCGCATTTGGGTGTTTGATTATGAGAAGTTTCAG
Source organism: Lathyrus tuberosus (assembly GCA_022829125.1). Taxonomy (NCBI): domain Eukaryota; kingdom Viridiplantae; phylum Streptophyta; class Magnoliopsida; order Fabales; family Fabaceae; genus Lathyrus; species Lathyrus tuberosus. The sequence continues at coordinate 8,906,438 of JALAZF010000062.1, read as the reverse complement.
ATTCCTATATTTCGTTGCAAGTGGGTTGAAAATAATAATGGCGTATGAATGGATAAGTCAGGATTTTTGCAAGTGGATCTTAATAGGGTGGCGTACAAAGATGAGCCTTTTATTCTAGCCTCCCAAGCTAAACAAGTGTTCTATGTCACTGATCCGACAAGTACAAAATGGTCTATAGTGCTTTTATCTAACAAAGTAATTGATGAAAATGTTGGAGATCAAGGTGATATTGATGTTGATATTGAATCATTTACTAGAAATGATCAAGATGAAAATATTATAGCGAATGAATCATATACTAGAAATGATCATAATGAGGGTATTTGGATCAATCCAACCGTCTGTGTTGTTAAGAGACGGGTAGAACATACTCCAAACAAGAAAAGAATGAGACGTTAGTGAAAAAGGTACTAGTTGTAAAATTATAGCTTATATCATTCAATATAGCTTATATCATTCAATGGATTAGGATTATGGAATTTTATATTTGTCATTTAATTTCTGTTTTTTTCTTTCTTACAGGTCAAATGTCTAGTAACCAGGAAGATACGCACGAGTTGCACGGGCTAGAGCAACCAATATTACATGGGTCAAAGTGGAGGTATATTAATTTTCACAATATTGCTTATTAGTGATGCTACTTGATAACACAAAACATCTATATATTATTTCTTAACTAATGCGTATTTTGTTTTGTTATGTAGTATTTCGATGATATGGCGTGTCCTTATTACACGAGGAAACAATTGCAAGATACTAAGGAGGAATTGTGCGAATTTTTTATTGCAAGAAGAATTCTTTCTTGAATGTATAGTTTTGTGAATGTAAATTCTAGTTTATTGAAATGTAAATTCTATGCAGGTTTGAAACCATACAATAGAATTTGTGCGAATTCTGCATGTAAATTCTAGTTTATTGAAATGTACAAATTCTAGTTTATAGAATTTGTGCGAATTCTGCATTAATGTAAATTCTAGTTTTGAAATAGAATTTGTTGATGGAAATGCGTATCCATACTGGTTTATTGAAATGTGAATTATACAGGTTTATGGAAATGTGAATTATACAGGTTTCTGCATAAAAAAAAATGGTTAAAATGGGATTTTAAAAAAAAAAATTCAAAATTATACGTAGACAAAAGACAGCGCTTTTGAGAAAAAAACGTTGTCTAAGGTTATACATTAGACAGCGCTTTGAAAAGCGTTGTCTAAAGTCCACCTTTAGAGAGCGCTTTTAAAGAAAAAACGCTCTCTAAAGGTATATAAAAAAATCATTATACGTATACATTAGACAGCGCTTTCAAAAGCGATGTCTAAAGTCCCACTTTATAGAGCGTTTTTGAAGAACAAAGCGCTCTCTAAAGTATATAAAAAAATTCTTTAAAATTTTATACTTATACATTAGACAGCGCTTTTATAAGCGCTGTCTAAAGTCCCCTTTTAGAGAGCGCTTTTTCATAAATAAAAAAACGTTGTCTTTACCTACGACAGCGCTGGCTTAGACAGCGCTTTTAAGCGCTGTCATAGGCCAAAAAAAGCGCCCTCTTTTCCCTTGTTTGGCGTAGTGCAACTATCAAAGTATCGTCAACAAATTGAATTAAATCCACTGAAATCCCTGCCTCTATTTTAAAACCAACGAAATCTCCGCGCGCCACTGCTTGCTTAAACAGCCTTGACAATCCTTCAGCCACCATCACAAACAAAAAGGGTGAAAGCGGATCACCTTGGAGAAGTACTTTACTAACTTCAAAATTAAGAGTAGGACTACCGTTCAATCAATTTCTTTTTAAATTGATTGACTATTTTACGTTACAATATAAAGAGGTTCATATGTATCTATTATCAAAGAAAATATTGAAAAAGGTTTATAATATTCAATTTTTTTAATTTTAAATGAAAATATTAAAAGCATTTTTGGTACAATAATTTTTCAAAAATTGAAGTTTTCATCCCTCTATTTAAAAGTTAATTTTGGTCCTTCAAATTTTCATTTTTGGTACAATAAATTTTCATTTTTCATTAATTTTGATCTCTCACTCCATTCCAGGGTTGACTTTATTACGTGACATTGCTTAGGAGACATATTTTAATATGACAAATCTTGGGAACAACTTTGTTGAAATGTAGTATAAAGTTTAAATTCCACTAGCATACAAGACATTTGGCAACTATAGAGTAAAATTTAAAAGCCAGCGAAAAACGAAAACATACCATGGCTGATTGAGAGATTATCATCATTGTTGTTACTCAATATATGGGTTTTGATCTGAGTTGACACTATGTATAAGTTTTAAAAATTTACATCATATCTTAACTGTTAATAGGATTGAATCAAACTGTCATATTAAATGAAATTATATATATATATATAAAAGTTATGATCCATTGACACCAGGTATAAGTCTAAATGACTTACACCAAATCTCAACCGTTAATAAGATTAAATCAAACGATTATATTAAATTTAATACAAAAATTATTAAAAAAAATACATGGCCATTTATTTTTCTTAAAAATTAGGCTATTTATAGGATGAGTTCAAATAAGACACAAATTTGGAAAAACACTCACTACTACAAAAAATATATTTAACTTTGAACGCGAAGTTGATTTAACCTCGATTACAAAGGTGAGATGACGAAGGGCATCATTAAAAATCTCCACTATACCTCTCGATTTTTGAATAATCGATGGGATGTTTGAAATGGTCATTGGTTCGATTCCCAACAATATTTTTTTATATTTTCAAAATTAGCGCCACATACCTCTTGGTTTATTGCCAAAACCGAAGAAAAATATAATTTTTTAAATATTTATTACATTGTTTACACAAAATATAAATTAATTAATTTGTTTACAAACTATATTGTTTAGGCATAAATTAAAGTAAAAATATTTAACAAATTTTGAATATAATCCATTCGTCATCGTTATCGGTTAAGACACTACTACAAATAATATATTTCATGACAAATCTTTCACCTCACTCAACAAAAACCGAGGCATAATGGCAAAGCGAGCCATGTTTTATTTTATGTTTAAATAAATACCACATATTCCCTTAGTTTCTAAATACAATTGAGGGAAAAAAATAATTTAGAACATGCTTCCAATTCTGGCAACAGCAGTTTATGTTTTTATTTTTTTAAAAGTGATGCCTTTATTTTTATTTTATTTTTTATTTTTAAACTAATGATCTATTCCTCAGGATATATTTAATAACCAAGGGATTAGATTATCAAATTTTACTGTAATAGTACTTGTTAATCAGATTTTACCTTAAACCCAACTTATATGTAGTTGTTCCAAATTTGTACGCATCATACTTTGGGATGAATTGCAAGACATAAAAGATCTCCAATGTTCTTCTATCTAGAACAAAATATTTTTTTTGCTATTGCAATCCATCCCAACATAATAGTGTTGATGTTGTTGTTGTATTTTTAGAATAACCTTTCAATATTGTCAATCAAAGAAAACATTTCATAATTTATTGTTTTCCTCGGTTGACAAAATTGAAAATTTGTTCCTAAACATGCTGAAAATTGCAAGCACGTGTATCTTGTTCTCTTTCATGAAAATATTTGCTCAAGATAATGAAATCTCATTAGGATGGATTGCAAGTACAGAAAAAAAAAAGTTTATCTTGGTAGGAACAGATAACTTATCTAAATTTAAAAAGAATTGTTGTTCTCCAATAATCCATTGTCAAAATCTGGATATGTTTAAACAATTTATTTTAATATCCTAGGTAAACAATGTAATTTTAAAAAGATGTTTTCCCCCTCAATTTTTTTTATAGAAATCGAGAAGTATGTGACGCTTGGGATGAAACATATTTTATTATAATTTTTATTTAAAAAGAAACATATTTTACCTCAGTTTTGAGTAATAACCGGTGTAAAATATATGTGTGTTTATTCAGTTTCTTCGTCTTCCTTAAACAAATATTTATCGTCCATTTAATGAGTATTAACGCTCAAGACATTACCATTAGTGATTCGCGTGAAACATAAAGCCCTCGTTATAAAAGCATTTTAAATATTAAAAGTTGATAATGAAACATTTGACATAAAAAAATTGAAACTTTAAAAAACATTTATTTTATTTGGGAAAATTTCTCTAGGAAGGATTCCAAGAGCATAAAATTTTTTGAGTTCAAAGTTTGTGTTCTTAAATAATCATATAACTGAATATTTATTTTATTTGTCTAACCTTTTTTTGTTATATATCAGAAACAAATGAATGCAAAAGCCATAGAGAATATTCTGCATCCAACATTTGATCTTCCTCAAGATTTAATAAAATGAGGATTCAACATTTGTTCTTCCCCAAGATATCCAACATTTATTTTTTACCGACAGTGATGACAATGAATTGGATTCAAAATTTGTAATATATTTTTACTTTAATATTTTGTGTAAACAATGTAGTTTGTAAACAAATTAATTTATTAATATTCTGTATAAACAAAATAATGATTATTTAAAAAAAAAATACATATCTTTCCCCTCGGATTTAGCCATAAACCGAGAGGTATGTGGAGTAAGTTTTGAAAATATAAAAAAGCTATTGTTGGAGATTGAACCAATGACCATTTCAACTATTACCTCGGTGACACACCCCAATTTTTCATACCTTTTTATTTCTCTTATCTTAACATTTGCACTATGATTGATCATTTCTTTAAGGTGATCATTTGGCCTTTGGCCATGATCTCTTAGATGGAGGCCATGAGCATCCTTTTTGTGGTTACTCTAGATTTTCTATTGATCTTTATTTTTTCAATTATTTCCTCTGATAAAGTTTGGTCCAAAATAAATAAGATTTCTTTCAACTGATGCAAAAAGGGCAAAGGAAGATCCCATGTGTTTCTTGGACATGTGAGATTTTGCTTGAAGAAATCACATTCTAATTTCAAAGGGAAGTTCATGGAAGCAATGGAAAAGGTGTGAAGAATTGAAGGATAAAAGCACCAAGGTTTATAGTGATGTCTAAGAGTGTTACAAGGAATGTTTATTTGATCAAGTTTCAAGGTCATTACAAAAGTGATCAAGAAGTTTCTAAGCTACATTACAACACATGAAGAGCCAAAATCAAGAATTGCAACAAAAGGTTCTAAAGTACAAGACTAAAATGTCAAAAGAATTCAAAATTCAATGTTGGTACATGATTTTCACACGAGGTATTAAGGATGTTGCCAAGGTGATTACATTCAAACATTTGAGTTCAAGGTGACAAGAGCACAAAATTCCAAAGTCTGAATTAATCACAAAAGGATTTAAGACCAAGAATGGCAACATTGGTGGAATTCTAAAGAAGAAAAGTTCAATTTAATTTCAAACCAATTACAATACTACCACATGATTTGAGATTAAGAATGCTAAATTTCAATTGAGGTCAATTTCAAAGGTTAAGTTACATGAGGAACAAAGGTGGATTACAAGAGAATTATATGCAATTACAAGTTAAATGATACAAATCCTACAAGTTCTTGATTGTGACATGAAACCAAACCTAATTCTACAATGCCTAAGAAACTAAAATTCAAACTTTGAAGTTATTCTTCACTCGTGCCAATCTGCCTCACCCAAGTTTCCTTCCATTCCAAGTCTTCATTAATTCAAGTAGCCATACTTCTTCATTTTCATGCCAATACATCACCAAATATTCAAATCCAAACTACCTTCCTTCATTTCACCGTTGCACCAATTCCTTCATATTCGTGCCAAGGCCTTGCTCAAAGATGAAAAATGAAATAAATGGTCAGTACAATGTGCAAGCAAACCATGAACAGTTCAAGAACAAAATCACCAATTTAGAGCATTCTAAAAGCACATTAGCAGTAGTAGCCATAACAAGGACATTTAACATATGCGATAAAGCATTTTTTGAACAAGCCACAGTCCATATCAAGTAATATCAATATGAAGAAAAGTCAAGTGCACAAATATTGCAGCATAGCAGGCACATACATATTAGCAATTCATACACAATCACATGGGACCACCAACCTTCTAGAACAACAGAAAAGACAAAATAGCAAAGCCCATTCCAAAATCACACGAAATCAACAACATTCCCTCTCATCCTAACAGAATTAGTCCTCACACGTACAAGCCTCATCACACGTACCTCAAGAAAATGTCATCCTATAAATTGAATACACTATTTATTCATGAAAAACCTGAGAAAACCCTAAAAAAATACTACTCTGCAAGAACTCTAAAACCCAACAAAAATCTCACATTTTAAGGTTTTATGAGTCTCACATTGAGACTCAAAATATCTTGAGCTAAAAGCCACTCCTAAAGCTATCACGCCCAGAGAATCAACAATAAATAGTAGAAGGAGGGTGCAAAGAGAAAGAAGGAAGCATCAGTAGAAAAGTTACCTGAGAAAGCTACTTGCACGAGCTCTTTTGAGAAGTTCTTCAAGAGGTAGCTTATGCACTTGATTCTTCTGCAAATTGAAAGCTCTTACTTGATTTCATGTTGTTTGTGCCCTCTGAGAAGCGTAGTTTGCTTATCCTTGCGTTGCTTTGCTTGATTTTCGTTGATTTTGATTTAGGGTTAATTTGGGGAAAGGCCTCGATTTGGGAATTTAAGGTCGTTTCAGTGAATTCTAGGTTCAGATTTGGATAGAGGAAGAAAAGTTGAGGAGGGTTGATGTAGGTTATTTTTGGTTTGGAAGAGGTCTCGCCGGAGAAGACGGCGGCGGCGGCCGTGGGCCACCGTCTTCTTTGGCCAACTCTAGGTTTCCGGTGGAGACTAAGTTGCAGAGTGGAGAGAGAGAGAGAGAGAGAGAGAGAGATCAGAGAGTGAGTCAGTTTCCACCCTTTTCCTTGTTTTGTTATTCCTTGTTGACGTGTTTATGTGGAAGGCCAGGGGCGGTGACACTTGTCCCTCCTCTTGACAAATGTCACCGGATGGATACTTTCCCCATGTGATTCCATGCAGACGCTCCCTAAGCCATATTGTGTGCCCTCACATCCCAGTTTCGGATCAGAGTCAGAGCTGACTCTTTGATCAGATCATGCGCTCCTGGTTTCGTCTCAATGGTCAACTCCTTGACTAGGGTCCACCGTGGACTCCCTCAACACCTAGGCTTATGATGTTGTGGGCCTGGGGATTTTATTAATTGAACCCTTTGTTTACATTCTGAACCAGGCCCGTTTTCTAGTTTTCTTTTATTTGTTTTTTTTGTTAATTCACTTTCTTTTCTTTTTTTATTATTTATTTTAGTTTATATTTTATAAATATGTTAAAAAAATTCTGATTATTTATATTAAATATTTTTATTTAATATTAATTAATTAATTTCTTAATTAATTTTATTAAATGTTTATATTTAGTTTAATTAATTTAGTTTGTTTGCTAATTTCATCAATAATATTAAAAAATCCAAAAATATGTAATTATTAATTACTTTAAAAAAATTTATTTAATACTAATTAATTAAATTATTAATTAATTTTATTAAATATTTATATTTAATTTTATTAATAATTTTTCCCTTCGTTTGATTTATTTTTAATTGTGTGATGCTTGATCTTATAATGCTTATACATTTGCTCACATGCTTCTAACTTATGCCATAATGCATTTTAAATCTCATTTCTCATTTGCATAATTCAAACCCTTTTCTAACTAATTTCTTGATTTAATATCAAGTCCTTTTTAAACACCCTTGTAAGTCGATCGTTTTCACGATCGCCATCAATCTCACATAGCCTCCTCTTGGGCTTTCATACAATGAGACTTTGTTCACATTTCACACTCTCATTTGCATGCATTTGTGTAATAGATTTATTTTGATGTGGCTTGGTATTATCCCCATTTGAGAAAATGTATCCCCACTCCCATAATGTGTAATGTTTTGTATCGTTTTCTCTTTATTTGCTTTCGCTTATGTAGCCTTAATACAAGAATAAAATCAGCCACCCTTTTTCAAATGAACACAAATAAGCTTGATTCAACGTTAAACATTTTTATAAAATAAATTCAATAGGACTTCTCACAACCATTAACCCTTAACCTATTCAATTCCAAAGCATACTTGATCCATATATCAAGTCACACTACCTCTTGTAAGTCGATTGCTTCATGCATCGCCATCAATCTTACCCAATACCTATTAGGACATCCTTTCCATTTAGTTCAAACCCTTACATCGTTTTGAACACAAATTCAAACCTCGATCAACATCGAGTCTTTTATCTAAGTCAAATTAAACTACTTAATCATACTTAGACCGTATTTCATTAAAGGATGAAAATGGAGATAGTCTCGAGCCTTCGATTCTCCTCCTTGATTGTTTGGATATAAGAAGCCTTCCTTACTATTCGAACAATTGTCTTCTCTAAAAGACTTTTAATCCGATTCAAACTCAAATCATTTTCATAATTACATAAACGAAAAGGAAGTGGTCTAGAGTCTTCTATTCCCTTCCCGAGTGCTTAGATACAAGGAGCCTTCCTTGTCCATTTGAGCATTCGTCGTTCTTTAAAGCACTAAACCCTTACCTAAACATTATTTCTTAAAAGATGAAAATGGAGATAGTCTGGAGCCTTCGATTCCTCTCCTCAATTATTTGAGTACGATGAGCCTTCCTTACTATTCAAAAATTGTCATCCCTAAAACGAACTAAAAAACCGTAGTCCCACGAACTACAGACGCTCTGATTCTTCATTTTTTCAAATGAAGATACATAGGCACAAGGGACTCAATCCTTGACGAGCACACTAATAAAAAACCATCCATTTCCCATTAGCAAACAAATCCTTTTCTCTTACCTTTCGCATTATTCGCTTAGAAGAAAACAAATAACATTAGCTAACATTCGATCACAAATCTGACTAAGAGGTTCTCGTTGAGTACAACAGACGCGAGGGGTACTAATACTTTCCTCTTGCGTAACCGACTCCCGAACCCAAATTTGGTTGTAATGACCATTTTTCTTTCCTAAATGTTTTATCGATATTTTCTTATTCCTTCATTAGGATAAATAAAGTTCGGTGGCGACTCTGTTCGAACATAACTTTTTTTCGTTTCCATCGCGAAGGATCATAATTTTTGAGGTACAACACTCGTCTATTATATAACTAAGGGGTAAAGTGGCCGCTTTTCATGACGTCCTTCGTTACCTCGCATCTGTAACTAAGGTTAAATCAACTTCGCGTCCGAGGTTAAATGCGCTTTTTGTAGTAGTAAAAAAGAGTTAGATATTAAATCTTGGGTAAGATCAAATATTGGATATTTCATGCATTTGTTTTTGGTATAAAAAAAAGAGTTAGATAACCAAAATAAATATTCAGTTATATGATTATTTAAGAATACACACCTTGAACCCAAATAATTTTCTGCTCTTGCAATCCATCATAGAGAACTTTTCCAAGCTTCTTTAAGTTTCAAAGTTTTCATGTCAAATGTTTCATTATTACTTTTTAATATTCAGTATGTTTTTATGACGTCTTTTATATTTCATGCGGATCACTAATGGCAGTATCTTGAATGTTGATACTCATTAAGTGGACGACAAAGATTTTTTTAAGGACGGTAAAAAACCTCATTAAACACACTAATATTTTCCCTTGGTTATTACTCAAAACCGAGGCGAAATGTGTTTCTTTTTTAATAAAAAAATACAATAAAATATTTGTAAGAACAAAATTTGGTTTTGCATCTAGCCTTTAGTTTTAATGATAACAATACATTGTTTCTTAGAGAATTTTTTTTTGCCCTAATGGTTTTATCTAGTGTATAGCTTTTGCTAGCAGGTTCTGTGTAACGCCCCAGTTTTGCCAATTTTATTTTATTGAGTCTTTTTGGATTATTTTATTATTATTTTATTCTAATTTTCGACTTTTGTGTGAAAAGGTGTTATTTTTCGTCGTGAATATATTTTATTGCGTTTTGGTAACGTGTGCGAGATATTTGAGTGTGGGGGTATTTTGGACATTTCATAGATATTTTTACTAAGTTAGTAAGAAAAGAAAATAGAAAAGAAAAGGGAAAGAAAAATAGAGAGAAAGAAAGAAGAAAGAAGGGAAAAGAGAAGAAAAGAGGAGAAGAGAGAAAATTGAAGAAAGTGTGGAAAAATCATCAAGAGCAAGTTGTAGAGTCGATTAAATCGGGTAAGGGTGCGAAACTCGATTATTCTATGATTGTATACGATTATGTATGAGTGTTTGTTGTTGTTTTGGATTGAATTGGAAGAAAATGAGTAAAACCCATATTTGGTATAATTGATTAGAAATTGATTTGAATGTGTCAAAACTTGTGTTGATTGTGTTTTAGATTGTCTATACATGTTGGTTGTGTGTTATTGCAATTCAAATTGGTGATTTTCTGAGTTTAGGTGAAGATTTGGTTGATTGGGGTTTGAAAAACGCAGAGATTGTTCTGCAGAATTTTTCTGGGTCTGTCCTGGCCATACGCGTAAGGGGCTTACCAATACGCGTATGAGACCAGGCGATACGCGTAACATTGTGCTGTTTTGGGGGGCAATACGCGTATGAACTTGCATGTTTTGCCGGCCCTCTGGTGATACGCGTAAGGGCTATGGGCGTACGCGTATGGATTTGTGAAACGTGGTTTTGTGAAGGAAAATTGCTCTGTCAATACGCGTATGGGAATAGGTGGTACGCGTATGGACAGGAGATTTGCAAAGATGTGATTTTTCAAAATGTGTTTTCGGTTTTGTCCGTAAGTTTTGTTCCGAGTATCCGATTTTTGTATTCTTGGGGTCGTTGGAAAGGTATCGAGACGTACTTTGTGATTATGAGGTTTTGAGAATTGTTAGCCGATTAAATTTTGTCGGGAAATGTGAATAGTGTCGAATCTCGACTTTTGTCATTTTAATGGTGCATAATTATCATGTATTATGCTATATGTTTGTGCTTTGGATATGTATGCCTTATATGCTGTTGTGAGGATAAGTTGTGGCCGAAAGGCAAGAAATGCTAAGTGTTGTATTCGATGATTTATGCATGATTATGAATGTGTGCATGGATGCAATGTGAGTGTCATGAGTCATTGTATGCCAAGCATCATAATGTGCATTGTGGAAACGTCCTGAGAGACGGTTTGATTCCTGAGGGAATATGCTATACCATCGTGTGCCTCGAAAATATGAGGCGCTGCCTGAGGACTTAAAGCGATGGGTATAGACGATTGTGGGCTCCTTTGGAGACTTAAAGCAATCCTTAACGTCGTGTGCCTCGAAAATATGAGGCGATGCCTGAGGACCTAAAGCGACGGGTGAACATCGTAGGCCCGACGGGGAGTTACTTGACTAAGTCTCAGTAACGAGCGATGGTTCCAATAGTTCCTGAGTGAACTGATGATGAGACATGAGACATTGGAAGTCGGTACCGCATGGCATGTGCATAGAGTCGTTGTGTCGGTCTATGTGCATTGCATAAATCATGAATTAATTATGTGTGAATTTGTGAATGTGATTGATGATGGTATGGTATATGTGTGGTGTGTAATGGTATTCGATGCTTGAGAATTGTGCGGTATTATGTTATATGTGGTTGTGGTGAGGATGTGTTACTTGTACATTTTTGTGTTTATATATATAATTTTATTCAATTGTATTATGGTTGTTTTTCTCACTCTTCTGCTGTTTTATAACGCTCTATGAGGCGTTGCAGATTAGAGCTGCTGGAGGCATTCCATTTTGTGAAGCGTTGCGTCTTCATTATTTTGTCGGTCGGCTCTGATATGTGACTCCGGGTAGTTAGGGTGGCCGCGTGCTATTATTTTGTATATCTGATGATATATTTTGGTTGTACATATGCTACCTGAAGTATGACAAACTGTTTATATGTGTATATGTATATATGTTAATCAGATGTTAGATTTTCCGCTTTAATTCTAATTTCTGAAAGTGGGTGTAAGGAACAAAGTTTCCTCTGTATGATTGCTACCCCACAGTTGCATATCATTATGGGCAGGTGTTGCATGTTATGTGTTTGGTTTCAAATTTGATGTGATTCCTCCTTTCTATGCAGTGTTTTCAATTATACTCTGATGAATTTTCGAATTTTCTTTTACCGCTTTAATTGCGTGTTAATTGGGGGTATAGATCGGGGGCGTCACATTAAGTGGTATCAGAGCCAGTCCGTGTCAGTTGTGTCAGTTGTGTCTGGCATATTAGGCGAGTTGTTGTTTAACCATAGTTTATGTGCTTGGACGAACAGAATATGGCGAGTCGTAATGATGCTGCTTTAGCTGCGGCGATGGAGGCTATGGCACGAGCTGTGCAGGGTGCACCAAATGCTGCCGGAAATGATGAGTTTAGAAAGAATAAGCCGCCGGTCTTTAAAGGGAAACATGATCCGGATGGTGCGCAGTTGTGGTTGAAAGAGATTGAGAGGATTTTCAGGGTGATGGATTGTGATGACGATGATGATAAGGTGAGGCTGGGCACTCATATGTTACATGAAGAGGCTGACGACTGGTGGATCAGTACTCGTCAGGTGTTGGAAGCTGGGGAGGAGGAAGAAGAGATCACTTGGGAGGTATTTAGCCGAGAGTTTCTAAGGAAGTATTTTCCCGAGGATGTCAGAGGAAAGAAGGAGACTGAGTTTTTAGAGCTAAAACAAGGTAATATGTCGGTTATTGACTATACTGCTAAGTTTGTGGAACTTGTGCAGTTTTATCCTCATTATGTGGAAGCGACTGCTGAATTTTCTAAGTGTGTGAAGTATGAAAGTGGCTTACGTCCTGAGATAAAGCAGGCTATTGGTTATCAGAGGATCCGAAGGTTTGCTGATTTGGTGGAATGTTGTAGGATTTATGATGAAGATAGTAAGGCTCGTTCTGCTCACTATAAAAGTGTAAGTGACAGGAAAGGGAAACAACAGTTCCGTGGTGGTCCGTATGTGTCACCAGCTGATAAGGGTAAACAAAGGGGTTCTTTTGATCGGAGGTCAGGTGGAGGAGGTATGTCTAATTCTCCAAGGTGTTTTAGATGTGGTGAATTGGGTCATCGCCAGATGGAATGTAGGAAGAAAGTGGATAAGTGTTCTAATTGTGGTGGTATCGGACATGTTTTAGCTGATTGTAAAAGGAAGAATGTAGTGAAGTGTTATAACTGTGGGGAACCTGGTCACATTAGCTCGAAGTGTCCGAATCAGAAGAAAGCTCCAACTAGTGGCAAAGTGTTTTCATTGGCGGGAACTCAGACTTCAAGTGCTGATCATCTGATAAGAGGTACTTGCTTTATTAATAATACGCCTTTAATTGCTATTATTGATACTGGAGCGACTCATTCGTTTATTTCGTCTGAGTGCGCGGAACGTTTGAATCTTGGGTTGTCTGTGATGGATAGTGAGATGGTTATTGATACTCCAACGATGGGGTCAGTAACTACTTCGTTGGTGTACTTGAGTTGTCCTTTGACCATTTATGGTAAAGACTTTGAGATGGATTTGGTGTGTTTGCCATTGGAAGGTTTAGATGTGGTGTTGGGAATGACTTGGTTGCAATTCAATCGGGTGCACATTGATTGTTATCATAAGCTTGTAAGGTTTCCTTCTCTTGAGGAAGATGAAGACTCGAGTTTCTTATCTACCAAAGAGTTGAAGAGACTTTTGGCGGATGAAGCTCAGTTGTTTGGGTTATTTGCATCTTTGACTATGGATAGTCAAGTTTCATTGGAGGTGTTTCCTGTTGTGTGTGATTTTCCTGAGGTGTTTCCTGAGGATATTTCAGATGTACCGCCAGAGAGAGAAGTTGAATTTTCGATAGATCTAGTTCCTGGTACTAGACCTGTTTCTATGGCACCTTATTGAATGTCGGCATCCGAATTGGAGGAGTTGAAAAAGCAGTTAAGTGAGTTGTTGGAAAAGAGGTTCGTGAGGCCAAGTGTTTCTCCTTGGGGTGCTCCAGTTTTGTTAGTGAAAAAGAAAGATGGGAGTATGCGATTATGTATTGATTATCGCCAGTTGAACAAAGTGACGATTAAGAATAAGTATCCGCTTCCAAGGATTGATGATCTGATGGATCAGTTGGTTGGTGCTTGTGTATTTAGTAAGATTGATTTGAGATCGGGGTATCATCAGATAAGAGTGAAAGAAGAGGATATTCAGAAGACGGCCTTTAGAACACGTTACGGTCATTATGAATATTCGGTGATGCCGTTCGGGGTTTCTAATGCGCCTGGGGTGTTTATGGAATACACGAACCGTATTTTCCACGAGCATTTGGATCATTTTGTGGTGGTGTTTATTGATGATATTTTAATCTATTCTAAGTCTCGTGAGGAACATGCAGGGCATTTGCGTATTATTTTGCAGGTTTTGAAGGAAAGGAAGCTTTTTGCCAAATTGTCCAAGTGTGAATTCTGGTTGTCTGAGGTGAGTTTTCTTGGGCACGTAATTTCGGGTAATGGTATTGCTGTGGATCCATCTAAAGTAGAAGCAGTTCTACAATGGGAGGCTCCTAGATCCGTTACCGAGATTCGAAGCTTTTTGGGTTTAGCTGGTTATTACCGGAGGTTTATTGAAGGTTTTTCTAAGCTAGCTCTTCCTTTGACGCAGTTGACTTGTAAGGGCAAGGCGTTCATTTGGGATATTCAATGTGAAGAGAGTTTTTGTGAGCTGAAGAGAAGATTGACGATAGCTCTGATTCTTATTTTACCTGATCCTAATGAACCTTTTGTTGTGTACTGTGATGCTTCTTTAATTGGTTTGGGTGGTGTTCTGATGCAGGAAGGTAAGGTTGTAGTTTATGCTTCAAGGCAGTTAAGAGTTCATGAGAAAAACTATCCTACTCATGATCTTGAATTAGCGGCTGTGGTTTTTGTGTTGAAGATATGGAGGCACTATCTCTATGGTGCAAGGTTCGAAGTCTTTAGTGATCATAAAAGCTTGAAATATTTATTTGATCAGAAAGAGTTGAACATGAGGCAGCGGAGATGGTTGGAGTTCTTGAAAGACTACGACTTTGGCTTGAATTACCATCCTGGTAAAGCTAATGTGGTAGCCGATGCATTGAGCCGTAAATCGTTGCATATGTCGGCTTTAATGGTTAAGGAGTGGGAACTTTTGGAGTCGTTTAGAGATTTGAGTTTGGTTTGTGAAGTGACTTCGGATAGTGTAAGGCTTGGAATGTTGAAGGTTACCAATGAATTTTTGTTGTCGGTTAGTGAGAAACAAAAGCTGGATTTGAAATTTGTTGATTTGATGATATATGAGAAGGTGGATTTCAAGGTGGATAATTTTGGTGTTTTGAGGTTTCGTGGTCGTATTTGTATTCCTGATGATGCAGAGTTGAAAAAGATGATTTTGGAGGAAGGACACCGGAGTAATTTAAGTATACATCCGGGTGCGAATAAGATGTACCAAGATTTGAAGAAGATTTTCTGGTGGTCTGGTTTGAAAATAGATGTGGCTCAGTTTGTGTATGCTTGTTTGACTTGTCAGAAATCGAAAGTGGAACATTTGAGGCCTAGTGGTTTGTTGCAACCGTTGGATATTCCTGAGTGGAAGTGGGATAGCATTTCGATGGATTTTGTAACGGGATTGCCGAATACGCAAAAAGGGCATAATGCTATTTGGGTGATTGTGGACAGGCTGACTAAATCGGCGCATTTTATTCCGATTGACATCAGTTTTTCTTTGGAACGGTTAGCTGAAATTTATATCAGTGTGGTGGTGAAATTGCATGGGATTCCATTGAGTATTGTTTCTGATCGAGATCCTAGATTTACATCTAGATTTTGGGAAAGTTTACAGAAGTCATTGGGTTCTAGATTGAGGTTGAGTTCGGCTTATCATCCGCAGACGGATGGTCAGACCGAAAGAACTATTCAGTCGTTTGAGGATTTGTTGAGAGCGTGTGTTTTGGAACAAGGTGGTGCGTGGGACGGTTATCTTGCTTTGGTTGAGTTCACGTATAATAACAGTTTCCATTCTAGTATCGGAATGGCACCTTTTGAGGCTTTATATGGACGAAGATGTAGAACGCCGTTGTGTTGGCACGAAACAGGTGAAAGTTCGGTGGTTGGACCGGATTTGGTGCAACAAACGACGGAAAAGGTAAAGTTTATTCGTGAGAAAATGAAGGCTTCTCAGGATAGGCAAAAGAGTTATCATGATCGGAGACGAAAGGATCTTGAGTTTCAAGAGGGTGATCACGTATTTCTGAGGGTTACGCCGGTAACGGGTGTTGGTCGTGCTTTGAAATCTAAGAAGCTTACTTCTCGATTTATTGGTCCTTACCAGATATCTGCGAGAGTTGGTGCTGTAGCGTATCGTGTGGCGTTGCCGCCGAATCTGTCGAATTTGCATGATGTGTTTCATGTTTCACAGCTTTGGAAGTATGTTCCGGACCCTTCACATGTTATTCCTATGGACGAGGTTGAGGTAAGAGATAACCTTACGATCGAGGCATTACCGGTTAGTATTTTGGATCGCGAGGTGAAGCGGTTGAGGGGCAAAGAGATTGCACTTGTGAAAGTGGCGTGGGGAGGCGCTGCTGAGGGGAATCTGACGTGGGAGTTGGAAAGTAGGATGCGGGAGTCGTATCCAGAGTTATTTGTATCAGGTAAGATTTTCGAGGACGAAAATTTCTAAGTGGGGGAGAATTGTAACGCCCCAGTTTTGCCAATTTTATTTTATTGAGTCTTTTTGGATTATTTTATTATTATTTTATTCTAATTTTCGACCTTTGTGTGAAAAGGTGTTATTTTTCGTCGTGAATATATTTTATTGCGTTTTGGTAACGTGTGCGAGATATTTGAGTGTGGGGGTATTTTGGACATTTCATAGATATTTTTACTAAGTTAGTAAGAAAAGAAAATAGAAAAGAAAAAGGAAAGAAAAATAGAGAGAAAGAAATAAGAAAGAAGGGAAAAGAGAAGAAAAGAGGAGAAGAGAGAAAATTGAAGAAAGTGTGGAAAAATCATCAAGAGCAAGTTGTAGAGTCGATTAAATCGGGTAAGGGTGCGAAACTCGATTATTCTATGATTGTATACGATTATGTATGAGTGTTTGTTGTTGTTTTGGATTGAATTGGAAGAAAATGAGTAAAACCCATATTTGGTATAATTGATTAGAAATTGATTTGAATGTGTCAAAACTTGTGTTGATTGTGTTTTAGATTGTCTATACATGTTGGTTGTGTGTTATTGCAATTCAAATTAGTGATTTTCTGAGTTTAGGTGAAGATTTGGTTGATTGGGGTTTGAAAAACGCAGAGATTGTTCTGCAGAATTTTTCTGGGTCTGTCCTGGCCATACGCGTAAGGGGCTTGCCAATACGCGTATGAGACCAGGCGATACGCGTAACATTGTGCTGTTTTGGGGGGCAATACGCGTATGAACTTGCATGTTTTGCCGTCCCTCTGGTGATACGCGTAAGGGCTATGGGCGTACGCGTATGGATTTGTGAAACGTGGTTTTGTGAAGGAAAATTGCTCTGTCAATACGCGTATGGGAATAGGTGGTACGCGTATGGACAGGAGATTTGCAAAGATGTGATTTTTCAAAATGTGTTTTCGGTTTTGTCCGTAAGTTTTGTTCCGAGTATCCGATTTTTGTATTCTTGGGGCGTTGGAAAGGTATCGAGACGTACTTTGTGATTATGAGGTTTTGAGAATTGTTAGCTGATTAAATTTTGTCGGGAAATGTGAATAGTTTCGAATCTCGACTTTTGTCATTTTAATGGTGCATAATTATCATGTATTATGCTATATGTTTGTGCTTTGGATATGTATGCCTTATATGCTGTTGTGAGGATAAGTTGTGGCCGAAAAGCAAGAAATGCTAAGTGTTGTATTCGATGATTTATGCATGATTATGAATGTGTGCATGGATGCAATGTGAGTGTCATGAGTCATTGTATGCCAAGCATCATAATGTGCATTGTGGAAACGTCTTGAGAGACGGTTTGATTCCTGAGGGAATATGCTATACCATCGTGTGCCTCGAAAATATGAGGCGCTGCCTGAGGACTTAAAGCGATGGGTATAGACGATTGTGGGCTCCTTTGGAGACTTAAAGCAATCCTTAATGTCGTGTGCCTCGAAAATATGAGGCGATGCCTGAGGACCTAAAGCGACAGGTGAACATCGTAGGCCCGACGGGGAGTTACTTGACTAAGTCTCAGTAACGAGCGATGGTTCCAATAGTTCCTGAGTGAACTGATGATGAGACATGAGACATTGGAAGTCGGTACCGCATGGCATGTGCATAGAGTCGTTGTGTCGGTCTATGTGCATTGCATAAATCATGAATTAATTATGTGTGAATTTGTGAATGTGATTGATGATGGTATGGTATATGTGTGGTGTGTAATGGTATTCGATGCTTGAGAATTGTGCGGTATTATGTTATATGTGGTTGTGGTGAGGATGTGTTACTTGTACATTTTTGTGTTTATATATATAATTTTATTCAATTGTATTATGGTTGTTTTTCTCACCCTTCTGCTGTTTTATAACGCTCTATGAGGCGTTGCAGATTAGAGCTGCTGGAGGCATTCCATTTTGTGAAGCATTGCGTCTTCATTATTTTGTCGGTCGGCTCTGATATGTGACTCCGGGTAGTTAGGGTGGCCGCGTGCTATTATTTTGTATATCTGATGATATATTTTGGTTGTACATATGCTACCTGAAGTATGACAAACTGTTTATATGTGTATATGTATATATGTTAATCAGATGTTAGATTTTCCGCTTTAATTCTAATTTCTGAAAGTGGGTGTAAGGAACAAAGTTTCCTCTGTATGATTGCTACCCCACAGTTGCATATCATTATGGGCAGGTGTTGCATGTTATGTGTTTGGTTTCAAATTTGATGTGATTCCTCCTTTCTATGCAGTGTTTTCAATTATACTCTGATGAATTTTTGAATTTTCTTTTACCGCTTTAATTGCGTGTTAATTGGGGGTATAGATCGAGGGCGTCACATTCTGACTCTGAAGAGATACAAAAGTGCACTTTACAAATACACATCAAGTTCTGAAATGCTCTTAGACAACGGTTCTGATGAACGTTTGTTCTAAAGCTTCAAAGTGTGACTCTGATAGAAGAGCTCTGAAGGTTTATCAAGCTCTCAAGATTCTGAAGAACAAGTTCTGAAGACTCTGAAGACCAGGTTCTGAGAAACTAAGTCAAGACTCTGAAGACAAGTTTCTGAAGCTTCTCTTAACCGGTCTTTTGATCCTTCTAAATAGCCTTCTACAAAATTTACTCAAAAGCCTCTAAATATTAGATGATAATATCAAAAGGTTTTACATGAGAAAAATAGTACACAGTACAAGATTAATATTCCCTCCACTACGCTGATTTCATGGAATAAGGACTGTATTATTTGTACCTAGGGCTGCCAATGAATCGAACCAACTCAAAAATAGTTCAGAACTCGGTTCGACAATTAAATCGTTGAACTAGGTTCATGAACCAAATGAACTGAATATGAGCGAAAAATTAAGTTCGTTAACTAAATGAGTTGAACTTGAACTATACATAGTTCGACTCGTTAGGTTCATGAGTCAACTTGATTACATATGAGAATGATTATATTGTCTTTAAGATTAGGTTTAAATCTTTACTCCAAATCTTAAACTCTCAATTGTATCTCTTGAAAGTTGTATAGGTTTTGAATTAGTAAATTTTTGATATAAAGTTAAATTTCAATCTGATAAGTTTTATTTTATTTTAATATTTTATTTTAAAAAAAAATATTAATTTAAAATGTCAAATATATTAAAAAAATAGATTTAAAAAAATGCTTTTAAGTTTGTGAACCATGTGAGCTGAACCTAATGAGATGAACCTAACAAGTTGAACCGAACTGTTCGTGAACTTATAATGAGTCGAGTTTGAGCTTAAAAAAAGTTCGTGTCGAACTCGAACCGAGATTTGAGCTGAACCAATTTTTAACGAGTCAAGCCGAGCTGAGGCGAGTTCAACTCGACTCGACTCATTTCCAGGCCTATTTGTCCCATTTTGTCTCCCACTGTAATACCCCGTATTTTTACTAATTTGGACTTTAGAGACTTTTTGGACATTTAGTAGTATTATTTCTAATACTAAGTTTGTTACTTATTTTCCTTCCACTTTCCAACATATAAAAAGAAAAAGATAGTAAGAAAGGAAAGAAAGAGAAAAGAAGGAAAAGAAGAGGAAAGAAAGAAGAAAGGAGAAAAAGAGGAGAAAAAGGGTTTTGGAAGAGAATCCAAGAGAAATCATCATCCATTGATCCAAACTTCATCCAATCATCTCATCTTCATCATTTTCATCATCTATCCAAGGTGGGTTCTAGTTAGTACCATTGTTTAGAGGTTTTGGAGTTGATAAGTTTAGGTCGAATTTATGGAAATCGATGTTTTAACGGTTGAAATTTGATATAAATTGAAAGGAATGATCAATATGCTTGTAGAAACATATATTGATGCTTGTTTTGATGTTTTGATTACTTTGGATTGATTGGAAAATTATAGGGTTTGTGAAATGTTGTGTTCATGAGAAAATGTAGGTTTTAAGAATGTTGTTGATAAAACCTTGCTAGAACTAGATCGTAGCACCTCTGTTGGTTGTAATTTATGGTTGAGAAGATGTTTGGAGGTGTGGGAAATTTCTATTTTGCTAAAGCATTTTTCTGAGTTTCGCAGAGCGCGCTTAGCGCGCAGGAGCCCGCTCAGCGCGGTTCTGAAATCCTGCAACCCCAAATTGCAGAGAGTTGTGTGCTTAGCGCGGAAAGGGCGCGCTTAGCGCGACCTGGGACTTGGAATTTTATTCCTTAAACGAGAAAATTCATAACTTTCGACTCGTTTATCGGATTCGATCATTCTTTATATCGATGTAAAGCTGAGGAAATATTCTATACAATGGAGATGAAATATGTCGATTTTACCGACCGATTAAATAATCGAGAACGTTCCAAAAGTGATATATTTATGTTTTAATTGTTATATATTATTCTGCTATGCAATTATGACATGTCTTGGCTATCCTATTATTGTTTAACATGATTGTAAGTGAATATGCATGCAAATATGAAAACGATATAGGAAGAGTGAGGAAACCTCAAACTTGAACTATAGGAGAATCTAGTAAGGAACTAGAAATTGTAGACAACTCTAGATGGCGATGCTCAGGCACGTGTTGTTGAAAGATACACCCTTGCCGAGTATTGGCCTAGTTGAGAGTGAACACTAGTATGGAACATGTGGTTAACCTTTGTGGTTGTGAAAAGGCAAGAGAGGCCTTAAGGCGGTGTAGTCTTGTGATTGTCGAATACAATCGTATTTGTTGTATGTAATCATGTAATCGTAACCGGAATATTTTGAGTGTAGTTTCATAGGTCTCGAGCTCCTCTGAAACGGGTACACAATTACTTGGTAGGTTTGATTCCCTACGTGTAGTACGATTGGAACCTATGCTATGGGTAGAGACTTAGGCCATGAGAAGTGACGGTTCATGGTTAACAGGCCGATGATCCCGAATATAATTCGTATGCCAAGTAACTACAAGGATCTATGACTCGGGTCGCCTTCTAGACGTAGAAGCGGACGGGAAGATGAGATGTCCTGGTATGGTTATCGATTAGTGATGTTGTGAGTTAATGAACTCATGTCATGTTTCCATATAGTGTGAGAATCATATAGTGTGAGAATCATAAAGTGTGAACTCAAGGGTCCTTTCCCCTTTTCCCCGGACTTGAGTTAGGATTGTTAGAACCTTGATAATCCGAGAGAACCCATAAGATAGGGAACTCACTGAGATTTGATGTATCTCACCCCACGTTGTTGATGTATTTCAGGTGCTTCAGGTTCCGAGAAGGGTAAGGATAAGGTCGTGTGATCTTTTCCTTGTTTGTTGATGGCTAGCTTCCGTAGCAGAGTTTATTTTGAGATCATTGTTGATCTAGTTCTTAGTTTTTATCATTTGAACATCTTGTGTATAATATGCCTTAGGTTTTTGTACTTCGTACTTTAGGGTATTTATTTGTATACAATGTGTTAACTAGGAGCTTATGTGTTTCAGTACCAAACACTTGGATCTATATATAAAATTTATGCTTTGATGTATGAGTTTTATATATGGGTGTTACAGTTGGTATCAGAGCAGGTCGTATCCTCGGCCTAGCCATGAAATAGTATAAGTATTTCTTTCCGTTTCATATACGTTGTGTCGCCATTGGTCTTAAGTGTTATATTTATGGCATTGAGCCTGATCAACTTAATCCTATTTGTATGACCTTTAGGAACATGGCTGAAGGACGTAGAAACACTCGTGGTAGACCCCGCACCACTCCTGAAGGGATAAATCCGTCGGGCGGCGACGACAATGCTCCTCTGTACCAGTTTATGCAACAGATGCAGCAGCAACATAATCTATTTATGCAGCAAATGGTGCAACAAATGAATGGAGGTTTGCATCCTACGGTGGTTGCTCCAGAAGCTGAAGGTGGGAAATTCTGGGATTTTATCCGCATGAATCCCCCAGAATTTCATGGTGGATTAGATCCCGTGAAGGCTCACGAATGGATTTCTGGTATGGAGAGGATTTTCTTGATAGTCCAATGCAGCGAAGAGAACAAGGTGTTGTTCGCTTCTCATTCACTGAAGGGTCCCGCTATGAGATGGTGGGAGAGCGCTTCGGATTTGATGGCTATTCAGGAAATGCCTAAGGTTTGGGAACAGTTCAAAGTTATTTTCATGGAGAAGTATTTTCCGAGCTCATTGAGGACTCGGAAAGAATTTGAATTTCAACAATTAAGACAAGGTAGTATGACTGTGGCCAGTTATGCTGAGAAGTTTGAGGACATGGCTGCTTATTCTAGGCAGGCTATGTATGCTCCTGATGAAAGGTGGAAAATAGACCAGTTTCTGTTTGGACTAAAAGCTGAAATATCTCATAGTGTATCTCAGAGAGAGTTCACTATATATGCTGAAGTTTTAAGGCAATGTTATGTGGCCGAGCATAGTTTGAAGAAAGTCCAAGCTGAGGGTGTTGTGAGTAGAGTGAATCAAGGGGATCGCGGAAGATCCAACCAACAATTCAAGCCTAGACAACAATCCTTCAAAGGGAAACAAGTTCAAGATTCAAGGGTGAGTACACCTCTTGTGTGTCGCACTTGTGGCAAGAATCATTCTGGAAGGTGTAGTTTAAAATGGGTAAAGTGTTTCCAATGTCAGAAGGTGGGTCATCTAAAAAGAGATTGTCCTCAGAATAGGACTCAGACACAAGGAAGGGTTTATACCTTAGATGCAAGGAAGAAGAAGAGTGATAATTCCTTAATTGCTGGTACGTGCTTCGTTAACGGATTTCCTTGTTTTGTTCTATTTGATTGCGGAGCTACACACTCTTTTGTATCGATGCAATGTATGAAGCAACTTGGGTTGCGGTCCGTTCCTTTGTCTCCTCCTATAGTGGTCAATACCGCCATGGATGAAATAGTTGAGGCACCGTTGATGTGTGAAAACTGTGTTTTGTCTGTGGACGGTAGAGTTTTTCAGATTGATCTTATTTGTCTACCGCTTAAGAAAGTTGATGTCGTTTTGGGAATGGATTGGCTTTCTGCTAATTCGGTGTTTATAGGGTGTGAAGAAAAGCTCATCATCATTCCATCTATTGATGCTACCCCCGAAAGATGTCTTAACAACTATTCTAGAAGGTACGATTGAAATGATAAATTTCTTGTTCGAAGAAGAGAAATCTGTTCTTTTGGTTCTCACTAAGGAAGGGAGTAGCGACCTTCAAGTTATGGATATTCCAGTAGTTTGTGAGTTTTCCGAATTTTTCCCCGAAGATGTCACTTCTCTTCCTCCGGAGAGGGAAGTGGAATTTTCTATTGACCTGGTACCGGGAACGGCTCCTATATCCGTTTCTCCGTATCGGATGGCACCGCTTGAATTGAGAGAACTGAAGGAACAATTGGAAGAGCTTTTGGCTAAGCATTTTGTTAGACCTAGTGTCTCACCGTGGGGAGCTCCAGTATTATTAGTAAAGAAGAAGGACGGTGGGATGCGGTTGTGTATTGACTATCGTCAGCTGAATAAAGTCACCATTAAGAACAAGTATCCCTTGCCAAGGATAGACGGCCTATTAGATCAATTGAAAGGAGCCTGTGTGTTCTTGAAGATTGATTTGAGGCCGGGTTATCACCAAATCCGAGTGAAGAGTTCCGATGTACCTAAGACTGCATTTAGGACCCGTTATGGTCATTACGAATTCTTAGTGATGCCTTTCGGTGTGACTAATGCTCCAGCTGTTTTTATGGATTATATGAATCGGTTATTTCAAGCTTACTTGGATCAATTTGTTGTGATCTTCATTGATGACATTCTTATCTATTCCCGTACTCTGCAAGAGCATGAAGGACTTTTGAGAATCGTCTTATCGATCTTACAAGAGAAGCAACTTTTTGCCAAGTTAAGCAAGTGCGAGTTCTGGATGTCTGAAGTTAGTTTTCTTGGTCACGTTATATCACAGGGTGGTGTAGTAGTGGATCCGTCAAAGGTTGAAGCTGTGATTAATTGGGAGAGACCGAAGAATATATCGGAAATTAGGAGTTTCTTGGGTCTAGCAGGCTACTACAGAAGGTTTATCAAAGGCTTTTCGCAATTAGCATTACCTATGACTAAGCTTACTCGGAAGGATTGCCCCTTTAAGTGGGATTCGGCGTGTGAACAAAGTTTTATGAGTTTGAAGGAAAGACTGACTACAGCTCCCGTTCTGATTATTCCTGATCCTACCAAGTCGTATGAGGTATTTTGTGATGCGTCTAAGATGGGATTAGGAGGCGTTTTAATGCAAGAAAGTCACGTTGTGGCTTATGCTTCTCGACAACTGAAAATTCACGAGAAGAATTATCCAACCCACGATTTGGAATTAGCGACGGTGGTGTTTACTTTGAAAGTGTGGCGTCACTATTTAT
This sequence comes from Lathyrus tuberosus, assembly GCA_022829125.1. Taxonomy (NCBI): domain Eukaryota; kingdom Viridiplantae; phylum Streptophyta; class Magnoliopsida; order Fabales; family Fabaceae; genus Lathyrus; species Lathyrus tuberosus. The sequence goes on along the minus strand of JALAZF010000062.1, from coordinate 8,881,539 downwards.
ATGGAGTACATTTTGAAATGTTTAGTGATCACAAGAGTTTAAAGTACCTCTTTGACCAAAAAGAGTTGAATATGCGTCAAAGGAGGTGGATGGAATATTTAAAGGATTATGACCTAGAGCTAAAATACCATCCGGGTAAAGCAAATAAAGTGACCGATGCCTTGAGTAGAAGAACTTTGAGAAAGGCCAAATTGATGATGTTAGAATATTCGTTGCTGGAAAAGTTTAGAGATTTGAATCTTCATTTTGTGTGGACTCCTAATGGAGTGATTATGGGGAATTTGAATGTCAATTCTATGTTAAGAGTTGAAATTCAACAAGGACAATTATTGGATGAGAAGTTGCAAGAGATGCTAAGTCAACCGGGTTTTGTGCATGCTAGCGATGGAATGATTATGTTTAACCAAAGAATTTGCATTCCGAACGATGCAACTTTGAAAAGAAAGATTTTGGAAGAAGCGCATAAGGGTGCTTTTACTATACATCCGGGTTCTTCAAAGATGTATCAAGATTTAAAGAAAGACTATTGGTGGTCCGGTATGAAAAGAGATGTTGCGGTCTTTGTGTCGGAATGTGCGGTATGCCAACAAGTTAAGATTGAACATCAAAGACCGGGTGGATTATTGCAACCACTAGAAATCCCAGTTTGGAAATGGGATAGTATTTCTATGGATTTTGTAGTAGGTTTACCTCGTACGCAAGGTGGTTATGATTCGATTTGGGTAATAGTTGATCGGTTGACAAAGGCGGCGCATTTCTTGGCCGTGAAGACTACTTTCAAGGCAAGTCATCTTGCGAGGTTATTTATTTCAGAAATTGTAAAATTGCATGGTATTCCCTCTAATATTGTGTCAGATAGAGATCTGAAGTTTACTTCAAGGTTTTGGAAAGTTTTTCACCAAGCTATGGGGACGGAGTTGCGTTTGAGCACGTCTAATCATCCACAGACGGATGGTCAAACTGAACGAATAATACAAACAATGGAGGATATGTTGAGAGCTTGTGTGTTAGAGAGTAAAGGGAATTGGAAAGAACTTCTACCATTGATTGAGTTTTCTTATAATAATAGTTATCATGCGAGCATCGGTATGGCTCCGTATGAAGCATTGTATGGAAGAAAGTGTAGGACCCCTTTGTGTTGGGCGGAAGTTGGGGAAGATAGAATCTTAGGACCCGAAATTATCCAGGAGACTACGGAAAAGATTCGAATGATCCGCGAGAAAATTAAGCAAGCACAAGATCGACAAAAGAGTTATGCGGACAATCGAATGAGACCTTTGGAATTTGAAGAAGGTGACCATGTCTTTTTGAAAGTTACTCCGAGATTAAGACTGAAAGGACCGTTTAAGCCACGGAAGTTAAGTCCGAGATACGTGGGACCGTATCAAGTTTTAGAAAGGATTGGCGAAGTAGCATACATGTTGGCCTTACCTCCTTCTTTGTCAGAAATGCACGATGTTTTCCATGTATCTCAACTTCGAAGGTTTGTTCCAGATCCTCTTCATCCAATTCTACCTGATACTATTGAAATAGAAGCAGACTTAACGTTTGAACCTCAACCAAGCCGCATTGTGGGAAGAGAAACGAGAGTATTAAGGAACAAAGACATTTCTCTCGTTAAGGTGCAGTGGGATGTAATGCATCCGGGTGATGCAACTTGGGAACTTGAATCGGAAATGCGAGATGCTTACCCTCATCTGTTCAGGTAATCTTTCAATTCGAAGGCGAATTTCCATTTAGGGGGGGGGGGGGGAGGATGTAATACCCCGTATTTTTACTAATTTGGACTTTAGATACTTTTTGGACATTTAGTAGTATTATTTCTAATACTAAGTTTGTTACTTATTTTCCTTCCACTTTCCAACATATAAAAAGAAAAAGATAGTAAGAAAGGAAAGAAAGAGAAAAGAAGGAAAAGAAGAAAGGAGAAAAAGAGGAGAAAAAGGGTTTTGGAAGAGAATCCAAGAGAAATCATCATCCATTAATCCAAACTTCATCCAATCATCTCATCTTCATCATTTTCATCATCTATCCAAGGTGGGTTCTAGTTAGTACCATTGTTTAGAGGTTTTGGAATTGTTGGGTTTAGGTCAAATTTTTGGAAATCGATGTTTTAACGGTTGAAATTTGATATAAATTGAAAGGAATGATCAATATGCTTGTAGAAACATATATTGATGCTTGTTTTTGATGTTTTGATTACTTTGGATTGATTGGAAAATTATAGGGTTTGTGAAATGTTGTGTTCTTGAGAAAATGTAGGTTTTAAAAATGTTGTTGATCAAACCTTGCTAGAACTAGGTTGTAGCACCTCTGTTGGTTGTAATTTATGGTTGAGAAGAGGTTTGGAGGTGTGGGAAATTTCTGTTTTGCTGAAGCATTTTTCTGAGTTTCACAGAGCGCGCTTAGCGCGCAGGAGCCCGCTCAGCGTGGTTCTGAAATCCTGCAACCCTAAATTGCAGAGAGTTGCGCGCTTAGCGCGGAAAGGGCGCGCTTAGCGCGACCTGGGACTTGGGACTTGGAATTTTATTCCTTAAACGAGAAAATTCATAACTTTCGACTCGTTTATCGGATTCGATCATTCTTTATATCGATGTAAAGCCGAGGAAATATTCTATGCAATAGAGATGAAATATGTCGATTTTACCAATCGATTAAATAATCGAGAAAGTTCCAAAAGTGATATATTTATGTTTTAATTGTTATATATTATTCTGCTATGCAATTATGACATGTCTTGGCTATCCTATTATTGTTTAACATGATTGTAAGTGAACATGCATGCAAATATGAAAACGATATAGGAAGAGTGAGGAAACCTCAAACTTGAAATATAGGAGAATCTAGTAAGGAACTAGAAATTGTAGACAACTCTAGATGGCGATGCTCGGGCACGTGTTGTTGAAAGATACACCCTTGTCGAGTATTGGCCTAGTTGAGAGTGAACACTAGTATGGAACATGTGGTTAACCTTTGTGGTTGTGAAAAGGCAAGAGAGGCCTTAAGGCGGTGTAGTCTTGTGATTGTCGAATACAATCGTATTTGTTGTATGTAATCATGTAATCGTAACCGGAATATTTTGAGTGTAGTTTCATGGGTCTCGAGCTCCTCTGAAACGGGTACACAATTACTTGGTAGGTTTGATTCCCTACGTGTAGTACGATTGGAACCTATGCTATGGGTAGAGACTTGTGATGGTTAACAGGCCATGAGAAGTGACGGCTCACGGTTAACATGCCGATGATCCCGAATCTAATTCGTATGCCAAGTAACTACAAGGATCTATGACTCGGGTCGCCTTCTAGACGTAGAAGCGGACGGGAAGATGAGATGTCTTGGTACGGTTATCGATTAGTGATGTTGTGAGTTAATGAACTCATGTCATGTTTCTATATAGTGTGAGAATCATATAGTGTGAGAATCATAAAGTGTGAACTCAAGGGTCCTTTCCCCTTTTCCCCGGACTTGAGTTAGGATTGTTAGAACCTTGATAATCCGAGAGAACCCATAAGATAGGGAACTCACTGAGATTTGATGTATCTCACCCCACATTGTTGATGTATTTCAGGTGCTTCAGGTTCCGAGAAGGGTAAGGATAAGGTCGTGTGATCTTTTCCTTGTTTGTTGATGGCTAGCTTCCGTAGCGGAGATTATTTTGAGATCATTGTTGATCTAGTTCTTAGTTTTTATCATTTGAACATCTTGTGTATAATATGCCTTAGGTTTTTGTACTTCGTACTTTAGGGCATTTATTTGTATACAATGTGTTAACTAGGAGCTTATGTGTTTCAGTACCAAACACTTGGATCTATATATAATATTTATGCTTTGATGTATGAGTTTTATATATGAGTGTTACACCCAACTTTGAAGACCGTTATGCAAGGTGACATCTTATTTATGAAGATGTCCATTCTACCCTCCAATGGATGTTTTCATGCCTATATAAAAGAGACTTGGAAGAATGAATGGAGTTGTTAATTCTGCCACTCTATTCACGCTACAACGCTTTTGCAGAACATACTATTTTTGTGAATATAGATAGAAAACACACATAAAGTTTTTGTTCGTTATTGTGTGCATATTTGTCTGTACCTAAGCTTTGTGTAATCTACTTTTTGAAGCATCTTTATAAACACAAATACCTGTATCTCTTTGTTTGAGATTGTTTCCTTGAGTAACCAAGGTTTAGTTAGGATACTCGAGAAGAAAAGGACGGGTAGTCTTTGTGTATATGTAATCTGGTGATTATAGTAGATTAAGTCCTTATTGAGAAGGAAAAATTACCTTGGCGGGTGGATTGAATTAGATTCATTAATAGTGAACCAGTATAAAAATAATTGTGTTCATTTATTTTTACTCTTGGTTTTACTTTTGGTGTTTGAGCTCTAAAAAGTTTTAATCTTGGAAACTCAATTCAACCCCCCCCCTTTCTTGTGTTTCTTGCCACATTAAATTGGCCTCAGAGCTCCGATTCTTATATTGATTGCACATCAAACACTTAACTATGTCAGATAAAGATCTAGTGTGAAACACAGTGGCAGCTATTTCACCACCTCCTCCTGTTGTTAATGATAAAGATCATTATAGCGTTACCGTCTTTGATGGAGAAAGATTTGATTATTGGAAAGACAATATAGAAATCTTATTTCTTGGTCACGATGTAGATTTATGGGATATGGTAGTTGATGGCAACATACACCCAGTAGATGCTAGCGAGAACAAGATAGTAAGAAGAGTGATGACGAACCAACAAAAGAAAGATTATAAAAATTATCCCAAGGCTACAACCATCTTGTTGAATGCCATATCTTATACTGAGTATGATAATATAACAAATAGAGACTTTGCTAAGTCAATATTTGATTCTTTGACGATGACTCATGAAGGAAACTCACAAATCAAAGAAACCAAAGCTATTGCTATGATTAAAAAATATGAAACGTTCAAGATGGAAGAGAATGAAACAGTTGAGAATATGTTCTCAAGGTTTCAAACTCTTGTTGTAGGACTGAAGGTCCTGGATAAAGGGTATTCTTCTGGTGATCATGTGAAGGAGATCATCAGAAGTATACCTAAAATATGGAGACCTATGGCAACTGCTTTGATGTTATCAAAGGACTTGAACAACACATCTCTTAAAGAACTTGTTAGTTCTTTAAGAAGTCACGAGATCGAGCTTGAGGAAGATGAGCCCCAGAGAAAGAGAAAGTCAGTTTCCCTGAAGTCTTTGGGAAAGTCTGAAAAGACTAGAGCTTTTCAAGCAGAAGAAGAAGAAGAATATTCAGAAGAGTTTGAAGAAGAATTTGAGTTGTATTTTCTATTCAGATGAGTGAATCAACTCTGGAAGAAAAAATAAGGTAGATTCAGGGAACAAAGAAGGAAAAATGGTCATTTTGAGTCCGCTTTTGGATTCAAGAAACCCAATAAAAAAGTCATTTATTTGAATGTAAGGAGATAGGTCATTACAAATATGTCTGCCCCAAGCTGATGAAGGACATACCCAAGAAGAAAGACTTTCGAGGGAAGAAGAAGGGTCTAATGGCTACCTGTGACGATTCAGAATCATTAAAAGATGTCTCTAAGGAAGAGCAAGCAAATTTGGTGTTGATGCCGTCTAATAAATCTCCTACTGAGAAAGATATATCAGAATCAAAACCTGAGTCAGACTCAGAAGAGGTATTTGTTGAACTCTCTTGCTCTGAACTTGAATCCAATTTAACATAAGTTCTGGATAAGTATTAGAAGCTAATAAGCAAATACAAGTATCTGAAAAAGGTTCATGTAGCTAAGTCAGAATCATATTGTAAGCTTAAGAAGGATTTCTCAAGTTTGAATGAAGACAACTTTATTTTGAAAAGAAAGATTTCTAAACTAGAGAAGGATAATCTTTCAGAAGCCTCTACAGATTTTGGTGATATCCTAAACAAGTATGACAAATCTTTATAGAAATTTCTTGCTATAAGCCTAAATAAAAGGGTAATGGCTTCAATGATTTATAGAGCTAGTAGAAACGGAACAAGAGGAATTGGATATGATTCTAATGAAGAATCTAATTCTAAAAAAGATGATAAAACAAATACCCTGTCTTCTCATGTTTTCCCTTCTAGGAAACAAAATGTTATTAGGCCTAAAGGTAAAGTTGTTGTAAAACCTAAGGGTAAATCAAAATCTCATACATGTTTCAACTACGCATACATGTATTCATATCTTGCATAGAAACCCAAAGTTGTTAAAAACTCTAGGAAGACTAACCCCAAAGGATCCAGAAAGATATGGGTACCTAAGGATAAGATAATCGATGTTGCATACATCCTTAGTAGTGGATTTAAGACACCAATCATGGTACCTGGACTTTGGATGTTCACGCCACATGACAAGAAGAAGGCATATATTCCAAAGCCTAGACTTAAGCCTGGAGGCGTCGTCGGTTTCAAAGGTGATCAGAAAGGAAAGATCATTGTTTCTGGAATAGTTGGTAACAGTTTTATCCCCTCTATTGCTAATGTTCTTTTAGTTGAACCATTAATGGATAACTTATTGTCCATAAGTCAATTAAGTGACAATAGTTATGATAAAATCTTTAATCAAAAGTCTTGCAAAGCCGTCAGTTAGAAGGATGGCTCAATTATTTTTAATGGAAAGAAAAAAACATTTACAAGATTAGACTTTCTGATCTGAAAAATTAGAATGTTAAATGTTGTATGTCTGTAAATGCATAGCAATGAACATGGCATAGACAATTGGGCCATGTTAGCATGACGAGGATTTCTCATCTAAACAAGCTTAATTTAGTCAGAGGCCTTCCTAAGTTAAAGTTCACTTCAGATGCTCTTTGTGAAGCATGTCAGAAAGGAAAGTTTTTCAAAACTTCTTTCAAAGCTAAAAATGTTGTTTCCACCTCCAGACCATTGGAACTTCTACACATTAGTCTTTTGGGATCAGTGAAAACTGCTTCTGTCAATGGTAAGAAGTATGGACTAGTCATTATAGATGACTACAGCAGATGAGCATGAGTAAAGTTCTTAAGACACCAGGATGAGTCACATTCTGTGTTTGCTACCTTCTATTCAGAAGTGAAAAAATGAGAAGGACTTCATAATTGTTAAAGTCAGAAGTGATCATGGTGGTAAATTCAAAAATAAATACTTTGAGAAACTCTTTGATGAGAATGGAATCTCCCATGATTTCTCCTGACCTATAACTCCAACCCAGAATAGAATTATAGAGAGTAAGAATAAAACATTGCAAGAGATGGTAACGACCATAATCAACGAGACCGATCTGGCTAAACACTTTTGGGCAGAGGCAGTCAACACAGCATGTTACATTCAGAATAGGATCTCTATAAGACCTATTCTGGGTAAGACTCCCTATGAATTGTGGAAGAACAGAAAACCTAACATTTCATATTTCCATCCATTTGGCTGTGATTATTTTATGTTGAACACTAAAGACAATCTTAACAATTTTGATTCTAAAGCACAAAAATGTATTATGTTAGGATAGTCTGAACGCTCTAAGGTCTATAGAGTATACAATACAGAAACACGAATTATTGAGGAATCAATTCATGTTAGATTCGATGATAAGCTTGACTCTGAAAAGTCAAAGCTAGTTGAAAAGTTTGCAGATATGGAGATCACCTATTCATGTTCTGGAGGTAAGACTCCAATAGCAAAAGATGCTGAGGAAAAAGAATTTAAAGCTACTCAACCAAAAGCTGTTGTAGTTCAGGCTCCTCTAAGAAAGCACAAACAAAGATCCTCAGACTCTGAAGAATTGATTCTGGGCGATAAGACTGAACCTGGCAGAATCAGATCCTCATTCAAACCTTCTGAGGATACTCTTATGGGTTTGGTGTCCTTGATAGAGCCTACATATGTTGATGAAGCTCTTCTGGACACAGAGTGGATTATGGCTATGCAAGAAGAGTTGAACCAATTCTCCAGAAATGATGTGTGGAATCTTGTGCTAAGACCTAAGCAAACTCATGTTATTGAAACAAAGTGAGTCTTCAAAAATAAGTTGAACGAACAAGTAGAGGTAGTCAGAAATAATGCTCGACTGGTTGCACATGGTTATAGTAAGTAATAAGGGATTGATTATACTGAAACCTTTTCACCAATTGCCAGGTTAGAGTTTATTCGTCTCTTAATTTCCTTTGTTGTTAATCATAACATCATCTTGTATCAGATGGATGTTAAGAGTGCATTTCTGAATGGTTACATAACTGAAGAGGTGTATGTGCACCAACCTCCTGGTTTTGAGAGTCATAAAGACACTGATTATGTTTTCAAACATATAAGTCATTATATGGTCTGAAACAAGCTTCTAGAGCATGGTATAAAAGACTAAGCAATTTTCTTCTTGAAAATGATTTCTCCAGAGGGAAGGTTGATACAACTCTGTTCTGTAAAACATTCAAAAATGGCATTCTTATTATTCATATTTATATTGATGATATTATATTTGGTTTTGCTAATGCTGCTTTGTGCAAGGAATTGCTAAGTCTATGCAGGTAGAATTTGAAATAAGCTTGATGGGAGAACTCAAGTTCCTTTTGGGGATTCAGATCAATTAAAGTTCATAAAGAGGCTACATCCATTAGATAAAGTACACCAAGGAACTTCTGAAGAAGTCTAACATGTTAAAATGCAAGATTTCAAAGACTCTTATGCATCCTACATGTATCCTTGAGAAGGATGAGGTAACGGTAGGTAGAGAAAAAGGTATACAGAGATATGATTGGCTTTCTCCTATACTTGGTTGCTTCTAGACCTGACATTTTGTTTAGTGTCTACTTGTGTGCTCGCTTTCAATCAGACCCTAGAGAATCCCACTTAAGAGCTGTTAAGAGGATCTTCAGGCATCTGAAAAGTACTATTAACCTTGGCTCGTGTTATCGAAATTCCAAAGAGTACAAGCTTGTTGGTTATTGTGATGCTGATTACACTGGAGACAGACTTGAAAGAAAAAACACTTCTGGAAGCTATCAGTTTCTTGGAGACAACTTGATTTCATGGTCCAACAAAAGGCAATCAACCATAGCACTATCAACTGCTGAAGTTGAATGCATTGCAGCTTATGGATGCAACACTCAGATGCTTTGGATAAAGATTCAGCTGGAAGACTTTTAGATATATAAGAGTAAAATTCATATCCCTTGTGATAATATTTCTGCTATATGTTTATCTAAGAATCCAATTTTCCATTCTAAAGCTAAACATATTGAGATCAAACATCACTTCATACATGACTATGTTCATAAAGGTATTTTAAACTTAACTTTTATTGATACAGACCATCAATGGGCTGATATCTTTACAAAACTCATTGCTGAAGATAGATTCATTTTCAGTCTGAAACATTTATCTATGGAAACTTGTCTAGAAAGATACAAATGATTATCTCAGAATGTTTATTTTCTTAAAATGGTTTAATGAGACTCTGAGATGTTTTGACTCTGAACGTGTGAGTCTTCTGATGTGAGAAGGTTTCATATGCTCAGAAGTATCCAGTCAGAACCTCATTTTTTAACGTTCCAATTTTTGGACATTGAAAAGTTTTTGCATTAATGAGCTGTTAATCAGTCTTGGAAAGTGGAATAGTTTTTGAGACAACTGTCTTAGAAAACCGAACTGTTTCTAACATCTGAGTGACACATTTATCTTGGGATTAGGTAAAATCTTCACGTTTTACCCCCTTGTCAGATTTTATGCACTATTCAAAGTTTTAGTCATGATTGCAAAAATATTTATATAAACCCACTTCACTCACTTCACACCCCCTTGCCGCTTTCACTTCCCACACTTTCTTGTTTCCAAACTGCAAAAGTTCTTCAAACCCTAAACTCGTTCATCTTCAACAATGGCTTCTTCTCAACAACAATCTGCTTAACAACAAAAGGTCAATAACAAACTCAATAACAACTCACTACAACTCCTCAAAGGACTGCTCATGGTTCTTCATCTTCACAACCACCACCACTTATTACTCATCTTCTCCAAACTTATCAAACAAGACCTTCTTCAGGATCTAGAAAATATGTTTTCACTAGAGATGCCTATGATACTCCTAAAATTACTTTATCCATTCCTCCAAAAGATTTGGAAGTTCTCAACGAACTCATGGTTGAGTTTGACAACATAAAAGACAACGAATTTGATCTTTTAACTCTTGTCAAATTTCAAGGCTAGGAAAACTACTTTGAACGTGTTCAAGGTCCAGTTTTATTTCATCTTGTTAGAGAATTCAGGATTCATGCTAAGACTTCTACCTTCCAAGTTACTTCCTTTTTTTTGGGAAAGAAGATTGTGATTACTGAAAAGCAGATAGCAAAACTCATTGGTCATGATGAGTGTGGAATAAGATGCTAACATATGGCGGAAAGAAGGTCTGATTTAATTGAAATCTCAAAAGAGATTTCCATATTTGGAAGTCATGCTAACAAGATCAAGAATCTTTACCCTATTCTGAGAATTTGGGCCAGAATTCTTCTTGGATGTATCAATCACAGAAGGCTAACAAATTCTTCTGACTACATCAATGTTGATCACCGATATGTTCTTTATTATATTGCTACTAAAAAGAAGGAGAACCTCTCTGCACTTCTTTTTCAGCACTTAAGGGATATTATGAAGAAACAAGGAATGGAAACAGGAAGCTGAGGAACTATATTCCTCTTGGTAGGCTTATTTTAGACATTCTGATGGAGAGTAAATTGATAGACTCTCTAACAGATGCTGAGAAAACCACATGGATGAAACCTCTAGTTGGAAAGGTGTCTAATACCAAAAGCTTGAAGCACATGCGTATTATTACTGAAATGACTAGTCATCCTCTTGAAATCCCCAAGTAAGACATCTGCAACAAAGGATCCCTCTGTAAGACTTCCATATCTTCTCAAATCTAGGGCCTTTGGGCATTTTGGTAAGCTACCGTGATAGTCATTAAGCTTTTGCTGCTCTCACAGCTTTTGAACCCAGTGGGAAGAAGAAGAGGAAGCTTTCCAAGAAGCATTCTGAGAGAAAGGCTAAGAGGTTTAAGAAAGCTACCAAGTCACTAGACCCTTCTGAAGAAGAACCCAGAACTGATGTTGCTTCTGTTTTTATTGGAACTGTCTTGGGTAAGTCACTTCCTTCTGAAACTCTTTCTCCTTCTGTTGTTAACATTTCATCCACCCCCTTTACTACCACTCTTCCACCCATCCATATTTCTGAACCAGTTCACTTCCTACCTCCACATATATTTGAATAAGTTCACTTCCCCCTTCACATATCTTTGAACCCGATCACCTTGAACTTGCTCATATTTATGGGCAAGTTCACTTCGAAACAACTTCTACTCCCTACACTTCAAACCCAATTGATACCTTTCCACATCTCACTTTAACTTCTGAATAACAAATTCCACCACCCTCGCCATCACCTACTGAAATCCTTTCATCCATCATCACACCATCCTCTCAACCTAAACACTCATCATCACTCATATCCTTAATCATTCACCCATAAAGCTCAACTCACCCTGAAGCTCCTATGATTGAATAAGATGTTTCTGATTATGACTCTAAGTCAGATGTTGATATGGTTTCTATACTTGATAGAACCTCCGTCCAATATTCAACCCAAACTACCCACAAAACAAACATCCTCCCAACACCCTTGGATGAATTGTTTTTGTGGTTTGAGACTGAGGTTGTTGCCAAGTTGAACTCTCTCAGTGAAGGTTGTGCATCAAATGCAAACCTTATGGAAGTTCACACTTTGTGCAACAATTTTAGAAATTAGATTGACCGCAGTTCTGAAGAGCTGGTATTCTGGTGCTTGAAGGAATCACAAAGGAACTTTCATGCCAGACTTTCTAGTATAGTCGAACCTTTGTTTCAGAAAGTCCTTACAGCCTTTCATCTCCCTGCACATTTTGTGGAACCTCCTCCTCCTTCATCTGTTACTGAATTAGGATCCACATATGGATCTAAAGAAGTTATAATTATTGAAGACTCAGGCTATATTCCTTCCTTGCTGATTAAGACTTTGGAAGAGATCAAGGCTAAAAATGCAGTTGTCAGAGAAAGGCTGGACAAACATGATGAGATTCTTAATGCTCAAGTTGGGACAAATACAAAGATTGAAGGAATGCTGGAAGCCATTCTATCCATACGTCTAACCTCTTAGAAATATCATTTTAAAACTTGTTATTTTCTTTAGTTTTTAAGTATTTTATTTTCATTTATGTTTTTGTAAACTTCCAATCATGAAATGAAATTTGTTTGGTGTTCACTTTGTCTCTATAATTATAGTTTTTTATTGATGACAAAGGGGGAAAAGAGTGATATATGATTTTGATATACCTATTATCATTCTGAAACCCAAACATTCCTGACTCTAATTAACTGTTATGAGAACTTTGAATAAGTTCATCATGTTAACCAAGTTTTTCAGGAATTAAGAATTTTATCAAATGAACCAGGTTGTATTTATTAGATGAATTAGGCTAACTAGGTTGTTTGCTAAGATTTCTTCTGAAGACATTTAACCAAGATGTGTGTTGAGAACCAGACAACGTGTTTAGATTCTTCAGAAGAGCTTAAACCAGGTTGATATACTAGTTTTGATAACAACCAGATAGTTAACCTGGCTTATATAAGTTCTGACAGATCATGCTCTAATTCGAGGCTGATAACCAGAACTTCTAATACTCAAGGAAAATTCAACTCTGAAATACTTCAACAACGAGACCTCTACTTCTATAACCAGGTGTTCTGGGAATTTATTTCTTTCATCCTTATTATGATCTTTTATATGTTAAGATTATTTTAAAGTCTTAAATTCAAGAGGAGCTTGAAAACCTAACTCTGAAATTTCTAAGATGAAAAATAATTTTAATAGTATAAAATTCAGGGGGAGCTTACAAACCTCACTCTGGTGTTTTTTTATATGATTTAACCAAGTAAAAATTGTTCGTCAAAAACATGGTTTTGTCATCATCAAAAAAGGGGAGATTGTAAGAACAAGATTTGGTTCTGCATTTGGCCTTTAGTTTTTATGATAACAATACATTGTTTTTTAGAGAACAATTTTGTACCCTAATGGTTTTGTCTAGTGTGTAGCTTTTGCTAACAAGTTTTGACTCTAAAGATTTGGTGTGTGATATCATCAGACTCTGAACTTAACACACTTTGACTCTGAAGAGATACAAAAGTGTGCTTTACAAAGACACATCAAGTTCTGAAATGCTCTTAGACAATGGTTATGATAAACGTTTTTGATAAAGCTTTTGACTGTGACTTTGATAGAAGAGCCTCTGAAGGTTTATCAAGCCTTCAAAATTCTGAAGAACAAGTTCTGAAGACTCTGAAAACCAGGTTCTGAGGAACTTTGTAAAGAATCTAAAGGCAAGGTTTTTAAGCTTATCTCAATCAATCTCTTGATCCTTCTAAACATTCTTCAACAATATTTATCAGAACATTTGACGATTAAAATATAATATCAAAAGGTTTTACATGAGAAAAATAGTACACAGTACAAGATGAATATTTTTTCCACTACGCTGATTTCATGGAGTAAATATTGTACTACTTGTACCATTTGTCTCCCACCTTGTCAGGCCGTTATGCAAGGTGACAACTCATTTATGAAGATGTCCATTCTACCCTCCAATAGATCTTTTCATGCCTATTAAAAGGAGACTTGGAATAATGAATGAAACTGCTAATTCTGCTACTCTATCCACGCTACAACGCTTTTGTTAAAAATACCATTTTTGTGAATATAGATAGAAAATACACATAGAGCTTTTGTTTGTTATTGTGTACATATTTGTTTGTACTTAAACTGTGTAATCTTCTTTTTGAATCATTTTTGTAAACACAAATACCTGTATCTCTTTGTTTGAGATTGTTTCCTTGAGTGACTAGGGTTTAGTTAGGATACTCGAGAAGAAAAAGATAGGTAGTCTTTGTGTGTCTGTAATCTGGTGATTATAGTGGATTAAGTCCTTATTGAGAAGGCAAAATAACCTTGGTGTGTGAACTGGATTAACTTCGTTAACAGTGAACCATTATAAAAATAATTATTTTCATTAAATTTAACTCTTGGATTTACTTTGGGTGTTTGAACTCTAGAATTTTTTAATCTTGGAAACCCAATTCGACCCCCTATTTCTCGTGTTTCTTGCCACCTTCAATATGTTCCATCCCAAGCGCCCCATACCTCTCGGTTTTTGTAAAAAATCGAGAGGAGTAATTTAAAAAAAAAAAGTTACATTGTTTTCACAGAATATTAAAATACACTATTTAAACAAATCCAGCTTTTTATAATAGATTCTTGGAGAACAACAAATCTTCGTTGTTATCCAGAATTTGTTGTATACCATTTGTGCGCATTCTTTTCAAGTTCAATGGATTCCATGCATCTAATTTATGATAAGTTATCTGTTCCAACCATAAGAATTTTTTTTTGCACTTGCAATCCATCTCATAGATTTGTTCAAAGATTTTATTATCTTGAGCAAATGTTTTCATGGCAAATGTTTAGGAATACATTCTCAATGTTGTTAACTAAGAAAAGTAATAAATTATAGAATGTTTTCTTTGATTGACAACATATGAAGGTTATTCCAAAAATACATCAACAACATTAACACCATTATGTGAGATAGATTGCAAGAACAGAAAAAATGTTTTGCGCCAGATAGAAAAACATTAAAGTTTTTTTTGTCTTGCAATTCATCCCAAAGAATGCTATGTACAAGTTTGAAGCAGCTACATATAAGTCAGATTTAAGGTAAAATCGGATTAACGAGTGCTTTTATAGTAAAATCTGATTGTCTAATCCATCGGTTATTAAAGAAAACTGAAGGAATATACCATTAACTAAAAAAATAAATGAATAAAAATAAAGTCGCCACTTTTAAGGAAATAAAAACATAAACTACATTTGTTGGAATTTGAAGCATGTCTTGAATTATTTTTCCTCTCGGGTATATTTAGAAATTGAAGGAATATGTCGTATTTATTAAAAAAATAAAATAAAATATGGAATTCCTTGCCATTATACCTCGGTTTTTTGTTAGATGACAAATATATTATTTGTAATAGTGACTATAACAAGAAAATTCGTTATATCAGTCACAACCAATTCATCTCTTTTTTAAAAGTATTTTTTAACTTTAAAATTTCATGAATCATAATTTTGGTATAAATAGTATGAAATAATATATTATTGAGTTATAAACCCCAATTATTGAATTATAAAAGTAAATAAATAAATAACAAAGAACCCAAATATTTAATTATTATAAAATAAACCCAAATTTATTAATTATAAATAAATCATAATTATAAATCAACCCACATTTATTAATTATCAAGATAAATAAATTATAATAACCTCAAATTATGAATTAAATCCAAATTTATATAAAAAAAACCCAAAATTATAAATTAAACCCCAAATTTATAAATCCACATTTATTATGATAAAAACCAAACTATAACAACCCCAAAATTATAAATTAAACCCAAAATTTATTAATTGTAAAAACACAAATAAATTATAATAAACCCCAAAAATATAAATTAAACCCAAAATTATATAATTGTAAAAAAGGTAAATTTTATTAAACCACAAATTATAAATTAAACCCAAAATTTATATAAATTAATTAAGTTAACCCTAAATATTTTAGTTAAATATTTTACTAACACTTAAGTTATTAATATCCAATTAAGTAATTTTAAACCTTAAATACTAATTAACAAATTAATGTTTAAATTATTAATTTATTTCTTAATGATTTTACAAAGTATTTTATCGATCAATATATTATTTTCCTAATCCCGGATATTATTAATCCCTAATTATAACTACTGATTAATCCTAAAACCATTAAAGTATTTTAAGTAATTATCCTACTTTCTAATCCTAATTATATCCCTTAATCCCTGGTTCAAACATTTTTCAATGATCCCTAATAATTTAAGAGATTAATTACTATACACTATCAGTTTAAAAAAATTTACACTGTCAGTTCATCAACATCATCCGTTGGTATTACTTTATTAATGATTAAAATAAAAGTCATCTTCTAAAATCCAACGGTTATGATTAACTGACAGTGTAAAATCCTTTTACAGTGTATTTCAATTAAATCCATAATTTAATATCCATCCCCAATAATAAAATTAATATATATTAAGATTACATTAAATCATGAATTAAAGAAATTCATCAAATGAAGAAAAATTAAACCCTTAATAGTTTATTATTATTTAGTTATTCAAATAATTAATAGAAATTAAAATATGAAAATTCTAGTTATAATTTAATTAAGCTAATTAGAAATTAGTTAAATGAATAAAACTCAATAATTAAAATTATTAGCAAATAACCCAATTAAATATTAACCCGTTAAATTATTAATAAATGAAACCCAATTAATTAAAGATATAAATAAATGAGACCCCAATTAAATATCAATTAATTAAAATTATTAAAAAACCAATTAAATCCCAAATTCTTGATTAAAGTATTCTCCAATTTAGACTTTTTATCCCTTTATATTAATATTAATGTTAATAACCACTTAATTATTACACTATTGAATTCAAATTAATTTTAATTACCTAAGAAAAAACTAGAATCCCTAATATAACAAAGAGGGTGCATTATTAGTACCACAAATTATTATTGATTATTTTGGAAGTTTTGGGGCATTATTGGTACCACAAATTATTATTGATTATTTTAATTCGGCAATACCTGTTAAGAATTTGATAAAAAAACCTTATTTATTTATTAATGAAATTTGGTAAAATAAAAATTATTTACTTAAATATTATTTTTAAAAGATTGAAATATGTAGATTGAGAAAAAAAGTTTGAATTTTAGTGGCTATTAGTTTTTTTTTATCATATTTAAATTTAATTCTGATACAACATTTGATTTAACACTAAGTTTAACTTGAAAAAGTTTACGGTATTAATTAAAATCCAGAAAAATAGTATATGATTTTTTCATTTGTTAATTCTTTATTTAAATTATTTTAATTGAAATAAATAGTGACAATTAGTAACACACCATTTACACAGCAGCTCAGAACCGGAGTGTCGTGACCCACTTAAGTTGCTGCTTCCTCCCTTATTTTCTTTTTCTTTCGTACTCTTCTCCCTTCTCCTTTGTGTTCTTTGCGTTTTTCCTTTTTTCCTTCGATCTTTCTTGATCAGCTGATGATGGAGGCTAGGGTTTAATTGTTGTTGTTATTTGATGTGGAGAATAACAACTTTGAGGTGAGAATATGTAAATTGTGAATGTAAAAGAATGTGAAAAACATCTCTAGTTATAGGTAAAAATCAGGTCAAAGAATTGAATGTGATTGAATCCTTATAGGGAATGTTTAATTTGACTAGATTTTATTTATTTCTTAAGGCCCAAGCTAATGAATCTGGATGAGTTCATGGCTTGGTGAATTTAAATAAAAAATAAATATTTTAAAAACAATAATAGTCTAATAATGATAAATAAATAAAATTGATTTTTTTATTTATACGATTTTTTTTCATAAATTAATAATTTTAATGAAAAAATCATATTTTAAAAAATGCATTAAATACAAATACCAAAATTAATAATTAAATGGTGAAAAATGCTATTTTTGTGTTTTTTTTTATGATTTAAAAATACAATAGTAAAAAGGTTATGAGTAAATGAATAAAAAGGAAAATAACTAAAAGTGAGGGAGGTGGGATTCAAACTCACAACTTCTCTCACTCAAGCTCCTTTCACTCAAGTCCTTACCAAATGGGTCATTATAATCATTCAAGATTAAATGCCACTAAAATTAATAATAATACTAATCATTCCTAAAAAAATATAACTTCATAATAGTTTTAAAAACTCACAAATTTCTAATAATAATAGAAGCTATACCCCTTTAATATTAATAGTAGGCATATTAATATTTTTCTAATAAATTAGTCCTAAAAATACATGTTAAATAATTAAAAAATTATAGATCCTAAAATAACAACCAAACCCTTAATGTAAGATCAAACTCCTTAAGGGAGAATAAAAAGTAAAAAATGGGCCCCTTGATCGTTTAGGTCATTGAGATTGACTAGAGGATTTGTAAGGACGTTGGATATGCTAATGATCTAAGCTTTAAGTCAGATAAAAATAGTTGTCAAAATTTGGGGTACGACAGCTGCCCCTATTTAATCAGCTTCAAGCTGAGATGATGATGACGGTGAGTCTTCATCTTCTTGGGGAGGAGATGATTAAATATAGAGAGTGACCCTAATTTTGGCCACGGAGTTAGTAGATTTTGGGGATTTAGCAAGGATTTCACCATCCTTAATGCTCTGCTAATATCCTAACCCACCTTTGATAGAACCCTAGTAAAACCCTTGTTGATCAACTTACCTACGATCTCCCTGATCACATAAGTCGTGCCGGACTCTAGTGATCCTTCGATTATTCTGGATGAAACCCCCTGATAAAATCCTGGTGAAATCCCTTGACAAAACTCTGGTAGATGATAAAATTCTGGTAGAACCCGTTGAGAGAATTTTGGTAGAACCCCCTTGAAAAAAATTTAGTTGAACCCCTTTATAAAATTTTTGTAGAATCCCTTGAAAAAAATTTGGTAGAACCCCTTAATAAAAATTTGGTAGAACCCCTTTATAAAATTTTGGTAGAACCCCTTGAAATTTTTTTGATAGAACCCCTTGAATTTTTTTTTTGATGAAACCCCTTTTGGATGAAAACTCCCTTGATGGAACTCTTGGATAAAAATCCGATAGAACCCCTTGATAAAATTACGATGAAACCCCTTTTGATAAAACCTCTGATAGAAATATCTGATGAAACCCTTGGCGAAACCCTAGGTGAAACCCTGGTGGAATCCTTTGATAAAACCCTAATGAAACCTCTTTGTAATACCACTTTGTTGAAACTTCTTGGTGAAACCCTAGTTAACCCTTGGTTGATAATGCTCCGATGAAACCCCTTGATTGAACCCAATTGATAAAATTCTCTTAATAAAACTCCCTTGATAAAATCTCTTGACAAAACCCTCGATAAATCCTTTATGAAACCCCTGATAAAACCCTTAATTGAAACTTTTAGATGAAACCTTGGTGGAATCCCTCTGATAAATCTATGGTGAAGACCCCTAATGGAACCCTTGATAAAAATCCTTAATGGAACCCTTGATAAAAAAACCCTTAGATATTTGATGGAACTTATTCCTTATGAAGGCCATGTTGCTAAGCTACGGATGTGATAGGTAAAGACATGTTCATTGGTTGATAATGATCATTCAGGATGACCGATTATGGATACGTTCTTTGAAGACTCATGGTGAGTGAGCTTGCTGAGGAAATCCTTTATTGAAAAGGAACTTGTGGTAATGTTACTTACTGGGGAAGGCCAATAAGCATCCCTACTTGGGGAATTGTATTGGTATAGCTGGGGATTGGAACTTTAAGAATGGTCGCAAGTCTTATGTTATGTATGCATATTTAGAGTTTGTATGGTGTAATGCTCCACATTCATGGATATTCTATGCGGGATGTGAAGTTTGAATGTGATTTCTGATGCACGCAATATATTAATCTTGGGTTGCGTAGATGAAGAGTGGGTCATTTGTAGGTATTGAGTATCAAGCAAGGTTAGGATTTTATGAGATGCCAAACAAAGTTGGGCTTTTGGGATGTAGGTGCCAAATGAGGTTGGGCTTTTGTGAGGTGCCAAGTAGGATTGGGCTTTTGTGTGGTGCCAAGTAAGATTAGGCTTTTGCAGATGTTAGATTTATGCTATGAATGAGATGATATGCATGATTAGATGCTAGAGCGTAGCGACATGATTAATGCATGATAATGATTTGAATGTTTCAACAAGAGCCCCTGTGGTGAGCAGTGGTTAAGACTTAGAGAGGTTGTTTGTGTAACAAGGATATTTGTTATAAAAAAATGGTAGTGGGTATTGAGCTAACATGATCTCCTGATACTCGTTTATAACTTGACGATTGTTCATGTAGGAGAGGGCTTCACTAGGGATCGTGAGAGTTTGAAGAGAGTTTACCCCTTTGTGTCCTATCTTGCCCCAGTCTGTTGGATCTTTGAAGGAGCTGCATGAATATATGACTGCCTTTATATTAGCCTAGGAGAGATTTTCCCTTGACTAATCGACCCTTGGAATGATATGCCCTAGATGACCCATTTTTTGAAGCGGTTTCTCTTGATCAAACCTTGCCACGGTCTTCCCAAGATTGATTGTGTTTCGGAGGGTATTGTCCGAGTTTCGAAGGGTATGCCTAAAAATGGACTTAGATCTCACCATGCTTTGAAACGACCTTGGGATGAACTGCCCTATTATTTGGATCTTGAAAAGTATGCCCCAGTATTTGAATCTTCGAAAGGTATGCCCTTGGTCATTGAGGTCTAGAGGATTTGCATGAGAAGGAACATGGATCCCACCATGCTATGATACGACCTTGATAAGGACTTCCCCTAGTATTGGGATCTTCGAAAAATATGCCCCTGATTAGATGACTTTTGGAGTGATTGGCCTCACTATTCCCTTGAGTTGGTATGCCCCTGAATGAGAGTCTTTGAAAAGTCTACCCCTTATCATTAGGGTCATACAAGTGATTTGACATAAGTGTGTCAAATCTTGAAATGTTTTTCCCCTAATTAGTAGGATCTTCAGATGATGTGCACCTATGATTATAACGATTTGACCTTGATCGGTAGGATCCTTATGTGACTTGCCCCTAGTCAGAAATGTCTTGAAGTGGTATGCCCCTGATCAGACCTTTGTTGATATTTCCCTGGTGCTAAGTATTGATTTGTGAGAAAAAAAATGTTCCCTTGGAAAAGTAATTATAACACCAGGTTCATGCAAGTTTTTGAAATCGAAAATTCTTATGGCGAACACATATGGTGTATATAGATGATATTTGGCCATGAGGTTGGCACAAATGAAGATGGGAAAATGATTATTTAATAAACATTTGGATTTGAAGTTAATTTAAAAATGATTTTGCCGAGTATACTTTTATAGTTGATAAGTGCAAATTGTAGCTATTTTTGTATATAAGTTTGGTTGCACTTATCGATACTTTTTGTGGAAAACGTTCGAATAAATCCCGTTTTGTTTGTAAATACGTTTACTTTATGTTATAGTGTATATATTGCGCTACCGTGTAAATATCATAGAGTTTAATTGATTTCCATTTATTTTTGCAGGTATTCAAGCAAGGATATCTTGCCATATTCATAAAGAGCATTGAATAAGCTTTCCAACGCTTCGAACCGGGCAAAAAACGGAGTTACGGTTCAAAAGTTATGGCCAAAACAATGCTGGATTTTTGCTGTTTACTGTCAGCTGCGCCTCAGCTCCGCCGGGCGAAGCAGCGGCGGGTCGGGCACTCCAAAAGTGTGGAAAACTTACTGAATAAGCCGCCTTACTGTGCCAGACGACCCAGAATTCCGCCAGGCGAAACTGGACGGACAGAAACACCATTTAAAGGTCAAAAACACAATTTTTAGGTTATGGTTTGGGTATTTTTTTCTCCCACTCCATCAAACTTAATTTCTTCATAGGAGAGCTTGAAAACAACAAATGGAGCTTGCATCTTGTCGAATCGGAGGTGGATTCTCATCAATCGTCTTGACAACTCGAGAAGTGTTGGTTTATCTCTTTTTCCTCTTTTTGTAAACTCTATCTTGTTGGGTGTTTGTATATTTACTATGAACATATGTATCTTTGTTGATCATAATATTGTATAAAATCTGTTTTACAAATCATTATCGATGTCTTCCTTGATCTTTTTGCATTTATGTTTGAATTTGTGTTGTGTTAGGGATGGATATCTATTGTCTAGATGCTAGAGATAGATTTAGAGAATAATCTTTTTGGTGTCGGAACTTAATGTCTTCCGTGTTTCGAAGTGTCGTGCGTAAGAGTGATGACGAGAGTAATACGGTTGCTCTCTCAGCTCAGTGTGCCAGAGATAGACACTGTTGTGAGTGATACTGGATGATTTTGACGAGTATTGTAGTAAAGTGAAAATGATCGATAAATATATGTTTGTGACGAGTGGATTATATGTATACTTGATAAGTTTCTTTTCTCCGAAGAATGTATACTTTTTATGTTCTTATTTACTTTCCTGTATTTACCTTAAAACCATTTTAAACCCAAACTCATTAACATTTAAATTGTCGAACGGCAGTTCAATAACACCGATCTCTGTGGACACGACATAAATCCCGGAGGGAATTCTCCCGAAAATAATATTTTTTCTTGCCGCTTTACCGCACCAACAAAATGGCGTCATTGTTGGGGATTGGTTTTGATATTGAATCGCATTGCGACAGTTTCTTTGTTTTTGAGTTTTGTATATATCGTATATATTGTCTATTTCCATTATGTTTGTTTAAGTGTTGTATACATTTTGTTCCAGTAACGTTTGTTTAAGTGTTTGGTTAGGACACTTGCTTTTGGTTTGCACGGTGAGGCATCACCATGGCATGAAGGAAGGAAGTTACTAGCTAAGCACGGTAAAGGCGTCAAGCTTACGACGTAAAACAAGCATGTTTTATCATTTTTTTGTTTCTTTCTTACTTTTTCATTCTAGCTTAGGTAGTGTGGTGAACATTCATTAAACAAGTTGTACTCGGATTTTTCGTGAAATTCTCAAATCTTCACTTTACAACTGGTTTAATGTATTTTCACCTGGTCTTTTAGTATGTTTATATTAATAATTCTTGTGCTTGTCAATGAGCTTGTTTTGAGTAATTTGAGGATGCTTGGTGATGTTCCAAGTTTGATCGTTTCAACTTGCGGATGTATGGTAATGATATTGTTAAGTTTTGTACACGTCCAAGGTATGTGTTTATCGCTTTCTAGACTTTAGCATATTCATGATACTTAGGCTTTTTACAACTTCTATGCCATTCATTATTTTGTATACTTGTTCATATGTGAATCACTTTAGTTCCCACCCTTTTTGTGAGGAAGCCTTCTATTGTTCATATATGCACGGAGTACCAACATTCTTGTTTTAACTGGATTTTATTATGCTTAATCTTTTATTTGTGTTGATTATATGAAAGCATGAGAAGGATCAAGGCATTTTTGTTTCATTTTGAGCACAACTACCTTAGCCAAATAGTCAATTCACCTTGTGAGTGTGTGATCATTTGTAACCTCTTTGAGCCTTTGGTCATTATCCATGTTGTTTGAGTTTGATGCTTGTCTATGAGTGTCAAATTTACTTTTTGTATGGATTTTGATTGATAATTTTTTCTTGAACCCTCAAATTTGTGTTGTTGTACGAATTTTACCTTGCCTTAGAAAGTATGGAGTATTCACATGATGATGTGGTTGAATTCAAGTTGGGGAGAGAATGATTGTTTACTCATTGGTTGGTTTCTATGAGGTTGAAAAAGAAAAGAAAAAAGAGAAAAATATGAAAAAAAAAGAAGGAAAAAGAAAAGTTTTGAAAAATAATAACAAAAAGAGTTCAAAAAATTGTGCTAAATAAGTAATGTGTGTTGTGTAACACTTGGGATTTTTAAAGAAGTTGATTGGAATTTTGTGTTTGAGTCTTTGTGAGTTGATTACTCCCTTAGGTTTAGGTAAGTTTTTTTTTTATTAGCTTTAGGAATTTCCCCTTGTTTGTTTACCCGACCACGCTACAACCTTGAAAGCCCTTTTGATTCTTGCTTTTATGTTTTCAATATGATTTTTGGATGATTGCATAATTTAGTCTTTTGTTTGCAAGATTGTTGTGTGAGTGAAAAGTCCCTCATTTAGCGTTTTTCATCTACCGATGATTATTTTTGCTATGTGTGATTCACGGTTGAACTTGTGTTGTTTTAGAATGTTTGGCATGACTTTTGTATTTAGTATTTGTTTCACGATTATGTTGTCGTTGTAGTTTAGTGGTAAGTATTTACTTTGTGTGAACCATTTTCGATTGAACCATTCCATTTGTTTTTGTTTGTAAAAACTTGTTGTTGCGTGATTTCATGGATTTCGCTTTTGTTCCTTTAGATGTTGACTTTTGTTTGAGGACAAACAATTATGTAAGTTGGGGAGAGTTTGATAAGTGCAAATTGTAGCTATTTTTGTATATAAGTTTTGTTGCACTTATCAATACTTTTTGTTGGAAACGTTCGAATAAATCCCGCTTTGTTTGTAAATACGTTTACTTTACGTTATAGTGTATATATTGCGGTATCGTGTAAATATCATAGAGTTTAATTGATTTCCATTTATTTTTCCAGGTATTCAAGCAAGGATATCTTGTCATATTCATAAAGACCATTGAATAATCTTTCCAACGCTTCGAACTGGGCGAAAAACGGAGTTACGGTTTCAAAAGTTATGGCCAAAACAGTGCTGGATTTTTGCTGTCTACTGTCAGCCGCGCCTCTGCTCTGCCGAGCGAAGCAGCGGCGGGTCGGACACTCCAAAAGTGTGGAAAACTTACAGAATAAGCCGCCTTACTGTGCCAGGCGACCCAGAATTCCGCCGGGCGAAACTGGACGGACAGAAACACCATTTAATGGCCAAAAACACAATTTTTAGGTTATGGTTTGGGTATTTTTTGCTCCCATTCCATCAAACTTAATTTCTTCATAGGAGAGTTTGAAAACAACAAATGGAGCTTGCATCTTGTCGAATCGGAGGTGGATTCTCATCAATCGTCTTGACAACTCGAGAAGTGTTGGTTTATCTCTTTTTCCTCTTTTTGTAAACTCTATCTTGTTGGGTGTTTGTATATTTACTATGAACATATGTATCTTTGTTGATCATAATGTTGTATAAAATCTGCTTTACAAATCATTATCGATGTCTTTCTTGATCTTTTTGCATTTATGTTTGGATTTGTGTTGTGTTAGAGATAAACATCATGAATCTTGATTAGGGATGGATATCTATTGTCTAGATGCTAGAGATTGATTTAGAGAATAATCTTTTTGGTGTCGGAACTTAATGCCTTCCGTGTTTCGAGGCGTCGTGCGCGAGAGTGACGACGAGAGTAATACGGTTGCTCTCTCAGCTCAGTGTGCCAGAGATGAACACTGTTGTTAGTGATACTGGATGATTTTGATGAGTATTTTAGTAAAGTGAAAATGATCGATAAATTTATGTTTATGAAGAGTGGATTATATGTATGCTTGGTAAGTTTCTTTTCTCCGAAGAATGTATACTTTTTATGTTCTTATTTACTTTCCTGCATTTACCTTAAAACCATTTAAAACCCAAACTCATTAACATTTAAATTGTCGAACGACAGTTCAATAGCACCGATCTCTGTGGACACGACATAAGTCATGGAGGGAATTCTTCCGAAAATAATATTTTTTCTTGCCGCTTTACCGCACCAACAAAATGGCGTCATTGTCGGGGATTGGTGTTGATATTGAATCGCATTGCGACAGTTTCTTTGTGTTTTAGTTTTGTATATATCGTATATATTATCTATTTCCATTATGTTTGTTCAAGTGTTGTATACATTTTGTTCCCGTAACGTTTGTTTAAGTGTTTGGTTAGGACACTTGCTTTTGGTTTGCACGGTGAGGCATCACAATGGCATGAAGGAAGGAAGTTACTAGCTAAGCACGGTAAAGGCGTCAAGCTTACGACGTAAAACAAGCATGTTTTATCATTTTTTTGTTTCGTTCTTACTTTTTCATTCTAGCTTAAGGTAGTGTGGTGAACATTCATTAAACAAGTTGTATTTGAATTTTTCGTGAAATTCTCAAATCTTCACTTTACAACTTGTTTAATGTATTTTCACCTGGTCTTTTAGTATGTTTATATTAATAATTCTTGTGCTTGTCAATGAGCTTGTTTTGAGTAATTTGAGGATGCTTGGTGATGTTCCAAGTTTGATCGTTTCAACTTGCGGATGTATGGTAATGATATTGTTAAGTTTTGTACACGTCCAAGGTATGTGTTTATCCCTTTCTAGACTTTAGCATATTCATGATACTTAGGCTTTTTACAACTTCTATGCCATTCATTCTTTTGTATACTTGTTCATATGTGAATCACTTTAGTTCCCGCCCTTTTTGTGAGGAAGCCTTCTATTGTTCATATATGCACGGAGTACCAACATTCTTGTTTTAACTGGATTTTATTATGCTTAATCTTTTATTTGTGTTGATTATATGAAAGCATGAGAAGGATCAAGGCATTTTTGTTTCATTTTGAGCACAACTACCTTAGCCAAATAGTCAATTCACCTTGTGAGTGTGTGATCATTTGTAACCTCTTTGAGCCTTTGGTCATTATCCATGTTGTTTGAGTTTGATGCTTGTCTATGAGTGTCAAATTTACTTTTTGTATGGATTTTGATTGATTATTTTTTCTTGAACCCTCAACTTTGTGTTGTTGTATGAATTTTTACCTTGCCTTAGAAAGTAGGGAGTATTTACATGATGATGTGGTTGAATTCAAGTTGGGGAGAGAATGATTGTTTACTCATTGGTTGGTTTCTATGAGGTTGAAAAAGAAAAGAAAAAAGAGAAAAATATGAATAAGAAAAGAAAAAGAAGGAAAAAGATAAGTTTTGAAAAAGAAAACCAAAAAGAGTTCAAAAAATTATGCTAAATAAGTATTGTGTGTTATGTAACACTTGGGATTTTTGAAGAAGTTGATTGGAATTTTGTGTTTGAGTCTTTGTGAGTTGATCACTCCCTTAGGTTTTGGTAAGTTTTTGTTTTGATTAGCTTTAGGAATTACCCCTTGTTTGTTTACCCGACCACGCTACAACCTTGAAAGCCCTTTTGATTCTTTCTTTTATGTTTTCAATATGATTTTTGGATGATTGCATAATTTAGTCTTTTGTTTGCAAGATTGTTGTGTGAGTGAAAAGTCCCTCATTTAGTGTTTTTCATCTACCGATGATTGTTTTTGCTAGGTGTGATTCACGGTTGAACTTGTGTTGTTTTAGAATGTTTGGCATGAATTTTGTATTTAGTATTTGTTTCATGATTATGTTGTCGTTGTAGTTTAGCGGTAAGTATTTACTTTGTGTGTACCATTTTCGATTGAACCATTGCATTTGTTTTTGTTTGTAAAAACTTGTTGTTGCGTGATTTCTTGGATTTCGCTTTTGTTCCTTTAGATGTTGACTTTTGTTTGAGGACAAACAATTATGTAAGTTGGGGAGAGTTTGATAAGTGCAAATAGTAGCTATTTTTGTATATAAGTTTTGTTGCACTTATCGATACTTTTTGTTGGAAAAGTTCAAATAAATCCCGCTTTGTTTGTAAATACGTTTACTTTACGTTATAATGTATATATTGCGGTATCGTGTAAATATCATAGAGTTTAATTGATTTCCATTTATTTTTGCAGTTATTAAAGCAAGGATATCTTGTCATATTCATAAAGAGCATTGAATAAGCTTTTCAATGCTTCGAACCGGGCAAAAAACGGAGTTACGGTTCAAAAGTTATGGCCAAAACAGTGCTGGATTTTTGCTGTCTACTGTCAGCTCGGTGAAGCAGCGGCGGGTCGGGCACTCCAAAAGTGTGGAAAACTTACAGAATAAGCCGCCTTACTGTGCCAGGTGACCCAGAATTCCGCCGGGCGAAACTGGACGGACAGAAACACCATTTAAGGGCCAAAAACACAATTTTTAGGTTATGGTTTGGGTATTTTTTTGCTCCCACTCCATCAAACTTCATTTCTTCATAGGAGAGCTTGAAAACAACAAATGGAGCTTGCATCTTGTCGAATCGGAGGTGGAATCTCATCAATCGTCTTGACAACTCGAGAAGGGTTGGTTTATCTCTTTTCCCTCTTTTTGTAAACTATATCTTGTTGGGTGTTTGTATATTTACTATGAACATATGTATCTTTGTTGATCATAATATTGTATAAAATCTGCTTTACAAATCATTATCGATGTCTTCCTTGATCTTTTTGCATTTATGTTTGGATTTGTGTTGTGTTAGAGATAAACATCATGAATCTTGATTAGGGATGGATATCAATTGTCTAGATGCTAGAGATAGATTTAGAGAATAATCTTTTTGGTGTCGGAACTTAATGCCTTCCGTGTTTCGAGGCGTCGTGCGCGAGAGTGACGACGAGAGTAATACGGTTGCTCTCTCAGCTCAGTGTGCCAGAGATGGACACTGTTGTGAGTGATACTGGATGATTTTGACGAGTATTATAGTATAGTGAAAATGATCGATAAATTTATGTTTGTGACGAGTGGATTATATGTATGCTTGATAAGTTTCTTTTCTCCGAAGAATGTATACTTTTTATGTTCTTATTTACTTTCCCGCATTTACCTTAAAACCATTTTAAACCCAAACTCATTAACATTTAAATTGTCGAACGACAGTTCAATAGCACCGATCGCTATGGACACGACATAAATCTCGGAGGGAATTCTTCCGAAAATAATATTTTTGATTGCCGCTTTACCGCTTCAACAATAGTGCCCCTAGTTTCAATTAGGATTTTTGAAGGTTATAACCTGGTCTGGTTCACGGTTTATGAAACAAATGTATAGGACTCAAATTTTAATTTTACTCACCCCATTCTTCTTGATGTTCTCCATTTCTAAAACCAATTAACCCAACAAATGCGTTCAGCATGCAAGAGAATCTTGATAGATAATGATGAAGGTAGATGTAATGGTTCAAGCACTGATGATGAGATTCTTGAGGTGATAGTTACCCACTCCCGTTTATAAGATTGTTCCATTTTTTTTTACTTTTAATTCATTATTTTTGCATGGACCATTTTTTTTTAATTTGTGGTCCATCGGGATGCCCTAACTTTTGCCTAAGTCCACTCCTTTTTAGTTTTTGACTTAGCGGACTTTTTTGTTTTGAAAATGATGCCCTAACTTTTTCCTAAGTCAACTCCTTTTTATTTTTTGACTTAGCGAACTCTTTTTGTTTTGAACAGTGATGCCCTAAATTTTGCCTAAGTCAAAATATTTCTGGTTGTTTCCCTTTTTTTTTACTTGGCATGCTTTTTTTGGAACAACCCTTGTGTGATTTGCTTTAGATCCAGGAAGGTCGTGACTACCATGTTAGCTATTGTAAGCTTTTGTATCTTCTCTGCTTCCTTTTTGTTGGATGATGTGTGCGAGGAAGGGGATGTGCTTGAACTTCTTATTGATGTGAATGGTTCTCTTGAGAATAGAATACATCGTCGAATTAATTGAAATTTACCCTACCCCTGGTTAAGATTAAGGTTTTTTCAAAAATAGAAAGAACACACTGACTTCTGGCTCGAGGGAGTTGACTATAGATTATCTCCTTATTTCTCCAGTGTTTGGGAAGTTAAACAATGCCTTACATCATCAGCCAGGTCTTACTATTAAAAGCATAGTCAGCAAATTCAGTTATTTTTTTACATCCTTCTCCTCATAAGTTTGTTAATAGGTGAGAAGAAAAATGGAAAAAGTTGATTTTTTGGCAAGTGATGAGAGTGTAAACGAATGGATTGATTCTAAAAAATGCATGCTCGTTTTATTAAAATTACTTCTCAAAGAGTAAAAATTTTAAATACCAACAACACTTAGCAAAAAAGAAATTAAAACTGGAAATGATAAAGTCTATTGATCCCAGGGATGAGCTTCATTGTTGATCCACCATCTTTAAGGGATACATCTTGAAGTTATCGTACTTGTAAAGTAAGGGTGATCGTTCACCAATGGGATTCCTCCTTTGAAAGTCAACTGCTTATTGTCGATCAGGTCTTGAACTCTGTATTCATACCGGGCATTTTCGTCATGACTAGGAGGATATGGACGAGAAGGAAGATCAAAGGGGTTGTAGCTTTACTAGGGAATTTTTGAGTAAGTCATGAGACCTTAGTATATGATCTAGTTTCATTCCCAAGCTTCCTTTGTTGTGATTAATGAAGCGCATGAGGGTGTTGTTGAAGTAGATATGTTACAGACTCTGTTGCAGAGGCATCGTCCAGGGTTGCTATATTTGAAGCATTGGGTTGGCCTAAGGCTGGCGTGGTGAAGGGTTACCTTCTCTTTTTAATGGTACTTACCCCTCTTGAGTTCCTTCATAGATTCTTAAGACATCCTTCGAGTTTGTTTGTGAGTATCAGGAAGTCTTCTAACTAGATAGTTGGAGGAAGGTCGAAAGCAGAAAGGGTATGCAAATATATGTGTATGCAAAAATATTTTTTTAAGGTATGTTAAATCCTTTTAAGATGCAATGCAAGTGTCACATTAGGATAGTGAAAGATAAAAGGAAACCCTTATAGATTTAAGGGTTGTGACAAACACAAGGAAATGTTTACGGGTTTAGGATATTGATGGATATGAAACCCACATATTGGTTAAGGATAATGCCGAATATAAGGACACCTTTGTAGCGAGTGATTTTTGGATGTGGTTGCGAAGCACGATCGCTCTGGTACTACAGTTCGATTCATTTTTTATCCTATTAAAGCTGATGAAGGAAGGGAAATAGATGTATCCAACTAACCCTGCTTGCATACTGAGATTAAACAGTCAAAACTGTTGGTTTACAGATGCTACAAAGATTCGGGGTTTCTCCTAAGTTTATTTTGTTGACGAGGGGTGCTTTAGGCTATCGGTTGAGATGTTAGGACGAATATATATATGAAAGTATGGGATTTTGGGTTTTTGTTTAGTGTGCTCGCTAAGATTTTTCTTTCAATCTTATGCCTACGTATTCCCATTTACCGAAACAGGGAAATCAGAGCGTTCGTAGTTCCTCCTATTTTATGGGAGGAAATGGTTGTTTTGGTGTCTTGTTCAAAGCCCAAGACGTGAAGCGAAAAGTGATTTGTATCTTGTTCAAAGCCCAAGATGTGAAGCTGAAGGTGATTTGTTTGTATCTTGTTCAAAGCCCAAGATATGAAGCTAAAGAGTCTATTTGTATCTTGTTTAAAGCCCAAGATATGAAGCTAAAGGGTTTTGACTTTAGAGAGAATTTGTCATCTCTAAAGAGGGGTTTGTCTGTTACGACTGTTTATAAAGGAGAATTACTTTAACCGGGATGTGTGAATCCGGCAATGCCATAATTTCCTTTAAAGGGGATTTTTAACCTGAAGGAGAAGACTTTAACTCAGTGTAGAGTAATGCCATCTTTCCTTAGGGATTTCTTATACTAAAAGAGGGACAGTGGCATGGATGTAGATGATCCAGAGGCTTGCCGCTTACAGCGATTAGATGAAGGGGAAGGAGTTGTTGATGTTTATGTACTGTGAACGAGGCACAGTTTTGATGCTAAAAGGTTAATTGGATCAACCAGTGGTTTTCTTATACAAAGCCTAAGAGGAGGCTAATATGTGTCTCGTACAAAGCCCGAGAGAGAGGCTAAAAGGTTTTGACTCAACGAGGTAATCTTTTGGTATCTCGTATAAAGCCCGAGATGGAGGCTATTTGACTCAACAAGAGAGTTTTTTTGTATCTCGTACGAAGCCCGAGATGGAGGCTATTTGACTCAACAAGAGAGTTTTTTGTATCTCGTACGAAGCCCGAGATGGAGGCGAAAGGGTGATCGACTCAACGAGGGAGTCTCTTATGTGTCTCGTACAAAGCCCGAGAGAGAGGCTAAACGTTGTTTACTCCGCTGGGGAGAATCATTGTATGAAGCCCAAGAGAGAGGCTAACTTCACGGGAAGAGGATTATTATACAAAGCCTAAGAGGAGGCTATGGCGATTGTTCAGTTAAGTGACAGGTCCAGTATGCTGATTTTGAAAGAGAAAATCAGTCTTATATGAGCAACACTGTACTCAAGGATTTGATTCAAGGATCCGGGTTATTCCTGTTCTTTAAGGAAGTGGGAAATCCGAAGGGTATTGAGACTGTCCGAGTCTGCGGGTTTCTTTCCTATTTAACGAAGGGGTCACTTGAGAATGTCTTTGAGACTCAAGGATATTAGACTGTCCAAGTCTAGAGTTTCATCTTTTGTACTATGCTTTGAGAAACAGTAGTAGACTCTATGAAAGGACTGTTCTATGCAGATGACTAAGTTCTGTTCCTATACCTCTAGGAGGTCGTCGGGACAATTTGTACGAAGCCCAAGAGGAGGCTGGAAACTTTTAAGAAGTCGATCGGTCCTTGTACGAAGCCCAAGAGGAGGCTATCATTCCCGGAGGAAGAGATCATTATACGAAGCCTAAGAGGAGGCTGTGAATACTTCTAAGAAGCCGACGGGTCCTTGTACTAAGCCCAAGAGGAGGCGGGGTTACTTTTAGGAAGCCTGTGGGTCCTTGTATGATGCCCAAGAGGAGGCCGATGCTTTTAAGAAGCCTGTGGGTCCCCAAACTCCGAGAAATTCAAGGTAAGCTATTCACAAGGAATAGATCAAGTCAGGAAAGTTCGAGAATTTGGAAGAAACTCAAAGATGCCATTCACGGAGAATACATTCATCTCTGGGAGTAGAGTTTCTTGACAATTCCTAATGAGGACAGCCGAAGAGAAGACTGTATCTGGTGATCCTATTGGGGATCTAGTTGTCTATTTCTACGAATAAACGAAACAACGTCACCTAGTTCTAGACGTAGTTGCCGGGGAAACTCTAAATATCTATACTATTATTACACAGTTGATATGAGTTTATGAAAGAAGACTTACAGTGAAACAACCCCACAATACAGTTATATGTATATGAAAGCGGTAAATGAAAGCGTATAAACACTTACCCGGTTGTAGAGCTTCCATGCTGTTTGGTTAGTTGTTCAACAAAGAAAGATTGAAAACAACAGTATATTCAAAATCAAAGGAGAAAGTGTTTTGAAAAAGAAAGATTTGGGGCTTACAGCTCAAGAAGAGGCCCAGGGTTTTATCAGTGAGCGCACTGTTTGAATTTGTACAGAGGGACTTATACAAGTGACTGAGGCCCAAAAAGGTTTTCTGTACAAAGGGATGGGTCTTACACTCTCTCAAGAGGCCCAAAAAGTTTTAAAGAAAAAGAGTGGGGCTTATAACACGAGGGTAGGCCCAGAGTTTGTTTTTCCGTTTAAAATGGCGATCGCGCCGAGATTTTCTTTTAACGGGAAGGGGCTTATACAATAGCTGAGGCCCAAATGATTTTGGTTAAAAGGGGGTTGGGTCTTACGCTCTATTAGAGGCCCAAAAGTTTTGAATGGGTCTTATAGCCCGAGGAGAGGCCCAAAAAGTTATTTTTCAAAAGGCGACGATCGCGCCGTTTGTTTTTTACGGTATCGGGACTTATACAATACACTGAGGCCCAAAAAATGGTTTGGTCAAAAAAGGATTGGGTCTTACACTCTATTAGAGGCCCAAAATGTTTTGAAAATGATTTACGAGGGTTGAATTAATCCAAAAACCCTAATTTATTTTCAAAAATGTATTTAATTGAATAAAAATTCAATTAAAATGATTAAAATTGTTTAACATATGGAAAACAAATTGTGATCTTGGATTAATGCTTCAAAAATTAAGTATTGACCTACAAAATAATTAGAAAGCATTAAAAGTTGTAAAATCAAGGTGGAAAAAATATTTTAAATGTCAAAAATAATTAAAACATTAATTCTTTGCAAAAATATCAATTATATAAAATAAATAATATTTTTGGGATTTTTTGGGAAAATAAAATATTTTAACATTTTTGTGAATTATTAAAAAAAGAATCAACTCAAAATCATTAAAACTCAGAGAGAAATTAATTTTTGAATCAATTAAATAAAATCACAAAATTCAAATATTTGAATTTATGAAAAATGGCGCCAAGAACAGCTGAAGAACACGCGCGTGTTTCAGCTTGGCCCAGATTTGCATTTTCTCTCCAATCTCACTGAATACTTAATCATATAATGTAATCCACATACCAATCAACTCGTTTCAACCTCACGATCATGTCTATGGTATTTAATTTCATTTAAATTAAGCATAAAACAAGAAATCACGAGAAATCCTCAAGAACCCTAATTTCTGGATGAAGGCTAGGATTTTTGATACACGATTCAAACAATGCAATTAATTGAGGGGAAACATTCCATGCATGATTATGAACATTTGGCAAAAGTATTGTGCGAGGAAATATGCATAGATTGAGAGATGACCAAGTTTAGGCTTACCTCTAGGTCGTGACAGCAAGAGCAAATTGATTTCTGAGTTGGAGGTGTTACAGATGAATTGTGATGATCTGAACAGCTTCCCTACACCCTATGGAGTGTGTTTGAATGCTTGGACTTGACTGAGAATGGCTGGATCACTTCATGGCATCTCAACTGCACTTTGGTTAAAACCTTGAGCAATTGACTGGTGATTCTGAGAAATCAGTGTTCCAGTTGTTGTTTAAGTGTTTGATCAACTCACATATGATGTATATGAGGTGTGTGTGTGATTGGTTTGAGTGTAATTGCTCTCTAATGAAAAACCCGATAGTGACTTGCTAAGAAAGACATTTTTGAGAGTGAGAAGTGGTTTTTGAGAAAGGCAAGTGTTGTAGGTCTTTGGTGTACTTAAATTGATCACAATTGAGCTCTATTTATAGTATAGCAAGTTTGTTTTGGAATCCACAGTGAATGGCAACTGCAGCAGGTGTTTGTTCAATGTTGGTCAATGGAAATCCAAGTCTCCTCTAGCCATTGACTATAGGTTAGGGCACAGGGTTGTGGTTCCCTTGGTCTTGGATAAGTCTTGACTGAATTCAGTTGAGAATGGCTCAGTCCATGCCACCTTGATGCTTCCATTGAATGCTCCAATCCAAAATTGGAGTCTTGTCCCTATTTTGGCCATTCTAGGTTCAACATGTTATTTCTTGTTCCAAAGGCTTTGGAGGCTTGGCTCAGTGATTGTCCCCTTTAGATTCAATCCTCAGAGGTGTCCAAGTGGATAAGAGCATTTGGATTTGACTGATTTTGGAAAATTGAGCAAAAATGCAAATTCTGCCTTGCCTTGGCAGATTTCAGCAAGGCAAGTTTCCAATGTCATATCTCATGGCTCAAATTGAATTTGGTAATGTTCTTCGCCATTTTGGAAAGCCCTTACATGATACAACAACTATTTGAACATGTTTGGTTTTGATCTCTTTTGAATCCAAGTGAAAAATCCCCCTACATTTGGCAAAAAGTAAGGTAAAATCTGACTTAGTGAAATTTTCACTAAGTGTTGGAACAAAGTGACTATGAGGAGTTGGAATTAGGTCTAGTTGAAGTTTTTATAGAGGGCAATGAGATATACAAATCAAGCCTTGGATGGGAGAAAATGACTTTGTGGTTTAGGAGTTATGACCCTGCAAAGTTGGTACCCTAGCCACTTTATTTTTAACTTAGAAAATTTTCTAAGTTTTTTTATGGTTACCCCTTTTACAAGTTACCCAACTTTTCTTGATTTTTCTTGATGAATGATGATTCAAATCATACATTAACATCATTTTAGGGTTAAAAATCCATTTTGGTGAAAAATCTCAAAAAGTCAAAGTTGACTTTTGTGCACAGTTGACTTTTTATCAAATGAATTCCAAACTGTGCAATTCTTCATGAAACCATGTCCTTGACCTAAATCAAACTTGATGGACATGTTCCATGGGTGTCATAGGGTATATTGATGCATGTCATAGGGCTTGGGAGCATGTCCTGGTCAAAAGTCAAAGTTACAGTTGACATTTTCCTTAAAACCCTAACTGTGGTGCAGATGAAATTGAGACTTGTTGCTCAAGCTTCTTGGATTAATCCATTGTTCCAAATGGATCAATATAGTGCATTAGAGACCCTCAAACCCTCTCTTGAGGTCTTGGCTCACGATTTGCCCTAAAAGTCAACTTAGGGGTGAATTAGGTCAAGAAACCCTAATTCCTGATTTTTTATGAATGCAACCCTTGAGGCAAAATTGACTTGATGATTGGGTCCATGAGGTTCCATGGAGTATATTAGGTTAGGTTTTGGATCATTGGCTTATGCCTAGATAAAAAATTTCCATCTGGAGGCCCTGGTCGACCAAAACCCTAATTTGGTGACACTGTCGATCTTGAGACTTAATCCACCTAGAAGGGAGCAGCCTTGTGCTTAATCCTTGAAGTGGGAGTCCTTTTGATCCATTATGGATGGTTGAGAGGTTAGACAAGTTGAAGATTATGTCATTCCTTGATTGATCCTTTGTCTAAGCACTCAGAGAGGGCTTGAAACCCTAATTTTGATTGTAGTGAATGCTCACCCATCTTTGGGGAGACTGATGAAGTATGATGGTTCCTCCATATTGTGATGATGATTTGCACAATGATGGGACATCTTAGTGGTCAAAATTTGGGGTATGACAGATGCCCCTATTTAATCTTCTTGGACACAAAGGTGTGAATGACGAAGGTATTCAGGCATTCGGGGTGGAAGAGGATTAAATATCGGAGTACCCGAAATTTTGATGGTGGTTATGAATGGTAGCTTACGCATTCATCTTCTTTAGCTAAGCAATGATGCTTAGAAAAGGTAAACTTCCCCTCGATCCTGGTCTTCAGCCAAGGAACTGGTCTCAGTTTCTAAAATAAACTTCCCCTCGGTCCTGGTTTCCTACCAAGGAACTGGTCTTAGTTTCTGATGTAAACTTCCCCTCGATCCTGGTTTCCTACCAAGGAACTGGTCTTAGTTTCTGATGTAAACTTCCCCTTGATCCTGGTTTCCTACACAGGAACTGGTCTTAGTTTCTTTCGTCAATAAACTTTACTGACAAGGGACGCTATTCGTAGCGGCGTTCCCTCAAACTTCTCGCCGAATTTTCTTGGGGAGATGCCATTTGAGTCGAAAAAGTTTCGATGTCAGACTTTCTGGGGAACCCAGTCGTCTGAGTTGTAAAGGTGTACAAACTTCTCTGTTGGAGATGCCATTTGTTGACTCTACTTGGGGAATGCGAGTCCCTTGAGAGACTGCATTCGCTTGGGGTCTTTACATCATACTTTTCTCGGAGATCTTCTCGGAGAAATGCCATATGATGTGATCCAATTTTGAGGTGCCGATGACCTTTTTATCAGTGGGTTTTTTCGGAGAAAAACTGCCGTACTGCCGAATCTCCAATTTAGGAGGCTTTCTCTCGGGATTTTCTTTAATCTGAGGAAACAAGGATATCATCTTCAATTGCGAAGAGTGATGTTAACTGAGGGCTCTCTGGTCTTTCAGAGGTTCAAGTTATCAAAGTGGTCGAGGACCCAACTTCAATCCAGAAATAAAACTGGAGGAGAGAGAATGTTCAGACGTAACACTTCCTGACGAGGAAAGGGTTGACAACTCGATTGAGATGACTTTTATCACTAGGGGACAAGGCCGACTAGAGTGATAGCAATGCAATATGACTGTGAATGTAAATCAATAATGCATGATGTATGTATGTTTATGCTGACAAAACTGACGCGACATACAAACTGACAGGTGAACACGACTGGATACTCGGTCATCGCGGGGCGAAGAAGTACCGTTGGTTCAGAATAGCAATTCCGCCTTGCTTAGGAGAGATAGTCCCTGCGGGGAATACCGTTGATCAGGCTTAGGAGATAAGAACTCGGTCGAGGCGTGTCAGACGAAACAAGGTCTCTGACACAGTCGATCCCTTCATTCAGGCGTACTGGGTTAGAAGGAGTACTTTGATTCTGCACTTTGAGGTTCGATTACTTCTGGAGAAGCGACCGATGTTCTTCTGATGTTCAACAATCAAAAGAAATTTCCGTCTTTAATTTAAAAGCAGAAAAAGTTTTAACAAGTAAATTCATTTTTGTTTTATTTCAAGAATCGTTAATCATATTAAAATGTCGTTCCGTAAAGCTAAAACAAATAAGAATTACAAACAAAAGCACAAAGGCTTAAATTTTATTGATAAGATGGAGATCAGCCAAACGCGTGATTCCAAAGAGTATTTACAAAGTTAGAAAATGGTAATTTACAGGGAAAAGGGCTACGTTGAAACATAACGACCACTATCCTTCTACCAACTTTGAATTCGGGACATCCTGAGCTTCTGTCGAAGATGACCTTGACTGGAGTTTTCTGGTGGATGATGTAACTGCTGCTGCTGAGGGACCTGCCTCTGTTGAACATAGTTACTTGCCATTATCCCTAATTTTGCCTGGATTGTACCATGAGATTTCCAATCCATCGGGATGATTTTTTTTCATGCCTCTAACTTTTTCCTGGACCGCCCTTTCGGGTTTTCAATCCACCGAGACGTTTTTTTTTAGGCGAAGTATTTCTTAACTACATCAACATTCGTGGGGTAGGCAAATTCCTCTCCATCCATGGTTGCAAGTCTCAAGGCGCCGCTTGAGAAAACTTTCGTGACCACATAGGGGCCATAATAATTCGGAGTTCATTTACCTCGCGAATCAGTGAGAAATGACTGTATCTTCTTGAGCAGTTTGAAGATCGGCGCACATGTCGCGGTTATGAGGAATATAAATCTGGAGATGTAGTTCAAATGTCCCAAGAATCCCCTGACTTGTTTTTCAGTTTTCGGAGAAGGAATTTCTCGAATGGCCTTGACCTTGTCATGATCAACCTCAATTCCTTTCTGGCTGACGATGAATCCTAAGAGTTTCCCTGAACGGAAACCGAAGGTGCACTTGTTGGGATTCAAGCGGAGTTTTTACTTTTGCAAACGCTCGAATAGTTTCGACAGGTGGGTCACATGCTCCTCTTAGATTTTGCAATCATATCATCGACATATACCTCTATCTCTTTGTGTATCATGTCATGAAACAGAGTAGTCATGGCCCTTTGATAGGTTACCCCGACGTTCTTCAAACCGAACGGCATTACCTTGTAACAAAAGGTACCCCATGGGGTAATGAACGAAGTTTTCTCCATGTCTTTCGGCGCCATTTTGATCTGGTTATAGCCCGGGAATCCATCCATGAAGGAGAAAATTTTGAACTTTGTTGTGCTGTCTACCAGCATGTCAATGTGTGGTAAAGGAAAGTCGTCCTCTGGACTTGCCTTGTTCAGATCCCTGTAATCAACACACATTCTGACCTTTCCGTCCTTTTTGGGAACGGGTACGATGTTGGCTAACCATTGAGGATATTCAGATGTAGTGAGGAAACCTGCTTCGATCTGTTTCTGTACTTCCTCTTTGATTTTGATGGCCATGTCCAGGTGAGTGCGTCTCAACCTTTGCTTTACTGGCGGACATTCCGATCTCAACGGTAAGTGATGTTCCACGATGCTGTTATCTAACCCTGGCATATCCTGATAGGACCAAGCGAATACATCGGGAAATTCTTTGAGAAGCTTTATCAAACTCTCTTTGGCAGTTGGACTGAGCAATGCCCCAATCCTGATTTCTTTTCTCTCTTTTTCTGAACCCAAGTTTACCGTTTCCAACGGCTCTTTGTGAGGTTCAATGGACCTTTCCTCTTGTCTGAGTAGTCGAGAGATCTCTTCTGGAATTTTGTCGTCATTTTCTTCTTCAGCCTCGAATACCGGGAACTCAAAGTTGGGAGAAGGCATCGGATCGTATGTTTCAACAGGGTTTAAAACAAGCAATCTGCATGACGTGATGATTCGTGTTTAGAAGAGATAGAGAAAATGCAAGTGTGTGCAGTGTTTTATTTTACTGCTCGTTTTTATTATTGAATTGTTTTTTAGGATTACCATTTTCTGAAAAAGCAAAAAGAGAAAACAGCAATTAATGCAGAAATTACAGAACGACGTTATTTTATTAATGAACAAGTCGATCCTTGAAACTACAGCCCTATAAAACAAAACTCTGTCGCTTTGGGCTAAGCGAAGAGGGAAATTTACAGAAAGCGAGCCCTATTAAAACATCTGTTTCACCTAGGCAGGGTGAAAGGTTAAAGATGGCAATTACTTTGACTGATGAACGATCTTCGGAACCTCGACGACAACCCATTGGTGACGAACTCCTCGGTGAATCACAAAGTCTGGCACCTTCCTTGATTTGTCTTCAGAAATGACGTTGATTTCTGGTGGAGCGGGATCATTGGAATCTGTCTCCCAAGCAAAATTGTCGTAGGAGAATTCCTCAGTTGCATTTTGCATAGTATTTGTGCTCTCAGCTGTATATCCCCATCCAGTAGGCTGGATATCTTCGAGCCTGATACGAGAGCTTTCGGGAGCGGTGTACTTGACCATATAGTCGTATTTTCCACTCGGTTGTCCCAGAGTGTCCCAAACTTCTTTGGAACTGGAGGAGTCATCTCTCTCGATGACGTTAACCTCAGGAAAAGCATAGTTGATGAATTCAAGTCCTGCAAACGTTGCAAATTCATCTTCATGTTGAGTAGTTTCTGAATGACCTGAGTGTTGATCCCATGACATGGTGGAGACACAGGTATTCTGTTAAAAAACGGTCAGCTGATTTTCATTGTTCGGCTGACTCTCTTGCCCCAAGTTTCCTGGGTAAGGTTGCCACATTGGCAGACCATCCATTGGACCATAGTAATTGTGGTCAAAGTTGTCTTTCATCAGAGTGTCTTCCTCTAATGAATTTGGCGGAGCACGACATCCTTCCGGATCACAATCCCCGTATATCATTTTGACATCTGACCTGGGTATAAATCTTGGACTCTGTACGGGATAGCAAAATGGTGTAGGCACCTCTTCCTGAGACATAACCGTCCTCATTAAGATAGGACTTCCATTCTTCATCCGTGTCAAAGGGATCTTCCTCATTGATAGCATGTACTGCCTGAGACACTGGGTGAAGAAAACCTCCACTGTGGAAGAAGTTCTGAAGGGGATGAAGACTTTCATCGTTGGCAGCTGTCCGGGTACAGGTTACGGAAAAACCAAGACCCTTCTTTGTTTTATTGTCAATATGAATGACAAGCTGTCCCCATCCGGTTGTGTCGGTACTATCGACCGCTTTGATAGCATCTTTGTATGAGGAAATCGAGGTTCCTCCTCTTGATTGATTGTCCTTGCTCACCGACAGTGCTTGGAATTGAGTTCCAATAACCTCCTCGGGTTATACACAAGTAAATGATGATCAGTTACTTACGAGTAAGGCCTGTTCTCCACAGACTGTGACAAGTTGATCGTTCTGAACGAACTTTAGCTTTTGATGGAGGGTTGAAGTGACCGATCCAGCCTGATGTATCCAAGGTCTTCCTAATAAATAAATGTATGTTGCTCGGATGTCCATAACCTGGAAAGTGACTTGGAAAGTGTGAGGACCGATAGTTATAGGAAGATCAACTTCGCCGATAACTGTTTTTCTGGATCCGTCGAACGCTTTGACGACGACCTCGCTGATTCTCATCGGAGGGCCTTTGAATGATAATTGCATCAAAGTGGACTTTGGCATAACATTCAGGGCTGACCCTGTGTCTACCAGTACGCTGGCTAAAGCATCGTCCTGACAGTTAACTGTGATATTGAGCGCCATGTTATGACGGCGACCCTCTTTGGGTAATTCCTCATCACTAAATCCCAAATTATTGCAGGAAGTGATGTTAGAGACAATGCTATCAAACTGTCTGATTGTTACATCTGGTTCCATAAAGGCTTGCTCCAAGACTTTCTGTAGAGCCTCCCTGTGGGCTTTTGAACTGAGTAACAACGATAATACCGAGATCTTTGAAGGAGTTTGTAACAGTTGATCGACAATGTTGTATTCACTCCTTTGGATGAGCTTCAGCATCTCATCATTATTTTTCGAAAGGTCGGGATTACTGGATTGACTGACTGGTGGATCAGGAGTTTCCGTCTGAAGTTCATTTTCCTTGTTAGGTTCTCCAACTCCTCGGTTGAAGATTCTACCGCTCCGTGTTACACGACTGATGTCTGCAATATTCACGACGGAGGGTAATGGAATTTCCTTTCCATTTTCAACTGTCGTTGCACTGTATTTGTAAGGGATAGCCTTAGTTGATTCATACGGTGTTGGTCCCGGCAGATAGATGACTATGGGAACCTTCTGATTTTTCTGACCATCATAATTAATCTCGATCCGTTCCCGGTTGGGAACTTTAGATTCGTCAAGTAGAGGGATAATGGAAAAAACATCCCTGGTCCTGTGATGACCAGAGATTGTGACAACATCCTTGACTTGATCAGCAAGGTAGTTCGGCGACCAATTGATGGGTCAAGAACCCGGATATGGGCGAATTTCTCCACGATCCACCTGACCCTGAAGAGCTGCTCTCACAAGGTAACACCCTTGGTTACTTTCCGAACATGCACTACAACGGTCATAATTGTGTGGTGGCACCTGGCCACGCCTACTTTGAATACAATGTAACCTCACTAGGTTAGCTTCCACAGATCGGACATCCTGACTCTGACGCCGAGTAGGATTCCTGTTGCTGATACTAATTTGCTGAGTATCTTCATCCATATAAATTGGCATCCACCAGTGATTTAACAAGTGCTGAAGTGCCTCCTGGACAAGGATACAACCTCGATTTTTTTCGTAACCCGCTTTACAGCTTTGATAGTCATGTGATGTTAAGAATCCGAGTCGGACCTGCTCAGCATGTAACTCTACCAGGTTGGTATTCATCACGCGAATATCGAAGATCTAAACCATGTTGATTTGATAGGAATTCCTATCATGGTAGTCTTGGATCCATCCAAGATCCATCTGACGCTGGAGGGCCTCCTGTATGAAAGAGCATCCCTGTTTGTTTACCGAGCAAATCAGACAGGAACTGTAATCGTGCCGCGGAAGATTATGATACTGGCTTTGCCTTGAGTGCATCGCCACCAAGTTGACATTCATTGCACGGATATCGTGGTTCTGAATGACTTTAGAATTCGTGTAGACCATGTTAACTCCACGAACTCGGTGCTCTTGGATCCATCCGAGATCCATCTATTCTTGTAGAGCTGCTTTCACCACAGAACATCCCTGATTGTCTTTAGAGCAGATATCACACTAGTGATAATTATGAGGTGGCACATGGCCATATCCACTCTGTCTACAATGCATCTTGACCAAATTGGTTTTCAATAAGAGTACATCATGAATTTGATAGGCATTGTTAGTCTCTCCTTCTATCAAATTGACTGCAGCCTTCTCATGTTGAGGCAGCGGGTTTGTGAGAACATTAGGATTTGTATCCTTGAAGGATAAGACCCCGCTCCTAACAAGTTTTTGCACGTCGGACTTGAAATTAATACAATTTTCTATATTATGCCCCGATCCTCCTTGATGATAAGGGCATGTTTGATCCACCTTAAACCAAAAAGGCGGATTTTCCGGTACTATAAGAGGAGATTTAGTCTGAATGTGCCCCTTAGGCAGTAGTAATGGAAACAACTCTGCGTATGACACGGGTATAGGATCAAATCCTGGTGGCCGTGTTGTACGGTTATGTTGTATGGAGGACGAGCCT
Organism: Lathyrus tuberosus; assembly: GCA_022829125.1. Taxonomy (NCBI): domain Eukaryota; kingdom Viridiplantae; phylum Streptophyta; class Magnoliopsida; order Fabales; family Fabaceae; genus Lathyrus; species Lathyrus tuberosus. The sequence goes on along the minus strand of JALAZF010000062.1, from coordinate 8,838,241 downwards.
TCTGAAGAGGCTGTTGTGTCCTTTGTTGATCAGGTTGGCTCTGCGCAACCTGAGGTTGAGATGTAGGAATAGACGCAGGGTTGATAGCAGGAGTCACAGCTGCTACCGGTTGATAACGTCACCTTTGCTTTTCGAGAGAGATATTCCCAATATCTTGCTCTTTTTTCTTAGGGATAGCACTACCGTATTTTTTAGTACCGCTTGTCGATCCAGTGTCTTTTACCAAACGTCCTTCTTGGACGGCTTCCTCAAGATGAACTCCCATGCCCACCATCTCGGTGAAGTCACTGGGCGCACTAGCAACCATTCTGTCGTAGTAAAATGAGCTTAAGGTCTTTAAGAAGATCTTTGTCATCTCTTTTTCCTCAAGAGGTGGACAAATTTGAGCTGCAATCTCACGCCACCTTTGAGCGTACTCCTTAAAGGTTTCCTTGTCCTTTTGCGACATCGATCTGAGTTGATCTCTGTCGGGTGCCATGTCCAAATTGTATTTGTATTGTTGGACGAAGGCAGTGCCAAGATCTCTGAATGTGCTGATCGTGGCATGGTTTAAACCCATGTACCATTTTAACGCGGCACCGGTTAAACTATCCTGAAAGTAATGAATCAGTAGGTCCTAATTTTCCGTCTGAGCTGACATCCGCCGGGCGTACATCACCAGATGGCTTTGAGGGCAAGAGTTACCCTTGTACTTTTCAAAGTCGGGCACTTAAAATTTGTGCGCGACTTTCACATTTGGGACCAAGCAGAGATCTGCGGCGTCCTTTCCAAATAGATCCTGACCACGAATGGCTTGCAGTTCCTTCTGCATTTCCAAGAACTGCTCCTGGAATTCCTCCATTCTGTCAAACATAGTTTCCTTCTTACCATAAGGTATCTGTGGAATCTGTCTTTCCGGGACAGTGTGCACCACAGGGGGTGGTACCGTGACTACGGTAGTGAGTCTTGGCGTCTCCCGAAGTTTGTAACCTTCAGGAGTCTTCAGTATGCTCTGGCATCTTCGCTTTCCTGAAGTTTGTAACCTTCAGGCCCAGCGGCTTCTGTTGTGATTCCCTGATCTTCAGTGATCGGCGGAACATATCCTTCCGGGATATAGTTAACAGGCATGCCCCAAGGACGATCTTTCGGTATTTGATACCTAGGATCATACTTCTCCACTATGGGCGTTGAGATGATCTCTGAGATCACAGTTCTTTGTAGCTGAGCTTCTGCCATGGCTTGCATGTCGTTATGAAGCTTTCTCATATCCTCTCTCAGAGCGTCGATCTCTTCTTTCAACTCTCTGTTTTCTTCCTCAAGATCATCCATCTTTTTCTGACGATTGGCCCGAGTATTATACGAATGAGACAGTTTGACTCTAGAACCGAGACACAAACGTGAGATTCGTAGGTAAGAAGAATACGCGATGTGAGAATGATGAATGCAATGATTATATTAATTGTTTAAGGTTTAATTAAAATAAACTTTGACAATAAGATTGCAAATATCAAACGGTGGGTAAACCCCTTTTTATTGAATTCAAAGGATTACAGAAATGGAAATATAGTAGATTACAAGGTGCAGAAACAGAAACCTAAACTAATGGGTCCCGAGTCCTCTCTGAAGAGAAATCGGGTGCTGATTCTGGTATCTTCCTTTTCTTTGACCGGGGCTCTTGGGCCGTTGTCAGGTTGTCATTCTTTTGCCAGGTGAAAGGAGCGAGCAAATTCCTTTGGTCATCTTGATTCTCTATAGCATGTTGCTCCAAAATCTCGATCAGAGCATCTTTCTCTTTCAGTAGTTACTGTATTTTGATGCACTCTACATCGAGGGTGCGGTACTTGTTCTTCCAAGACCTTCTCTCCTTTTGAACTTTGTTGAGAGTAACCTGAAGCTTTTTAGTTTCCGTCATGAAGTACATGACAGATTCCTTTGGCGGAAGAATTCCGTAACGAGGATAAGGCATTTTTAGCTAGAGAGCTCTAGTTTGTACCCAATGGAGATAAGGCTCCACCGAGACACAGTCCGGTTTTCCTAGAGACTCTCGTCCTTTCTTATGAACATGCTTCCAAGCATGCACTATTTCCATCTTTAGTGCTTTGTCACTTTCTCCTTCCTTGAAGAAAAGACCTTCCAGATGAACACCCCGTGGGACGTGTCTCATCGGGTATCCAAATTGACGGCGAACCAATATCGGATGATAGTTAATTCCTCCCTTAGTTCCTATAAGGGGTACGTTGGGGAAGTTTCCACAACGGTCAATGATCCTGATTCCATCATAAATCCTATTACACCAATCTATATCAGAGTTGGTGAGAGACATGATCTTCTGTGACCAGCGCAAGGCACTCTTACAATCCCAAAAAGCAGCAGACTTGGGTAAGTGAGAGATAAACCATTTGTAAAGCAGAGGTACACAGCATGTGATCTCCCCTCTGCTGTACAAATTTCCCAACTGTACAGAATGATACGCATCTGCGAGCAAAGTCGGCACAGGGTTTCCAATGAGAAAAACCTTAATGGAGTTAATGTCGACGAAGTTATTGATGTTGGGAAACAAAAATAACCCGTAGGTGAGCAAGACAAAAACGCTTTCAAAAGTGGTCACGTTTCCTATACTGGAAAAATACAGGGCTTTCTTTGTCAAGAAATGGGCTGGCAAACCTTGGATGCCACCCTTAGTAGTCATGTGAGTCCTGACCTCAGACTCGTCCAAATGAATTGCTCTCGCAATGGTCTGATTCTTTGGAATTTCTTCCAGTCCAGAAAATAGAGCTCGATCAGTAATGTGTAGATCAATCAGATGAGAATACTCCTCCAGCGTTGGTGCGAACTGGTAATCTGGGAATGTGAAACAGTGATAAACTGGATCATAAAACTGAATGAGCGCATCCATGATTCCCTGAATCACATGGACTCTTAATAGTGGTAGCAAACCTCCTTGTTTGGCTCTGAAAGCCTCTGGGTTAGTGATCATCCTCGTTAACCTTCTCAAATCCTCTAGATTTGGAACCTTGAAGGTGTAACTATGAGTTCTCCTTCTACCGAAATCCATTAGTGCAATCCTTTTCTCTCTGATATTTGCAATCACAGTCTTAGTTTAATTTGAAAAACAGAGAGACTAGAAGAGAAATTTTTTGAATGTTTTAATGTTTTTTAAATGAATGCATGAATGCAGCACACAAAAACATAGAAAAAACATGGGGTCAAAGGGTCGTTGTCATGAAGTCAAGGCTCTACCCATCCCCAAAGGTATATACTAGGGTGATTTTTGTACCTGTACTCATTATCATCAGCTCCTCCCAGGAAAGCAAAACAACAAGCGGATCGCCAGCGAGTTGTAGAGCAATCTTAGAGTAAGTGCCATTCACCGAGAATAGATCACCAGCCTCAAATGAGGGTAGTATCGCGTAACAACTATTCCCGATAGTTTCCGCACTACAAAAGGGTTTGGCTCCCCAGCTTCTCAGACATCACAATCGGCCCATTGTCTAGATGAGAGAATGGGTTGCATTGGTCAGCCTCCACTGAGGTTGATGGTCGACCTCGTCGCCATCACTTATCTTAAGTGTATACTCAATCTTTCCACATGCGGCATCACACGCATTCCCATTAGCAAAAAAATAAACACGTATAGCAATTAGGAAAAGCAGTATATATATTTGTCCTAATTATCCTAGACCTTTAAAAGCTAAGAATCTTAAGTTCCTGACAGAAAATGGTTTCCCGACGGAGTCACCAATCTATGGTTTCATTCCAAATTAACGACGTTTTGACCTAAGATCCTAATGATGTCAAGGTTTCCACCTAGGGGACAAAAAAGAGAACAAGATCCCTAAAGAGACCTGTGATATCCCCCAGCAGAGTCGCCATTTTTCTGTAGCGAGTGATTTTTGGATGTGGTTGCAAAGCACGATCGCTCTGGTACTACAGTTCAATTCATTTTTGATCCTATTAAAGCTGATGAAGGAAGGGAAATAGATGTCTCCAACTAACCCTGCTTGCATACTGAGATTAAACAGTCAAAACTGTTGGTTTACAGATGCTACAAAGATTCGGGGTTTCTCCTAAGTTTATTTTGTTGACGAGGGGTGCTTTAGGCTATCGGTTGAGATGTTAGGACGAATATATCTGAAAGTATGGGATTTTTGGTTTTTGTTTAGTGTGCTCGCTAAGATTTTTCTTTCAATCTTATGCCTACGTGTTCTCATTTACCGAAACAGGGAAATCAGAGCGTTCGTAGTTCCTCCTATTCTATGGGAGGAAATGGTTGTTTTGGTGTCTTGTTCAAAGCCCAAGACGTGAAGCGAAAAGTGATTTGTATCTTGTTCAAAGCCCAAGATGTGAAGCTGAAGGTGATTTGTTTGTATCTTGTTCAAAGCCCAAGATGTGAAGCTGAAGGTGATTTGTTTGTATCTTGTTCAAAGCCCAAGATATGAAGCTAAAGAGTCTATTTGTATCTTGTTTAAAGCCCAAGATATGAAGCTAAAGGGTTTTGACTTTAGAGATAATTTGTCATCTCTAAAGAGGGGTTTGTCTGTTACGACTGTTTATAAAGGAGAATTACTTTAACCGGGATGTGTGAATCCGGCAATGCCATAATTTCCTTTAAAGGGGATTTTTAACCTGAAGGAGAAGAGTTTAACTCAGTGTAGAGTAATGCCATCTTTCCTTAGGGATTTCTCATACTAAAAGAGGGACCGTGGCATGGATGTAGATGATCCAGAGGCTTGCCGCTTACAGCGATTAGATGAAGGGGAAGGAGTTGTTGATGTTTATGTACTGTGAACGAGGCACAGTTTTGATGCTAAAAGGTTAATTGGATCAACCAGTGGTTTTCTTATACAAAGCCTAAGAGGAGGCTAATATGTGTCTCGTACAAAGCCCGAGAGAGAGGCTAAAAGGTTTTGACTCAACGAGGTAATCTTTTGGTATCTCGTATAAAGCCCGAGATGGAGGCTATTTGACTCAACAAGAGAGTTTTTTGTATCTCGTACGAAGCCCGAGATGGAGGCTATTTGACTCAACAAGAGAGTTTTTTGTATCTCGTACGAAGCCTGAGATGGAGGCGAAAGGGTGATCGACTCAACGAGGGAGTCTCTTATGTGTCTCGTACAAAGCCCGAGAGAGAGGCTAAACGTTGTTTACTCCACTGGGGAGAATCATTGTATGAAGCCCAAGAGAGAGGCTAACTTCACGGGAAGAGGATCATTATACAAAGCCTAAGAGGAGGCTGTGGCGACTGTTCAGTTAAGTGACAGGTCCAGTATGCTGATTTTGAAAGAGAAAATCAGTTCTTATATGAGCAACACTGTACTAAAGGATTTGATTCAAGGATCCAGGTTATTCCTGTTCTTTAAGGAAGTGGGAAATCCAAAGGGTATTGAGACTGTCCGAGTCTACGGGTTTCTTTCCTATTTAACGAATGGGTCACTTGAGAATGTCTTTGAGACTCAAGGATATTAGACTGTCCAAGTCTAGAGTTTCATCTTTTGTACTATGCTTTGAGAAATAGTAGTAAACTCTATGAAAGGACTGTTCTATGCAGATGACTAAGTTCTGTTCCTATACCTCTAGGAGGTCGTCGGGATAATTTGTACGAAGCCCAAGAGGAGGCTGGAAACTTTTTAGAAGCCGATCGGTCCTTGTACGAAGCCCAAGAGGAGGCTATCATTCCCGGAGGAAGAGATCATTATACGAAGCCTAAGAGGAGACTGTGAATACTTCTAAGAAGCCGACGGGTCCTTGTACTAAGCCCAAGAGGAGGCGGGGTTGCTTTTAGGAAGCTTGTGGGTCCTTGTATGATGCCCAAGAGGAGGCCGATGCTTTTAAGAAGCCCGTGGGTCCCCAAACTCTGAGAAATTAAAGGCAAGCTATTCACAAGGAATAGATCAAGTCAGGAAAGTTCGAGAATTTGGAAGAAACTCAAAGATGCCATTCACGGAGAATACATTCATCTCTGGGAGTAGAGTTTCTTGAGAATTCCTAATGAGGACAACCGAAGAGAAGACTGTATCTGGTGATCCTATTGGGGATCTAGTTGTCTATTTCTACAAATAAACGAAACGGCGTCACCTAGTTCTAGACGTAGTTGCCGGGGAAACTCTAAATATCTATACTATTATTACACAGTTGATATGAGTTTATGAAAGAAGACTTACAGTGAAACAGCCCCACAATACAGTTATATGTATATGAAAGCGGTAAATGAAAGCGTATAAACACTTACCCGGTTGTAGAGCTTCCATGCTGTTTGGTTAGTTGTTCAACAAAGAAAGATTGAAAACAACAGTATATTCAAAATCAAAGGAGAAAGTGTTTTGAAAAAGAAAGATTTGGGGCTTACAGCTCAAGAAGAGGCCCAGGGTTTTATCAGTGAGCGCACTGTTTGAATTTGTACAGAGGGACTTATACAAGTGACTGAGGCCCAAAAAGATTTTCTGTACAAAGGGATGGGTCTTACACTCTCTCAAGAGGCCCAAAAAGTTTTAAAGAAAAAGAGTGGGGCTTATAACACGAGGGTAGGCCCAGAGTTTGTTTTTCCGTTTAAAATGGCGATCGCGCCGAGATTTTCTTTTAACGCGAAGGGGCTTATACAATAGCTGAGGCCCAAATGATTTTGGTTAAAAGGGGGTTGGGTCTTACACTCTATTAGAGACCCAAAAGTTTTGAATGGGTCTTATAGCTCGAGGAGAGGCCCAAAAAGTTATTTTTCAAAAGGCAACGATCGCGCCGTTTGTTTTTTATGGTATCGGGACTTATACAATACACTGAGGCCCAAAAAATGGTTTGGTCAAAAAAGGATTGGGTCTTACACTCTATTAGAGGCCCAAAATGTTTTGTAAATGATTTATGAGGGTTGAATTAATCCAAAAACCCAAATTTATTTTCAAAAATGTATTTAATTAAATAAAAATTCAATTAAAATGATTAAAATTGTTTAACATATGGAAAACAAATTGTGATCTTGGATTAATGCTTCAAAAATTAAGTATTGACCTACAAAATAATTAGAAAGCATTAAAAGTTGTAAAATCAAGGTGGAAAAAATATTTTAAATGTAAAAAACAATTAAAACATTAATTCTTTGCAAAAATATCAATTATATAAAATAAATAATATTTTTGGGATTTTTTGGGAAAATAAAATATTTTAACATTTTTGTGAATTATTAAAAAAAGAATCAACTCAAAATCATTAAAACTCAGAGAGAAATTAATTTTTGAATCAATTAAATAAAATCACAAAATTCAAATATTTGAATTTATGAAAAATGGCGCCAAGAAAAGCTGAAGAACACGCGCGTGTTTCAGCTTGGCCCAGATTTGCATTTTCTCTCCAATCTCACTAAATACTTAATCATATCATGCAATCCACATACCAATCAACTCGTTTCAACCTCACGATCATGTCTATGGTATTTAATTTCATTTAAATTAAGCATAAAACAAGAAATCACGAGAAATCCTCAAGAACCCTAATTTCTGCATGGAGGCTAGGATTTTTGATACACGATTCAAACAATGCAATTAATTGAGGGGAAACATTCCATGCATGATTATGAACATTTGGCAAAAGTATTGTGCGAGGAAATATGCATAGATTGAGAGATGACCAAGTTTAGGCTTACCTCTAGGTCGTGACAGCAAGAGCAAATTGATTTCTGAGTTGGAGGTGTTACAGATGAATTGTGATGATCTGAACAACTTCCCTACACCCTATGTAGTGTGTTTGAATGTTTGGACTTAACTGAGAATGGCTGGATCACTTCATGGCATCTCAACTGCACTTTGGTTAAAACCTTGAGCAATTGACTGGTGTTTCTAAGAAATTAGTGTTCCAGTTGTTGTTTAAGTGTTTGATCAGCTCACATATGATGTATATGAGGTGTGTGTGTGATTGGTTTGAGTGTAATTGCTCTCTAATGAAAAACCCGATAGTGACTTGCTAAGAAAGGCATTTTTTAGAGTGAGAAGTGGTTTTTGAGAAAGGCAAGTGTTGTAGGCCTTTGGTGTACTTAAACTGATCACAATTGAGCTCTATTTATAGTAGAGCAAGTTTGTTTTGGGATCCACAGTGAATGGCAACTACAGCAGGTGTTTGTTCAATGTTGGCCAATGGAAATCCAAGTCTCCTCTAGCCATTGACTAGAGGTTAGGGCACAGGGTTGTGGTTCCCTTGGTCTTGGATAAGTCTTGACTGAATTCAGTTGAGAATGGCTCAGTCCATGCCACCTTGATGTTTCCATTGAATGCTCCAATCCAAAATTGGAGTCTTGTCCCTATTTTGGCCATTCTAGGTTCAACATGCTATTTCTTGTTCCAAAGACTTTGGTGATATTTGTGGGCCAATACATCCATCATATGGACCATTTAGATATTTTATGGTTTTAATTGATGCATCAACTAGATGGTCACATGTATGTTTGTTATCAACTCGCAACCAGGCGTTTGCGAGATTGCTAGCTCAACTAATTCGAATAAGAGCTCATTTCCCCGATTATCCTGTTAAGAAAATACGTCTTGATAATGCTGCAGAATTTTCATCTCAAGCATTTAATGATTATTGTATGTCTATTGGAATTGACATTGAACACCCAGTAGCACATGTTCATACACAAAATGGACTTGCAGAATCATTTATTAAACGAATAAAATTAATTGCAAGACCACTTATTATGAGATGCAAACTCCCAGTTTCTGCTTGGGGACATGCAATCTTGCATGCTGCAACATTGATTCGCATAAGGCCAACGAGTTACCACACATCTTCACCTTTACAATTAGTCTTTGGTAAAGAACCCAATATTTCCCATCTAAGAATTTTTGGATGTGCGGTGTATGTTCCAATTTCTCTACCACAACGTAATAAGATGGGTCCTCAAAGGAGAATGAGAATATATGTTGGATATGAATCTCCATCTATTGTAAAGTACCTTGAACCAACAACAGGTGATTTATTCACTGCTTGTTTTGCTGATTGTCATTTTGATGAATCACATTTTCCAGCATTAGGGGCTGGAAAAAGAGATCAGTTGGAATGAATTATCATTATCTCATCTTGATCCTCGAACAAAACAATGTGAACTAGAAGTTCAAAAGATAATTCAACTGGAAAACTTAGCAAATCAATTACCAAATGCATTCAATGATCCAAAAGGTATGACTAAATCATATATACCAGCTGCAAATGCTCCAATAAAAATTGATATACCTGTTGGAAAATCCAATGAGTCTCAACCACGCCTGAAGCGTGGCAGACCAATTGGTTCCAAAGATAAAAATCCTCGAACAAGAAAGGGAGCTAAGAATAAAGATGGCCCAAGTGAGGATATAGAAAATCTAAAAGAACCTTTAGAAATAATAAACATTTCATCTCTAGAAGAGATTGATCGGGTACCTGAAACTTATGAAAATAAAGAGATCTCGATAAATTATGTCCAAAATGGAATACAATGGAACCGAAACAAAGTCGATATTGATGATGTTTTTGCATACAATATAGCGCTAAATGAGATAAATGGCAAAGAGGATCAGGAACCAACATCTATAAAAATTTGTAGACAAAGTGAGGACTGGCCAAAATGGAAAGATGCAATTGAAGCAGAATTAAACTCACTCTACAAAAGACAAGTTTTTGGACCTGTAGTCCGAACACCTAAAGGTGTGAAGCTAGTTGGATACAAATGGGTTTTCGTACGAAAGCGAAATGAAAAAAATGAAATTGTGAGATACAAAGCTAGACTTGTCACTCAAGGATTTTCGCAAAGACCTGGAATTGATTTTGATGAGACATATTCACCTGTAATGGATGCAAACACTTTTCGATATCTAATAAGCCTTGTAGCACATGAAGGGCTTAATTTGCACATGATGGATGTTGTAACAGCTTATCTGTATGGTTCACTTGATAGTGAAATTTACATGAAACTCCCTGAAGGGTTCAATATACCAAATGCACACAACTCCGAAACTCGAGAAAGCTACTCCATAAGATTGAACAAGTCTCTCTATGGGTTGAAACAATCTGGACGAATGTGGTATAATCATCTCAGTGAATATTTTCTTAGAGAGGGATATTCAAATAACTCCATTTGTCCTTGTATTTTTATAAAAAGACCAGGAATGGAATTTGCAATAATAGCTGTCTATGTGGATGACATAAATATTATTGGAACTCCTGAAGAGCTTCCAAAGGCTATGAATTGTTTAAAGAAAGAGTTTGAGATGAAGGACTTAGGAAAGACAAAATTATGTCTGGGTTTGCAAATTGAACATTTGGACAAGAGAATATTTGTACATCAAGAAGGCTATATAGAAAAGGTGTTAAAACGCTTCTATATGGACAAATGTCACCCGCTATCTACTCCAATGGTTGTTAGATCATTAGATGTGGAGAAAGATCCTTTCAGACCTTGAGAAAAGGATGAAGAATTGCTTGGTCCTGAAGTACCATATCTCAGTGCAATTGGAGCACTAATGTACCTTGCTAATTATACACGTCCTGATATATCATTTGCTGTCAATCTATTAGCAAGATATAGTTCTTCGCCTGCACGAAGACATTGGAACGGAGTCAAACATATACTCCGTTACCTTAGAGGTACAATGGACATGAGTTTGTTTTATAGCAAAGTATCCAGATTTGAATTAACGGGTTATGCAGATGCGGGTTACTTGTCAGATCCTCATAATGGTAGATCACAAACAGGTTATTTGTTTACATGTGGGGGTACAACTATTTCATGGAGATCAGTCAAACAAACCATAGCAGCAACATCATCTAATCATGCAGAACTTTTAGCATTACATGAGGCAAGTCGAGAATGCGTTTGGTTGAGATCCTTAATTCAGCACATCCAAAATACTTGTGGTTTATCTTCAGAGACATTAAATACAACGACTATATATGAAGATAATACTGCATGCATCGCACAATTGAAAGATGGTTACACTAAAGGAGACCGGACAAAACACATTTCTCCAAAGTTCTTTTTTACTCATGATCTTCAAAAGAGTGGTGATATAAGCATCCAACAAATCTGTTCATGTGATAATCTTGCTGACTTTTTAACAAAGTCACTCCCAAGTAGAATTTTTAATCAACTAGTACAAAAGATCGGTCTTCATCGAAGAAATGATTGTTCAACTGAGGGGGAGAAATAAAAGGATATTGTACTCTTTTTCCTTCACTAGATTTTTTTCCCACTGGGTTTTTTCTAGTAAGGTTTTAACGAGGCATATCCTCAATGGACATCCAAGGGGGAGTGTTATGAATCAAAATAATAATGGATGTCCATTATTATCCTTCTTTTCATCTTTCATATTCTCCATTAATGTTTGTGATTTTTAATCTCCCTTAGGCCCTATAAATAAGAGTTATATTACAATACAAAATGTACTTTTGCAGAAGATAATATAATATCACTTTTCTTCTTCTCTTTGTCTCCTTCATCTCTATACCATTTTGATTAATTTCATAACATAAACAATGTTATATGTTGGCGTCATAAGTTTTTTTCGTAACTTCTCCAACAAATAATATCATCAAACTTATGCGAATAGGTAGACTTGAATGAGACAATAAAAACAAACATTTAGTCTCATTGATATATTAATTTGTTAGTCTATTTAACATTAGTTTAATTTCTTATTTACAAATATTCAAATGAAGTAGGCTTTTAAATAGGCTACTAGGCTAATCAGGCCTTCGAAAATGTCAGGCCCAGGCCTAAAAATAAGCCTATCATAGGCTACAGGACAGACTTAGGCTTTGAATTTTTTAGTAGGCTAGACTCAGGCTTGGCAAAGCATAGTTCGACCCATCCTATTTCCACCCCTACTCATATGGTACAAGTTAGCATTACCCATATATGTAAATGAAAGATTTAAGACATTTATGAATTTATCTTATCCCTTACAAAAACTATTGGATAATTAATGAATTCTTAAATAAAACACTCTTTTATATTTCTCAATAACCTTATGGGTTTGCATTATTAAAAGAATTACACATTCGTTTTTAAATTATGTGAATATTATCTCCATAAATATAGATATAAGAAAGAAAAACGAAAAAGCAATTTTTTTATCATTTTTTATTTCTTACGTTCCTATTCTTCTTCATTGTGTTATGAAAAAGAGACTTAAAAAGTTTTAAAATATTTGTTAAAAAATCCATTTATAAAAAATTTGTATTGGAAAAAACGATAAACAAAATTAATTCTATACTTTTATTTAAATTAAGGCACGATTTCTGAGACAATATTTCTTCTTATAGTTTTTAACTTGTGCTTCTATGACACAAGTTAGCATTACCCTTATTTTATTTCAATACATCTATGACCATCTAATTTAATTATACAATTTGAATTATGAAAACAAAATACAATGAAAGTTTATATTCAATTTATTCACCTCCTTTCCTATATATAGTACTATAAAGGGAGGAGCATAAAATAACTTTTTTTTCAATGAATCACGTGTAGTGATATTGATAAAATATGTTGAGAATGTAATTTCTTGTGTCGAAGCAGGTTGCTCGACATAAACAAGGTAGTGTCGAAATAATCTAGTGTGTCTAAGTTGTGTAGTTGTCGATGTGTCGAAGGAGTTAGCCTCGACATGAATTTCAACTTAAGCCTAATTTTGTAGTGTTAGTAGAATTAGATATTTTGGGCTTTGCTTAGGGAGCAAACAAACCCAAAATCTATAAATAAGGACCTACCCCTATTATTGTACAAAAACAATTTTGCAGTTGCAAGGAATAATATTCAGTTTTGAGTAGAAGAGAGAAAATCTGCAGAAATTCTCTTCTTTCAAATTTGGTTCAAACCCTAATTACCTTTTCTTCCCAATTCAATTTTTCTTTCTTCTTCCATTACCAATTGCTGCGTAGAATCATTCTTGCAATCAAGATGTGAATGATTCACTCGAGTGAAGAGTCGAGAACAAAAGAGGAATTTGATCGGTTGATTGAATCTTGTTCATCAAGATTGGTTCAGAATTCTCCAAGATTGGGTTAATTCAGACATCTGGTATCTAGAGCTCCGATAGTGATTCGTAAAAGCAAAACGTGATGGTGATGAATCATCCAAACGAGCATTTTTCGGCGAGTCTTCAGATTCTCAAGAATAATAATTATGAGAATTGATGCAAGCAGATGAAGGTTGTTTTCTGTTATTAAGATCTTTGGGATCTTGAGAAGGAAAGAGTAACACCGTTTGCAGAAAACGCGACGGATGAAGAAAAGGATGCACACAAAGAATTGAAGAAGAAAGATTGTAAAACTCTTTTTATAATTCATCAATGTGTTGATCCATATAATTTTTAAAAGGTTAGTGATGTGGAATCAGTGAAAAAAGCAAGGGAAAATCTGGAGAAATCTTTTGGAGGCGCATGAATGGTAAAAGAGGTGAGGTTACAAACTCACAAAAGAACCTGTGAATTACTTCATATTGAAGCGGGATAATTTGAGATTAAGCTGTTGATTAAATTAAATCATAAAGCAAGAGTCGCCACCGCACTTTTATTTTTCCAAAGGAATGGGGAAAAGAACGAAAAAAACCCAAAGAAGTTTTAAAGCAAAACTAATAAAAATTGAGATAAGGGTAAGGGGGTTGGTTATGCAATGGGAAGGTGTTAGCACCCAAAACATATATAGTACTCTATAGGAACCTCTTGAAAATCTATGTTTGGCTTAAAAGGGTTGTTTGCAAAAGATTGGAGATATGAGAAGAGAAATATTTTTTAGGGTTTATGGTGTTTTATAAGACTTCTTAAGCCTCGTGCCTACGTACCCACAAAGTGCAATGGAGGATCAAAATCTCGTAGTTCGTGGTAAAAATAACAAAAAGAGATTTTTTTTATTGATTTTAGATGGAAAGACAAGTTGTCATTTTAAGGAGAAAACTCAACTAATCACCCACAACTGTATGAAAATAGACATTTGCATCACTATTGAGAAGGGCTCTAACTTTGATAGAGATCAACAAGTATGCCACTAGTTCTCTCAAGTAGAAAAGAATCAACATCAAACATCACTATAGGGATAAGAGGATTACATCTCAACTATGAAAATAACTCATGTATAGACCTTGAGAAAAGGTTTTAAAAGAGAAAAGTGCACAAAGGGCACAAAATGATTTGAATGGGTTATGTATTTTTTGAGTCTTATGAAAATGGTCTTGATATGCTTAAGATGAATTAACATTTATTAAAGAATTTTTTTTTGAAAATCACTTGACAAAGTCAAGGTTTATTGTGAAAGTGGTTAAAGTTTGAAAACAAGAAGGTTTTGAAAAAGGGAGAAGATTTTGAAAATGTAAGAAGGGAGAAGAGATGAAGAGACAACCCTAAAGCGCAAAGTAAAATCCAAGGAAGAAAAGATCTAACCAAGAGCAAGCCTTTAACACAAGTCAAGCCCAAACTCCCATCCTTTGGATTAAGCAACAAGCAATCAAATAAGCAAAAAAATAACCAAGCATCAGATAAAGAAGAACTTAAGCCAAGTTCAAATGAGGTAACCGAGTCAAATCTTCCAAAAGTCAACACAAGGTCAAGGTACCAGATGAATCCCAAGGTCTCAAGTCACAACTCCAAAGCATAGGATCAAGAACCTAATTTTAAGTCCAATAAGCAACATCCAAGCAAGGGATAGTAACCAATAGTCCAACGGAAACATTAAGTCTTTTAGTGGTTTAGCCTTTATTAATGTCTTAAAAAAAAGAGAAAAGGTCCAAGTGAACAAAAGGAAAAAGGCATAAACATAAACAGTAGCAATATGATATGTAATGATAACAATAGAGCAATATATATAAGGAGCAAGAAAGTAAATGACATAAATTTAAAGGTGCATAAAAGTAAATGGTATAAAAATAAATGTTAGCACAATTATATGGTTAGTATAAGTGTTAGAACTAATAACTCGATAGGGAAAAAATTTAGCGCTATGTTAAGCAATCGTAGCATAATCTATAAGGAAGATCATACTATGGGATGCCAATCAATAACAATTTATGTACCATACATGTTAGAGATATGAAAGAGATCATACTCCTAAAACATGTAGCACAAGTCAAAACCAAGGAGGGGTCAAGCACTAATGCAAGGAGATTGGTCTATTACATCAATCAATCCTTCATGACACTTAGGACAAACTTATGCATCAATCCAAAGTACCTCCAATGATCAATGATCAATCAAATAGTAGATTTGAAATGATGAAAGTTTATCAAGCATCAATTAATTTCACACCGATTAAAACCTTTTCCCAAATATAATAATATAAAAAAAATTCTAAAAAATACGAAAGAAAATGACCATTGGAATCTAGCATCTCGGTTAGAACCCTCAAATGATCGGTCCCGAGCTATGCGTTTTTGGTTAACCGTTCATTATTTTCTTTCGTTCTTAAAACATTTTAATTAACTTGGACAAATAAGGGACATTGAGATCAAGCATTCTGGCGTAAATCTTTGAACGATTGATTCTTATCAAGCATTCGTTGTCCATCAGAAAATTTTCTTAAAAAACCTTGAATGAAGAAGGTCTGTTGGAATCTAGCATTCCGGTGGAACCCCGAATGAATAATCCCGAGGCTTAGGTCTTTTTCTCGTCAAACGTTCATCATTCACCTAAAATACATCCAACCATTCAAACTTCGTTTTCTCGCCGCCGAGCAATCTTAAAAACCTTTTCATAAAAGAAAGACATTTTTTTGAAGATGATGTAAAGCAAAGCTTCATCCAAAATCGTTGAGTTGAGGTAAGTGACGTTTTCTCGTGAATGTTGATACTTAGAAATCTATTCAATGTGATGCAAACACCTGCTCCTCACCTGTTTTGGGTAAAACAATATTTTCCATCGATTAATACAAGATAGATTTTGCTAAAATCGATCAACAAACAAAATTATCTATCCAGAACTACGCAACCTTGAATTTACTATTGCACCTGGAGATGCGTAGGATCAGGATTACAAAATCTTGTCAGGAACCCTAATAAAAAAAAATTTTTTTAGTCCTTCGTACATTAATAAAAATCCAAAAATATTTCTTTTCTCTCTCTTTTTTCCCACTCACATAAATAGAATATTGCAAACTAACATCATGCTAACATTCACAATCAACACTAACCTAACGGTTCCTGTTGAGTAGAACGGACGTGAGGGGCACTAATACCTTTCCCTCGTGTAATCGACTCTCAAACCCTGATTTGGTTGCGACGATTAATATCATTGTCGTTCATTTTTGGGTTTTATCGATATTTTCCCTTTCCGTTTAGGAATAAATAAAGTTCGGTGGTGACTCTGTTAATTCCATCACGCAAGTATGCAATTGCCCTTCGCTAGGTCATATTCTCATTTTTCAAGGTACAACAATTATGTACTAATTTTTAAGTCACTAATTACTTAGTAGGTGGTATGTATGGTTGCCAAATAAACTTTGATTAAGGAAGCTCAATATAATCCTTCTTGATGCAATTGTAGTTATCTATGTTAAAACAAGATTTAGTTCTACATTTGGGCTTTGAGTTTTGATGATAACTGCACATGTTATCTAAGAGAACAATTCTGTATGATATGGTTTCTGTCTAGTGCACTCTGGAAAGAAAACATATGATGTGTACTAGATAAAGTCAAGTTTCAGAAATACTTCTAATGCAACGGTTCTAAGGAACGTTAGTAACGAGGTTTCTGATTAAGACTTTTTAAGCAAGCCTAGAAGGCTTTACAATAAATGTGCTTTCTATTGTTATAGTTTTGAAGATTCTAAAGACGTGATTCAGGAGAACATGGTTCTGAAGATTCTGAAGACATCATTTATCAAGATCAAGTTTTGAAGAGTTTCTGAAGACAAGGTTCTGATTGAACGAAGTGCTGAAGACTCTGAAGACAAAGTATGCACTTAATGATATCTGAAGACTCTAAAGATGAGGTTCTGATAGAACAAGTTTTGAAGACTCTGATGATAATGCTTCTAAGAAACCAAGTGCTAAAGATTCTCAAGATAGTTGTGCTGAACAAAGATCTGGAATTCTGTAGATTATGGTTCTGAATATTACACAAAGAGTGAATCTTCTACAACACGCTTCATCAAGTTAATATCTGAAGCCCCTAAATATGCTAGAAGAATAAAGATCAAAATGGTTTTGAGCTGAATATAATAGTACTAAAACTCTGTAACCTCTACCTCGATAGGGTGACGCAAGAACAACTTTTTGTATAGTGATTTTGACCATTCCTTCATGTGAACGTTGGGATATTATTGTTGGAATATGTTTCCAAAAATATCCCTCAACGGATCTATTCTCTCTAGCTCTATAAATTGAAGATCTGGAAGCTTGAAGAAATGCTGCTTGATGCAGCTGCTGATCATGAGAAAGAGAGAGAGAGAGAGAGAGAAAAAAAGTTTGTTGAGTTCTGCTCATACTAAAGTGTTATTATTCAACGCACCAAACAATCAAGACTTAGCAAGCAAAGTTGAATCTGCTACTACAAAGTGTGCACAAACGATGATCATGTTAACACCATATGTAACTAGTCAAGTGAAACATAAATAAGTGAAGCATAGTAGCTTAGTTGAACTTGATGGTTAAATTGAAAGAAGCATTAAAGCTCAAGAAAAGAGTACAAAATGATACAAGATGAAGCTTAAATGAAGAGTGTACAACGATGCAACATGCCAAAGCCATGTGAAACTAGTCAAGTGAAACATCAATAAGTGAGGCATAGTAACTTAGTTTATCTTGATAGTTAAGCTGGAAGAAGCATTACCTACTCAAGAAAGGAGTACATCAGAAAAACCTTAAAGCTAATGAAAATAAGTCGTAGTACTCAATAAGAAAGCTTTTAAGCAATACAGAACTAGTGTGCTTTATAATATCTCGGAGATTTATTCTTTAGATAGTTTTGTATTAGAAAGCAAGGAGTTGTTGATCATATCTTGCTAGAAACACTTAGGTGTTATTGTACTTCATTTGTGTAATCAGCTTGTAAGAAGCATATTAATGCACAAGAAAATCCTTGTAAAAGGTGTTGTTCCTTAAGTGGTCGAGTGAAGACCAGAATGCTTGAGATGGCTAAGCGTGTTTCTAACAGCTTAGTGTATGTTGTTCCTTGAGCGGTTAAGTGAAGACCAGGATGCTTGAGAGGTCCAGGTCGTTGTCTAACGACTTGGAGGTTGATTCCTTGAGAGGCTAGTGAAATCCAGGATTCTCAAGAAGGCAATGGAAGGTATCCATTGTGGTTGTAATTGTTGATGATTATTGGATTAAGTCCTTGTCATAAGGCGAAATCACCTTGAGGGGTGGACGGGAGTAACTTCGTTAACAGTGAACCAGGATAAAAATAATTGTGTTAATTTATTTTTATTTACTTGTTAACGTCATTAGTTTAATTCTGCAAAAGGGACGAAATGTGAAACCCAATTCAAACCCCCATTTCTTGTGTTTCTCAACCTTTAATATATATATATATATATATATATATATATATATATATATATATATATATATATATATATATAGGGATCAAGCATTCTGGCGTAACTCTTTAAACAAT
Source organism: Lathyrus tuberosus (assembly GCA_022829125.1). Taxonomy (NCBI): domain Eukaryota; kingdom Viridiplantae; phylum Streptophyta; class Magnoliopsida; order Fabales; family Fabaceae; genus Lathyrus; species Lathyrus tuberosus. Next base: position 8,819,702 of record JALAZF010000062.1, on the reverse strand, counting down.
TGATTCTTATCAAGCATTCGTTGTCCATCAGACAATTTTCTTAAAAAACCTTGAATGAAGAAGGTCCGTTGGAATCTAGTATTCCGGTGGAACCCCAAATGACTAATCCCGAGGCTTAGGTTTCTTTCTCGTCAAACGTTCATCATTCACCTAAAATACATCCAACCATTCAAACTTCTTTTTCTCGCCGCCGAGCGATCTTAAAAACCTTTTTATAAAGGAAAGACATTTTGTCTGAAGATAATGTAAAGCAATGTTTCATCCACAATCGTTGAGTTGAGGTAAGTGACATTTTCCCGTGAATGTTGATACTTAGAAATCCATTCAATGTGAAGCAAGCGCCTGCTCCTCACATGTTTTGTGTAAAACAATATTTCCCATCGATTAATACAAGATAGATTTGGCAAAAATCAACCATCAAACAAAATTATCTATCCAGAACTACACAGCCTTGAATTCTCGATTGCACCAAGAGATACGTAGGAGCTGGATTACAAAATCTTGTCAGGATCCCTAATAAAAAATGTTTTTTTAGTCCTTCGCACATTAATAAAAATCCAAAAATATTTCTTTTCTCTCTATTTTTCCCACTCACATAAGTAGAAGATTGCAAACTAACATCAAGCTAACATTCACAATCAGCACTAACTAAATGGTTCTTGTTGAGAAGAACGGGCGTGTGGGGTACTAATACATTCCCATCGTGTAACCGACTTCGAACCCTGATTTGGTTGCGACGATCAATATCATTATCGTTCTTTTTGGGTTTTATCGATATTTCCCTTTTCTTTTTAAGAATAAATAAAGTTCGGTGGCAACTTTGTTAAGTCCAACACGCGAGCATGCAATTGCCCTTCGCTAGGTCATATTCTCATTTTTCAAGGTACAACAATTATGTACTAATTTTCATGTCACTAATTACTTAGTAGGTGGTACGTATGGTTGCCAAATAAACTTTGATTAAGGAAGCTCAATATAATCCTTCTTGATGCAATTGGGATCAAGCATTCTGGCGTAACTCTTTGAACAATTGATTCTTATCAAGCATTCGTTGTCCATCAGACAATTTTCTTAAAAAACCTTGAATGAAGAAGGTCCGTTGGAATCTAGCATTTTGGTGGAACCCCGAATGAATAATCCCGAGGCTTAGGTCTCTTTCTCGTCAAACGTTCATCATTCACCTAAAATACATCCAACCATTTAAACTTCATTTTCTCGCCGCCGAGCGATCTAAAAAATCTTTTAATAAAGGAAAGACATTTTTTCTGAAGATGATGTAAAGCAATTATTCATCCATAATCATTGAGGTAAGTGACGTTTTCCCGTGAATGTTGATACTTAGAAATGAAGGTGTGAGAAAAACACAAGAAATGGGGGTTTGAATTAGATTTTCAAAATGAAAGCTTTTTGTGAAACTCAAATAAAGATCACAAATAAACTATCAATAGAGAAAGACACACAATATATCCTAGTTCACTTGAAAACTATCAAATTAATCTAGTCCACCCGCCAAGGTGATTTCGCCTTATACACAATGACTTAATCCATTATAACCAAACTGATTACAACTGCACTAGCAACTGCTAGTGACAAACAATACACAGACTAACCGTCTCTTCTTAAGGCTTCTGACCTAATTGGTCCCTTAAGGAATTCAAACAACTATTTGATCAAATAAAATGTTTACAATGAAATGCTTCTTACATAAGCTGATATAAACACTATTTCTTGCTCAATCTAACTTAGAGCGAATCTACACAGTAAGAACAATCTTCTTCTTTGTATTGGGGTGCTTTACTGTTCACTCATATTTTTCTTAGTTTCTTGAGTTCTTTCTTTGTATGAATCAGTGTTTTGAATATTTCTATTTTTTACACATCGTGTCACACATAATTCGTTGAATGATCAAGTCTTTATATAGCCAGAAAAAGATCAGTTGAAGGGCAGATCAGTAATATCAAAAAAATACTGGTGACTTGAAATAACGTCGTTGTGCTGGGATAAAAATCATACACTGAAATTATCCTTTGTACCACCAAATCAGGGTAGTGGAATAGTAGTGGAAAAGAACGTGTTTGATCTGTACTATGTACTATTTTCCCATGCAAAAGTTTCATCTTCTTCTGTTTATCCGTGGCTTCTGAGTTGAATTGATTGAAGCATAATCAGAAGAATGAATCATTGGGTCTTCAGAGTCATGAGTCTTCAGAGTCTTCAGAACTTGTTCAGCAGAACCTTGTCATCAGAGTCTTCAGCACTCCTTCTTCAGAACCCTTGGTTATCAGAAACATAAGTCTTCAGAGTCTTCAGAACTTGTTCAGCAGAACCTTGTCTTCAGAATCTTCAGAACTTGGTCTTCAGAAACTTAAGTCTTCAGAGTCTTCAGAATGTTGTTCATCAAAACCTTGTCTTCAGAGTCATCAGCACTTAGTCTTCAGAAGATGAGTATTAAAGTTAAATTCAAAGCCAGAATCCAAGAGAACATTGCAACAACAACATAGTGTCTTCTTGGAGTCTTTCTGATGCACAGTAGACCAGAAGCAACCTTGCTTCTTGACGCAGAAGCGACCATTGAGAACTTCAGAGTGATGTAGCAAACAATCTCAATCAGAGTCAAAACTTTCTCTATCAGAGTCAGAACCTGTTTGTCAATTCTTGAAAAGATACACGTTAGAGTACCAAAATTGTTCTCACACAAATACAACTTTGTTATTATCAAAACAAAGAGATATCTTGCAGAACCAAATCTTGTTCTAACAATCTCCCCTTTTTTTATAATGACAACAATGTATTATGATAACACAATTTTGTATGGAAATAATCAGAATTGACTCAGATAAGTTCAAAGTAAACTTCCCTTTGTCAAGCTCCCCCTGAATCTAAGACTTACCAAAATCTTATAAGATTTGGGATATAGAGCCTGATTGTATAGATCTTAGATAGATCCAAAATATCAGAGCTTGATTATAGTGGTGATGCATTCTGATAATAGAGCTTGATTATCTAAATCAGAACTTGATTGATATCAGAGTCATTTTACCAATATAATATCTTTTCCTCAAAAACATTCTACAAATATATGATTTTTAAAGTGTTAGAATGTTAGAGCTATGATTGGAGACAAGATAATTATCAAAATAATTTTTCCATATAATACTCCCCCTTTTTGTCATAATAAAAAAGGGTGACAAAAAGTTTTAAACCATGAGTACAGCAAACCATAATCAAATAGTCAATAGACAAACTACGTGGTAGCCTAGAAGGTGCCTAAGGGTGAGACGGAGGAGGGACCCTCTGAAGAATCTGAGCAAGCGCCTTTTGAATGGTGACAATAAATTCATCTTGCTTGTCCATCCTTACTCTGAATGACTCATGTTCCTTCTGAATAGTAGCCAGAGTTTTCAACACTAGATTAGAAGAGGAGTTTTCAGCAGCATTTCTTTCAACCTGTTCTGCAGCCTCCCTGGCTAATCTTTCAGCCTCTTCTTTGGCTAACCTTTCTGCCAGTTCCCTAGCTTCAGCTTGATTCAACTCTGATTTCCTCAATAATCTGCATTTTCTTCATATTTTTGCTATTAAGAGGAGTCTCAGTGATAACTTCCAATTCATTTGTGACTAGCCTAGTTGACAAGTGATCAACCATTCCACTTTCAACCAGAATATCTGAGATCAATCTTCCGAAAGGGATGTAATTCTTAGACTTCTTGGAAGACATATTTTCTCTCCTTTCATCAGATAGTAAAGCATGAATTTATGATCAGTGTTAAGAAAATCTGTAGAGCTTGAATTGGTCTGTGATAAATGCATCCCAGAATAATTTTCAGCCAGACATGAAGTTCCTTTAATAAATCCATAGTTTTGAAGGGTGGTTCTCCGCTAGACGACTGAGTGAAAATGGCCGGGGAAACCACATCAGATAGAAATTGTGACTTATGGTTCATCTTATAGATTCTCTTTCCTCCAGAGTTTTCCATTCCTAGTAGTGTTGCAATGGATTTCTTAGTAATGATGAACTTGTTTCCCTTAACATATAAAACAATAAAGTGTTCATCAGCGTCTGCATATCTCCAGAATTCCTTGACAAGATTTACGTAAATGAGACCGTAGAGACGATCAAAATAGGTTTTCCATCCTTTAGCATTAAGATCCTTGATCAAGTCTATTCCATTATCCTTTAGATTTTCGAAGTCTACCAGCCATTCACTTAAAACATTGAGTTCTGAGAACGGAGTAGCCAAATGAATTTGAGCAGGACGGTCCACTATATGAACTACCTGAGGTTTCTGAAGAGAGGAGAGAGATTGATAAGGAGAAGCTGATTCCGTTTGAGCAGTTTTTGATGAGGCCATTGATGTCGATTCTGCTTGTTGATGTTGTTGAGAGAATTCAAAAACACTTTGTTGTTGAGAGTTCATTGTGCAAAGATGAAGTGGTTTCAGAGCGAAAATGGTTTTAGGGTTTCTAGGACAAAAGTGTGGGAAGTGAGAGTAATTTAGTGTGTGAAGTGAGATAGTGCATATTTAAAACAAATATAATAATTATGACAAGGTAGGAGTAATAGGTAATAATTACTTGAAACCTAGTCTCACGAAATCACAACGCTCGAGGTGTCTCTTCAACAATAGATATGATTTGATTTTGGACACATGTCACAAATAATCATAGCCGTTTGTTTTCAAGAGATCACGTTTTGATGTTTCCAACGTCTAGAATACCAAGAGGTATTTGACTGGACTAATTTCTTATCAAGACATTTTCTAACTTGTAAAAGTATCATGAATCAGAAGATCAACAAATAAATAATGACACACTTTGTTTAGTCATCAGAATCTTATATCAAACATTCTGATAGCTTGACATATTAAACATATTATCATCTCATTCTGGACAAGGTTTGATAAATAAGTTTTTCAGAATGAATATGAATCTATCTTCAGCAAGGGGTTTTGTGAAAATATCAGCCCACTGCTGATCTGTATCCACAAATTTTAACTGAAAAGTACCTTTCTGAACATAGTCACGAAAAAAGTGATGTTTTATTTCAATATGTTTTTCCCTAGAATGTAGAATAGGATTCTTAGATAAACAAATGGCAGAAGTATTATCACAGAAGATAGGAATGTTACACTCGTGTATCTGATAATCTTCAAGTTAATTCTTCATCCAGATTATCTGAGTATTACACAGAGATGCAGATATGTATTCTGCTTCTGCAGTGGAGAGAGCAATTATAGATTGTCTCTTGCTTGCCCATGAGACGAGGTTACTTCCTAAAAGCTGACAGTTTCCAGAAGTACTCTTTCTTTCTAATCTGTCTCCAGCATAATCTGCATCACAGTAACCAGAAGGTTTGTACTCTGATGTTTTCTTATACATCAAGCCATGGTTAGTTGTTCCTTTAAGATACCTTAGGATTCTCTTAACAGAAGTTAAGTGAGTTTCCCTTGGATCTAATTGGAAACGAGCACAAAGACATACGCTGAACAGAATATTAGGACGTGAAGCTGTCAAATACAGAAGAGATCCTATCATACCACGATATAACTTCTGACAATTTTTTTTTACTTACTTCTTCTTTCTCCAGAATACATGTCGGATGCATAGGAGTCTTAGCAGGTTTACTTTCTGACATGTTGAATTTCTTCAGAAGTTCTTTTGCATACTTGCTCTGATGAATGTATGTTCCTTCTGATCTTTGATCAATTTGAATTCCCAGAAAGAATCTGAGTTCTCCCATCAGACTCATTTCAAATTCATCCTGGCAACTGGTGCAAAGGTTTATGTATAGTCTTTCTCTTCTTGTTGACTATAACCTTGTGCAACCAGTCGTGTTTTGTTTCTTACGACCTCACCTTTCTCATCTAGCTTGTTTCTGAACACCCATTTAGTTCCAATGACGTGGAAACCTTTGGTTTTCTGAACAATATCCCATGCGTCATTTCTGGTGAATTGATTCAGTTCTTCTTGCATGGCCATAATCCACTCATTTTCTTTGAGAGCTTCATCAATTGTTGTTGGCTCTACCAGAGACACTAGACCTAGAAGAGTTTCTTCAGAATGTCTGAAGGATGAACGGGTTTGAACTGGATTAACTTTATCTCCCAGAATCAATTCTTTGGAATGAGAAATCTTTAATATATCCTTCTTCTAATGAGATGGGTTATTTTCAACTTCTGGTAAGGTTGTATCTGAATCTGGAGAGTCTGCATCTTTGTCTGCTTCTTTTGAATCTTCTACTTCTTTAGATTCTGATAATGTGATATTTAGATCTGCAAACTTTTCAACTAGCTTTGACTTTTCAGGGTCAAGCTTATCATTGAATCTGACGTGAAGTGATTCCTTTACAATTCGTGTTTCTGTGTTATAGATTCTGTAGCCTTTAGAGCGTTCAGAATATCCTAACAATAAACACTTTTGAGCTTTGGAGTCAAACTTGCCAAGATTCTCTTTAGTGTTCAACATAAAACAAACACATCCAAAATGATGAAAATATGAAATGTTGGGTTTTCTATTCTTCCACAATTCATAAGGGGTCTTACCCAGAATAGGTCTTATTGAAGTCCTGTTTTGAATGTAACATGCTGTATTTACTGCCTCTGCCCAGAAGTGCTTAGCCATGTCAGTTTCTTGGATCATGGTTCGAGCCATTTCTTGCAAAGTCCTATTCTTCCTTTCCACTAATCCATTTTGTTGTGGAGTTCTGGGACAGGAGAAATCATGGGAAATGCCATGAGAATCAAAAAGATTCTCAAAGTATCTATTCTCAAATTCACCTCCATGATCACTTCTGACTTTGACTATTTTATAATCCTTTCCTATTTGCACTTGAGAGCAAAAGGTAGAGAACACAGAATGAGACTCATCCTTGTGTTTCAAGAATTTTGCCCATGTCCAACGACTATAATCATCAACGATTACTAATCCATACTTTTTTCCACTGATTGACGCAGTTTTCACTGGTCCAAACAAGTCAATGTGCAGAAGTTCTAACGGTCTAGAGACGGACACAACATTATTTGCTTTAAAGGAAGTTTTGGAGAACTTTCTTTTTTGACATGCTTAATAGAGAGCATCTGAAGAATACTTCAGATTTGGCAAGCTTTTAACAAGTTCAAGCATATTTAGCTGAGAAATCCTCCAAATGCTAATATGGCCTAAACGTCTATGCCATACCCATTGCTTTTCATTAACAAACATTAAGCATTTGACATTCTGTTCATGAAGATCAGAAAGTCTAATCTTATAAATGTTGTTTTTCCTTTTTCCGACAAATAGGATTGAACCATCTTTCTGACTTACAGCCTTACATGACTTTTGATTAAAGATGATATCATAACCGCTGTCACTAAGTTGACTAATTGACAACAAGTTATGCATCAAACCATCGACTAAAAGAGCATCAGTAATAGAAGAAAGGTTACCATTACCAACGGTTCCAGAGCCAATGATTTTTCCTTTCTGGTTTCCTCTGAAACCGACGAAGCCTCCAGGCTTAAGTTCCAGACTTTGGAACATATGCCTTTTTCCCGTCATGTGTCGCGAGCAACCACTGTCCAGGTACCATGACTGGTGTTTCAACTGAGGTGCTAAGGATATCTGCAACATAAATTATCTTGTCCTTAGGTACCCACTTTCTGGGTCCTTTCTTATTAGCTTTCCCAGAGTGTTTCACAACTTTGGGCTTTTGTGCAACAGGATAATCAAGTGGAATTTGTGCATGATATTTAACTTTAGAAAAAAACTTATGTGTCGGTGGGGGTTTTTGTGCAAGCTCAGAGCAAACAATCTCCGTGCTAGAAGGCACCAAATGGTCATAGAGAGGTTTTGGTTTAACACTTTGACTTTTGTCAATGTCATATGATTCTGTACATTCTAAACCTTTCTTACCATTTCTGCTTACTCCATAGATCATGGAAGCTATTTTTCTTCTATCTATGCTTTTAGCAAGAAAATACTGGAATTCTCTATCATACTTGTAGATACAGCTTGTGTCAGAGACATTGGAGATTAATTATTCTTCTAATTTAGCAACTTTGCTTTTTAAGGCATAATTACTATTTTTTAAGCAAAAAATGTTTTCATTTAGAGAAGAGTTATTCTTCTCAAGCTTATCTTTTTCCTCAGAAGCAATTACAAGAGATTTTTTAAGATCTTTGCATTTACTTTGAAGACTTTGATATTTTTCCAACATTTCTGATATACATGACTCTAATTCACAACGAGAGAGTTTAGATAATACCTCTGAGTCAGAGTCTGAGTCTGATTCTGGTTCTGATGATATTCTATCTTCTAGTTCTCCAGAAACTTCATCTTCAGTTGTTGCTACCAGCGCAACATTTGATTGTTCTTCATCAGATTCCTCTTCTTCAGAATCAGAGTCATCCTATGTTGCCATTAGACATTTCTTCGCTCATTACACTCGTTCTTCTTAGGCTTCTTGTCCTTCTTGATCTTTGGACACTCTTTCTTGTAATGACCTGGCTCATTACACTCGTAGCAGATAACCTCATTTCCAGAGTTCTGCTTCTTATGTCCAGATGATGACTCAGAGCGGCCTTTGTTTCTTCTAGATCCTCTAAAGTTTCCTTGCCTATGCTTCCAGAGTTTGTTGATTCTTCTGGAGATTAACGATAGCTTATCTTCTGACTCTTCACCAGAATCTTCTGATTCTTCCTCAGCTTGATAAGCCTTTGCTTTTTCAGGTTTAGACTTAAGAGCGATGTTCATCTTCTTCAAGCTCTATCTCATGACTTCTCAAAGAACTAACAAGCTCTTCAAGACTTATGCTATTGAGATCTTTTGATAGCTTTAGAGCTGTTACCATAGGTCTCCATTTCTTAGGAAGACTTCTGATGATCTTTTTCACATGATCAACAGTTGAGTAACCTTTGTCCAGAACTTTGAGTCCTGCGACTAGCATTTGAAACCTTGAAAACACGGTCTCAACTGTCTCATCATCCTCCATTCTGAATGACTCATATTTTTGGATTAGGGCTAATGCCTTTGTCTCCTTGACTTGAGCATTACCTTCATGAGTCATTCTTAGAGAATCAAAGATAGATTTGGCAGTATCTCTGTTTGTTATCTTCTCATACTCAGTATAAGAGATAGCATTCAGCAATATGGTTCTTGCCTTATGATGATTCTTATAATCTTTCTTCTGTTGGTTGGTCATAACACTTCTAGATATTTTAGCACCTGTAGCATCAATTGGGTGAGTGTAGCCATCGACTACCAAATCCCAAAGATCTACATCATAACCAAGAAAGAAACTTTCTATTCTATATTTCTAGTAGTCAAACTTTTCACCATCAAAGACTGGTGGTTTGGCACTGTAATGATCTTTCTCTTCAGTGGTATTAGCAGGAGCTGCCATGATATCTCACACAAATACTGGATCGGTACTGAACACTGTTAAGTGTTGATAAAACATTTATCACAATCAGAACCAGAGCTCTAATGCCAATTGAAGGTGTGAGAAAAACACAAGAGAGGGGGGTTTGAATTGGGTTTTCAAAATGAAAGCTTTTTGTGAAACTCAAGTAAAGTTCACAAATAAACTATCAATAGAGAAAGACACATGATATATCCTGCTTCACTTTAAAACTATCAAGTTAATCCAGTTCACCCGCCAAGGTGATTTCGCCTTATACACAAGGACTTAATCCACTATAACCAAACTGGTTACAACTGCACTAGGAACTGCTGGTGACTAACAATACATAGACTAATTGTCTCTTCTTAAGGTTTCTGACTTAACTGGTCCCTTAAGGAATTCAAACAACTGTTTGATCAAATAAAATGTTTACAATGAAATGCTTCTTACATAAGCTGATATAAACACTATTTCTAGCTCAATCTAACTTAGAGTGAATCTACACAGTAAGAACAAACTTCTTCTTTGTATTGTAGTGCTTTACTGTTCACTCATATATTTCTCGATTTCTTGAGTTCTTTCTTTGTATGAATCAATGTTTTGAATATTTCTCCTTTTCACACATCGTGTCGCACATAATTCGTTGAATGATCAAGTCTTTATATAGCCATAAAAAGATCCGTTGAAAGGCAGATCAGTAATATCAGAAAAATACCGGCGACTTGAAATAATGTCGTTGTGCTGGGATGAAAATTGTACACTGAAATTGTCCTTTGTACCACCAAATCAGGGTAGTGGGATGGTAGTGGAAAAGAACGGGTTTGATCTGTACTATGTACTATTTTCCCACAAAAATGTTTCATCTTCTTCTGTTCATTAGTGGCTTCTGAGTTGAAATGATTGAAGCATGATCAGAAGAATGAATCATTGGGTCTTCAGAGTCTTGAGTCTCCAGAGTCTTCAGAACTTGTTCAGCAGAACCTTGTCATCAGAGTCTTCAGCACTCCTTCTTCAGAACCCTTGGTTATCAAAAACATAAGTCTTAAGAGTCTTCAGAACTTGTCCAGCAGAACCTTGTCTTCAGAATCTTCAGAACTTGGTCTTCAGAAACTTAAGTCTTCAGAGTCTTCAGAACGCTGTTCATCAGAACCTTGTCTTCAGAGTCATCAGTACTTAGTCTTTAGAAGGTGAGTATCAGAGTTATATTCAAAGTCAGAATCCAAGAGAACATTGCAACATCAACATAGTGTCTTCTTGGAGTCTTTTTGATGCACAATAGATTAGAAGCAACCTTGCTTCTTGACGCAGAAACGACCATTGAGAACTTTAGAGTGACGTAGCACACAATCTCTCTCAGAGTCAGAACTTTCTCTATCAGAGTCAGAACCTGTTTGTCAATTCTTGAAAAGATACACGTTAGAGTACCAAAATTGTTCTCACATAAATACAACTTTCTTATTATCAAAACAAAGAGATATCTTGCAGAAACAAATCTTGTTCTAACAAGAAATCCATTCAATGTGATTCAAACGCCTGCTCCTCACTTGTTTTGGGTAAAAAAAATATTTTCCATCGATTAATACAAGATAGCTTTCGAAAAAATTGACCAACAACCAAAATTATCTATCCAAAAATACGCAGCCTTGAATTCTCTATTGCACCTGGAGATACGTAGGAGAAGGATTACAAAATCTTGTCAGGAACCCTAATAATTTTTTTTTAGTCCTTAGCACAGTAATAAAAGTCCAAAAATATTTCTTTTCTCTCTTTTTTCCCACTCACATAAGTAGAAGATTGCAAACTAACATCACACTAACATTAATAATCAGCACTAACTAAATGGTTCTTGTTGAGTAGAACGGGCGTGGGGGGTACTAATACCTTCCCCTCGCGTAATCGTCTCTCGAATCTTGATTTGGTTATGACGACCAATATCATTGTCGTTCTTTTTGGGGTTTTATCGATATTTCCCTTTTCCTTTTAGGATTAAATAAAGTTCGTTGGCGACTCTGTTAAGTCCATCACGCGAGCATGCAATTGCCTTTCGTTAGGTCATATTCTCATTTTTCAAGGTACAATAATTATGTACTAATTTTCAAGTCACTAATTACTTAGTAGGTGGCATGTATGGTTGCTAAATTAAATTTGATTAAGGAAGCTCAATATAATCCTTCTTGATGCATATATATATATATATATATATATATATATTGAAATCAAGCATTCTTGCGTAACTCTTTGAACAATTGAATCTAATCAAGCATTCGTTGTGCATCAGACAATTTTCTTAAAAAACCTTGAATGAAGAAGGTCCGCTGGAATCTAGCATTCCGGTGGAACCCTGAATGAATAATCCCGAGGCTTAGGTCTCTTTCTCGTCAAACGTTCATCATTCACCTAAAATACATCCAACCATTCAAACTTCTTTCTCTTTCCGCCGTGCGATCTTAAAAATATTTTTATAAAAGAAATACATTTTGTCTGAAGATGATGTAAAGCAGTGCTTCATCCATAATCATTGAGTTGAGGTAAGTGACGTTTTCCCTTGAATGTTGATACTTAGAAATCCATTCAATTTGATGCAAACGCCTGCTCCTCACCTATTTTGAGTAAAACAAAATTTTCCATCAATTAGTACAAGATAGCTTTTGTAAAAATCGACTAACAAACAAAATTATCTATTCAGAAATACGCAGGCTTGAATTCTCTATTGCACCTGGAGATACGTAGGAGCAAGATTACGAAATCTTGTCAGGAACCCTAATAAAAAAAATATTTTTTTAGTCCTTCGCACATTAATAAAAGTCCAAAAATATTTCTTCTCTCTCTTTTTTCCTAGTCACATAAGTAGAAGATTACAAACTAACATCACACTAACATACACAATCAGCACTAACTAAACGGTTCTTGTTGAGTAGAATGGGTGTGAGGGGTACTAATATCTTCCCCTCGCGTAACCGACTCTCGAACCCTGATTTGGTTTTGACGATTAATATCATTGTCCTTCTTTTTGGGTTTTATCGATATTTCCCTTTTCCTTTTAGGAATAAATAAATTTCGGTGGCGACTCTAATAAGTCAATCACGCAAGCATGCAATTGCCCTTCGCTAGGTCATATTCTCATTTTTCAAGGTACAACAATTATGTGCTAATTTTTAAGTTACTAATTACTTAGTAGGTAGTACGTATGGTTGCCAAATAAACTTTGATTAAGGAAGCTCAATATAATCCTTCTTGATGCAATTTTAGTCATCTATATATATATATATATATATATATATATATATATATATATATATTAAAATCAAGCATTCTTGCGTAACTCTTTGAACAATTGATTCTTATCAAGCATTCGTTGTCCATCAGACAATTTTCTTAAAAAACCTTGAATGAATAAGGTCTGTTGGAATCTAGCATCCGGTGGAACCCTGAATGAATAATCCCGAGGCTTAGGTCTCTTTCTCATGAAATGTTCATCATTCACCTAAAATACTTCCAACCATTCAAACTTCTTTTTCTAGCCGCCGAGCGATCTTAAAAACCTTTTTATAAAGGAAAGACATTTTGTCTGAAGATAATGTAAAGCAATGCTTCATCCACAATCGTTGAGTTGAGGTAAGTGACGTTTTTCTGTGAATGTTGATACTTAGAAATCCATCCAATGCTCTAACATTTTGTGAAAAGAAAACACAGTTAAATCCCACATATGGATCGATTAATGGTGATGATGTATGGTCGCATATATGTTGTTGTATGATGTTAATTTCATGATATGAAATGGTTGAATATGTTATTACTTGATTGGGTTTGGTTAGGATGGTTAGAAGTTGAAAGAGATAGGTCTAAAAGTGAGATTTGGGAATTCTGGTTTGTCAGGCTCGCTTAGTGACTACAATTCTTGCCCACCTAAATCTGCAGATATAAGAATCTTAATAGTATTCAAAATAATGTATCTTGAGTTTTGTAACTCGAAATGAGACGTGGTCAAATGCGCTGGAAAGCTCATCGAGAGAGCTACCCCATAGTGTAATAAGATAAATCTTGTATGTATATTTTTTGCTCATTATTGTCTTATTCCATGCTTATTTTCCAAATATTGTTTGGATAATGATAATGAACTATGATGTGTGTTTCACGTATCATGTTGTGATGTGTATATCAATTAATTGCATGGTTAATGATTTGAAACTTAGAATGTAATACATGCACATGAGAAGGCAAAGTACTAAGTTCCTAGAATGGATCCATAATTAGTACAAGCCTGGTGAAGTACTAAGTTCCTAGAATAGAGTCGTAATTAGTACAAGCCTAATCACATACTAATTCAACCGAATGGAGCTGTAATTAGTCATGCATACTAAATTCTAATCGGAATGGGTCAGAATCAGTAATGGTAGACCAGCTAATAAATCCAAGTGTGTGGGGTTGTAATTAGTATAGTGCTAGCTACACCTTCTAAATTCTAATCGGAAGGGTTGTAATTTGTAGTGGTAGGCCATGTACTAAATCCAAATGAGCGAGGTGGTAATTAGTTGTGGGACTAAGTTCCTATTGAAAGGATTGAAAATCATGCTAGTATCTTGCTTCTAATTCGGAGCCGTAAAGATACATTGATACTATTAAGAGTATCAGCAAATTTGTAACTTGATTTAATATGCTAATTGGTTAAGTGGTATGTGTTATGTGAATAAAATAGAATGAGGTGAGGATACTATAGGATTATTATCAAACACGAGGCTAGATTAATCTAGGTATAATAAGTGTAAAGAATGGATGATTACACGCATAGCCCGTAAATGTAACCATAATCCTCAGTTACTGTAAATGGTGTACATTTCCCGTAATAGGTGGTAACCATTATAACATTCTCTAAGAAGACAATTCTTGTTCCCTAGTACCTATAACACCCCAAATATACCCCGCACGTTTAATTAAAAATCAGAGTGAATTCAAACATTTCATATTTAGGAGGTCACATAATTCAACACAGTCAGCTGCTCATATATTAAGATATGTAACACATGCAAATATTTGAAAATTATTTAAAATCACCAAAACAACTAAACATGTCTTAATTTCAAAACTTTATTGAAATAGCGGAAGCATCAATATAAACAGTTATTCAAAGCATAATTATTCTTCAAAATAAGCTTTGCACTTCCTAGAAAATTAAAGCACGATTTTCAAAGGAAAGAGAAATGGCTAGATTGGTTAAAACATTTATGTGAGGGAAAGGTTCCTTAGTACTTTATTTTATTGAAGTCAAAACAAGGAATATTTCGTACTTGTGTACTTTGGACGATATCATCTCGTCTTAGCTTGCATTCATTCTTTTAAAATGCTTATTGTTATACCCTAATTTTTTACCCCTAAGATGCCACCTCATTTATCTCTTTTTGCATGACATTCATCACTACATATATGTGTGAGTCTATATGCATCACTAACCCATTACAAATACAAGATGTGTGTGCTTGCTTGCTTTACAAGTTAGGTGGTCCCCCAAGGGCTCAAGCAGATGAATTATCAGAGGATGGTCATCATATTCAATATCACAAGTCCCTCTATCATCCATGAAGATCAATAACTTTCATTCATCAATAATCAAGTGCAAGATAACATCATGACAAGCTCATCAAGCCTCAAGATCCTTAGTGCATCCAAATTAGGGTTTTAACCTAATTCAATCCCTGGGTTGACTTTTGAAGCATGGAATGATTCCAAACCTCAAGATATGTTTCAAGGACCTCAAATGCCTCATATTAGTCCATTCATATGATTGTATTGATCCAAGGAGGTTGATCCATAAGCAATGCAAGAAGTCAAATTCATCTAGTCCACAAACTAGGGTTTTTGATAAAAGTTAATTGTACCTTTGACTTTTGACCAAAACATGACCTCAAGCCTTGGGACATGATTCAAGACACTTAAAAACAACTTTGGAGTCCATACATGGTGTTCAAATAGCCCAAGGATTTGATTTCATTAAAGATTACAAAGTTCAAGTCCATCTGATACAAAAGTCAACTATGGTCAAAATCAAGTTTGAATTTTGAGATTTTTGGTCAAACATGGTTTCTTCAAGTCAAGAATGATGTTAATGTGTGATTTGTATCATGATTGATCAAGAAAAATAAATAAATATGAGGTTACTTGTAAAAAACGCAACATTGGAGAAATTGGAATTTTTTTAAGTTATAAAACTCAATGATTTTTGCCCTACTTTCTAAGGCCATAACTTCCAAACCAAGTAACCATTTTCTTTGATCCAAAGATCAAATTGAAGAGCTTTTTACATACTACAACTTTGTCCTTGAAGGTGGAATCTCAAAAAATGTATAGATTTCAAGATATAAGGCCATGAAGTTGGTGTTTCATTCAAATATGTATTCCAACACTTAGAAAATTTTTAAGACAAGATCTGTCTTATATTGGAGCCAACTTTGAGGCCATTTTTATCCATGATCCACATTGATTCAATACAAACTTTGAACATCAAAGTTGAAGTATGATATCTGAACTTTCAAAATGACCAAGAACATCCATTTACCTTACTTGAGCAAGAAGTTATGAATTTCACAACATATCTTCTTGCAATTTGTTTTGCAAGACAGATTTGTCACACATTTTGTTTTGGCACGATTTGGATAACCTTGCAAACCTAAAATCTTCACAAGATCAACACCAAAATGATCATACAACATGTGTTTTGCAAGAGCATAACAAAATTTTCAAGATTCCATCTTTGGCATGTGGTAAAAATCAATTCAAAACCTTGAAGTGAGGTTTTGTCCTCTAGCATTAAAGTGGAATAATGATTTTGAGCAAAAAACCTCCAAACTGTTAGAACTTGATCAGAACATTAAGGGATGAGATGAAGCCTTGTGGAACAAAGCTCAAAGGATCAGAATTCATAGCCATGTGAGAATGTAAGCTATGTACCTTGACACTCAAGTAATAGCTACATGACATCACTTAGTGGATAATAACATGCATCATGATCCTCTCAAA
The DNA here is from genome assembly GCA_022829125.1 of Lathyrus tuberosus. Taxonomy (NCBI): domain Eukaryota; kingdom Viridiplantae; phylum Streptophyta; class Magnoliopsida; order Fabales; family Fabaceae; genus Lathyrus; species Lathyrus tuberosus. The sequence goes on along the minus strand of JALAZF010000062.1, from coordinate 8,803,315 downwards.
TTCAAAATATCTGATGTATTTCTCCTATAAATATAGCTCATTTCTAACATTTAAAACACACCAAAACATTGCAAGAAGCTTGTTTTCTAAAAAACCTTTCTCTTCTCTAAAATTCAAAGTTAAAAGAAGTGAGAAATTGAAACTTCATCTCTAAATAATTTCCACTCAAACCAAGCATCCAAACACTTCATATACATCATATAGAAGTGATCCAAACACCAACTGTAACATCAGAATCATCAAGTTCATATCCTACTTGCACCAAGCTGCAGATGGATTCGAGCTAGGAGTTTCAGAAGGTTTCAAACTAATTTGAGCATTGCAACACACTTCTTGGAGGTCAAGGAAGCTGTTAGCATCAAGAGATTGCATCTGTAACACCTCCAAGCAAGAATTTGATTTCGCCTTGAGCAAGGTAATTTTTCAAAATCTGTAATCTATGATTCATGCATCATACATGATTAATTGAGTTACCAACTTTTTTCTGGCAATGTTAAGATCATTTTCCCTCAATCAATTGTTATGTATCATCAACACATGTGATTTGATATCAAATTGTTCAATTAGGGTTCATACGGTCTTCAGATCATTTTCTTTTGATAAACTAAAAATAAATGTAATTGATTAATTTCATTCAATTCCTCATCAAATTTCCATCAACTTTCATTTTTACATTGTGCCAATTGGTTGAGTATCTTGAGAGATATCATGTGAAGATGATGATGCTGAAGAAAATGGTGGCCATGGCGCCCATTTTCAAAATAAAAATTGGTTTTACTATATTATTATTTCATTCCATTTTAATCAACGAATGTATTACCACCCTAGTGGTTATAGCATGTGTTTGAGAGGTTTGAGTGTGTCCAAGGTCTGGGGTTCGAATCCCCCTCGCCCTAGACCTTTTGATTTTATTTTTCAAAACATTTTCAAAAGGAAACTGTCTATATTATTTTCACTAACCATTGTTTGTCAACCACACACACATGGCTCATATGGTTATCTTTTAAACCCATCACCCCAAGGGCGCATGTTCAATACCCATGGGGGCCATTCCTAATTTTTTAACACTATTTTTTTTCCCATTTTTCTTCACAACTTCACCTATTTATTTCACCAAGCAAAAATAATCTTTTTGAGCCAATTTTTTGTACACTTATCATTTACCTTGCATATTTTGAGAATCCATTTAAAAATCCCAAAAATAATATTTATTTTTGACATTTTTATTAGGTTGAAAACTAATATTTTAAAAGTATTTTCACACCTTTCCTTGATTTCTTTTAATTCTTTTATTGGCCTAATTACATCCATGTGTCTTTATGGTCATGATACACATTGTTTAAAGTCTTGTTGATATACATAACATCTCTCTGTCTGATACACATTCACATGTTGATATATCATGCTTAATCATACCATGTTTGTGTCATCCCTGATGACTACACTTGTTTAAAAGTTTAGACAATCTTGTCTTGTAAAGTTTCTCTTGACATTTACAACACTTGCATTCATATAACTGTTGCATTTCAATACTCATCCTTAGTTTAGACTTAGTTCAAAATTTAGGATTCACTTCAAGCTATAACTTAGTTCAAACCATAGGATCCTCTTTGAGGTTCTCAACCTAAAACCTTAGGATTCCCCTTGAAGTTTTCAACTTCATTAAAAACACAAACATAGCCCCTTTGTGGCTTCAAACCTAAAACTCAAGTCAAACCCTAAGCCAACCTTTGGCTTCAAATTCCAAACTTTCCCCCCAGAGATGAGACATGAATCATCTCTATAGAAGAGATATCTCTTCTATTCCCCACAACATAAAAATTGAACACTCCAAACTTTTTTTCCATTCTAAGTGATGTAAGTGGCACACTTGTTGATTCAAAATCCAAGTTGGAGTCTTTCACTTATTATGGTACAAAACACTTCTTTCATTTAAGTGATATAAGTGGCACACTTGTTGATTCTATATCCATGTCAATGTCATTCTCTTAATATGCAAAGTCTCATTTAAAGGAAGATGTGGCATTACTCTGGATTTTCTACATCCAAGTTTAAAGCTTTTTCCCTTATCATATTCTTCCTCAAAATGTTTGTGGTGAATATGTGAGATATCTCCCTTAAGATGACAACTTGTCTCTTCTAAAAAAAACCAACAAACCCAATTCCACCCATTAGTAGGTGGAACTACGAACGCTCTGATTTCTCAACTTCCTTTTGAGAATACGAAGGCATAAGATTGCGAGATCTTAGCGAGCATAATAATAAATAAAACCATTAGGTTTCTACACCTTTTATCATAATTTATCTCAACATACCCCTACAAAAAACAACAAAAACATTTCCCATTCTTCTCACTCAAAACAGTGAACAAATCCCCAACATACAGCAAATTACTCAAAACAACAGTAACACAAATATACACAAGAGGTTCTCATAGGATATTATAGATACTTAGGGTGCTAGTACCTTCCCTTTGTATAACCGACCCTCGATTCCCGATCACTTATTGCATTGTCTTACACTTTTCACACTCACAAGTTTATTTAGATTTTTTTTCCCTTCCCTCCTTTTTGGGGATAAATAAAAAGTTCACATGTAAAAGGGCGACCCTTCGTTGGGAAAAAATCGCGCTGTACAGAAAAATGGCGACTTCACTGGGGAACTAGGGATTTCATCCCCCCTAAAAGGGTCAAGCTTATATTATGTATATTTGTTATTTTACTGTTAATATCACTTGCTATTTTATTCATCCTATTTGTTTGGGCTTTCTGGTTGATCTCTATGAGTGAGACAAATTCTAACCCGGATTTGAGTGTACATAAATAAGATAGGACATTGATATAATCAAAAGTTACATGTCTGGAGTAATCATACGCATGAGTGACATATGATATAATCACACTCAGTGGAGTCCCCTTTGGAATTACTGATGCCATTGCGAGTAGTCGTAATGTTATTACTTTTTCCGACCTGGGAGTCTGAGAAGCTAAGGACCTTTAGTATCCTTTTACCCCCCACTTGGCCTTTTTAGGATGTAGTGCGGCGATTATCCAGGTGTAGACCTGAGATAGTTGATACGCAATACTACACTCATACAATTTTCTCTTGAGAATATTATTGATTCCCGAGTAGTCAGTGTGTCAATAATATCCAAAAGATGGACCTATGACTCTGGGAACCATATTAGAACATGTTCTACAGGTACAATGAACCTATAGTATATATTCTCTTGGTTTGGTTAGACCCATGACTCCATGCTCGTGACGTCGAACCCTTGAACCCATGTTTGTTATTTGTGTGTGCATCCATACATTCATACATTCATTCAAACATCATTTTCTTTCACCAAATATTTTTCAAGGAACTTAAAACCTTTATGGAAAATATCATAGGATTTTAACATGGATTTTGGGAAAAGAAATACATGGAAGTAAAATTTCAAGGATCCTGATACAACAGAATTGAGAACGTTAGGTCGTATGATTTCTTGTCTAGAGTATTTCAGAAGAATTTATGGAGGACTCTTAGGTATCCTAAAGACCAATGTTGAAGAAGGAATTCCTGACACCCTTGTACAATTCTATGATCCTCTCTACCACTGTTTCACATTTCCAGATTATTAACTTACACCCACTTTGGAGGAGTATCCATATTGTATTAGTTTGCCAGTACTAAACAAGATTCCTTTCAATGGCTCAGAGGAAATTCCTAAGTACTCAGTTATTGAAAAATCCCTTCATTTGGAGACTTCAGATGTGAAAGACAACTTCACATCCAAAGGAGGAATCAAAGGTTTAACTTCCGAATTTCTGATAGAAAAAGCTACAGAGCTGGTTAAAGATAATAGTATGAATGCCTTTCAAGCTATCTTTGCACTTCTCATCTCTGGTCTTGTACTATTTCCAAATATCAATAACTATGTTGATCTTAATGCCATCCAGATATTTTTGAGTGGTAACCCAGTACCTACTTTACTTGGGGACACTTACAATTCAATTCATCACAGGATTATGAAAGGTAGTGGAACGATCATGTGTTGTGCACCTTTGTTGTTTAGATGGTTCAAGTCACACTTGCCAAGGACCAGACTCTTTGTTAAAAATCCTGACAAACTCAGATGGTCTCAGAGACTTATTATTAGACGATGGCTATGGATCTAAAAGAAGGGGGGGGGGGGGGTTGAATAGATCCCTTGAGTTTTACACGCAAATGGACTACAAAATTTTGTTTTAAAAAATTTGTTTAACGGAAGCTACCGCTGGATAGAAACGTCTACAACGAACCTTCTACCGAAAGGATCGGATATGCGCGAATATATTGTGGATGAGAACGAAAGAGAAAAATTCAGTTTTGAATATAACACTTATAAATGCAGACAACAAATTATCACTTGCTTGATGTTTATACCAATCCAATGAGGTTAATTGATAAACAATTTAAAGCACTGTGTTCGAATTTTGCTTGAAAACAAATTATCAAACACGTAGTGTGCGTAAACACACTATGTGCAAAATTTCTATGGAGAATAATGTGCAGCTGCTCCAAAACACAATTCAATGAATTGTATTGATTTAACAAAAATAGATTAACAGCATACAATTATTCTATGACAGAAATTACGATAGTTTGCAACGTCACAAAATCGAACACTACTGAAATGTAAAAGAGTTAAGAGAAAGAGAGAGAACACCCGAGATTTGATTAGGCAGTTCCCCAATCGTCCTCGCTTTGGGTACGTCTGCCCCCAATTCCACAAAAGGAATTGAGATATATATATATATATATATATATATATATATTGTAGTTGTTGCAATGTTTATTACAAGAGAAAATTGTGAACATTCAAACCCCGAACGCCTTCGATCTTTGATGCAGAATTTTCTCTTCCCTTGATTCAAGATGAATCAAGTGCTCCGAATATGGATGATTCAATTACCGTCCCACGCTACTAAACCGAAAGAAAACTCCGTTCTTCAGTTACTTTCACTCGATCAATTGAAATCTTCCAAGAATTCGAACCCAAACCTTCTTCTACGATCCTCTGATTACAGCTACTAAACCGAATCAGTTGCGCCAATTTCTGGTTACCTTCGCCCAGCTGAATCCCTGTAGAAAGAACAGTTTGTACAAAACCCCCAAAATCTCCTCGATTCTTGGAGGACAAATCCAACTGGTTTGATTCAAGAAACACCTGCCAATCTCTCAACTCAGAAGATGAAGATCACACTTCCTAAATTCTGAACGTTATCACTTCGATCAATGGGCGACACAAACAAAAATGATTATGTGTGATTGTTTGTTTACACAGTGAAGAAGATGAAGATGAAGAGAGAACTGACATATATTTTTCACGTTTCTTGTTCTATGTGAAAAATGAAGACCCAAAACTATTTATATGAAAAAAAATATGACCAAAAGATATAACAGGAAATAACAGAAATGAATTTGAGTGAAAAAGCACAAAAAGCAGTGTCATGCGTTGACCTCTGGAGTCTATGCGTCGACGTATAGAAAAGCAATTTTGGGTTCTCAGGTTTATGCGCTTACCCGTGAGTTCTGGGGGGTCAGCGTATGATTCTTGAGGTCGGCGCATAAGATTTGAGGTCAGCGCATGAAGGCCAATTTTTTGAGAAATTTCAATTTTTGAATTGTTTTTACCAGACCAAGGACAAACACACATGCTAGACACTATTAAATCACTTGTGGACATTTATTTTTGAGGAGAATAGGATCCTATGCATCTAGACACATGACCAACAACGATGAGATGCTGTATGCCCGACACATCAAGTGATACCGCTCAAATTACAATCTAATGCATTTGTTGACATCATTAAAACAAGATGGCTAGAAGTATATCCCTCACATACTCCCCCTTTTTTATGATGGCAACACTTCCTTGTTTTTCACGAGAGATATAATTTGAGATGATCAATACTCCCCCTGTCTTTAACATCCGGTTTAAACGTTTCTGTAGCTTGTATTCTTCTCCCCCTTTGACAACCTCAAATAGACGAGAAGACAGTGGTCAAAATAGCATACAAAAATATGTATTGGATCAACAAATATTTGCAACAACAAAACAGTTATCAGCATCCACATATGATACCGCTAATGTAAACTAGTATTGATTAAATACGGAACAACGATATTAAAGCAAAACATTCACTTCATAAAGTTTGAAACATAACAGAAAAGTGCAGCGCATGTCAAAATAATAGAAAACAAACAACAAAACACATCTTCATGCACAACTAAAACATGATGCCCTAAGGTTTATGGTCTCCTCCCCCTAAACGAATAACCTCGTCCCCTATGGTATTGACTTGGTGGTGGAAATTCCTCGAGTTGAAGATTGAGGTCAATCAAGGTGCTGTTAAGGTTACCAAGGCTGTTAGCCAAGTTTTGATTTTGCTGAGTCAGATTGGCATCCATTTGATTGAACCTTGTCATAGCAGCATTTGCAAAATTGTTGAAATTGCTGGCATGAGATGACAGTTGGTTAGACAGATTGGTAAGCTGTTCTTGTTGAGTCAGGTATCGAGTTTCCTGCTGCGCTTGAAATTCTTGATGTTGCAGAGATAACTTAGTCAGTCTTGCCAAAATTTCATCATTGGATTGTGAATAATGCTGAGACGGTGGAGTTGGTGGAGCAAAATTTTCTGGAATCTGCCAAGGTTGGTCCAGCAGTTTTGTTGATTCCACTGACCGCAACCTTGATTGTCATAGGATTCTGCCGGTTGATATCTATCCATCCCTCATTGTCTTCTTGATTGTCTTCTTCTTCTTCCGCTTGATTGTCCTGCATGACAACGTCTTCCGGTATCACTACATTTTCATCATTACCAACAGGATCTACATTACCTTCACTTCCTTCATCCTCACTTGCTTCAAGATGGACAGGTTCAGGATGGGTAGCTCTTTGTCTATGGATGAACCTTTGCTCATGAGAGTTCCAATGATAACCCATCATGGACAAAGTTCTGGCCAGAAACTGTTGTTCAACAGTAATGTGAACATGACAAATCTCTGGAATAGGAATGTCAAAGTGATTCAGAAAATTTGCCACAGCAGATGCATATCCAAGTGCTAAAAATTTGTTAGAGCTGCGAGTTGTGAACATCCTAGAAGCAAAGTAGTAAGGCCAGTTGATTTTGATCTTTTCCCTCAGGATGTAGATAAGATGCACCTCCGCTTGTTCAACTCTTGAGAGGCCTCCTTTCTTAGGTCTCAAGATGCGAGAAACAATCCACTGAAGGATACGTTCTTTAAATTTCAGATGACCGGTGGTGACACTCTTAGGAAATGCTTCACTTGCCACATAATCAGCTGGATATGGTTCCCTCAGCATAGAATTCAAAGCAGTTTTGAATGCATATCTTTAAAAAAGGTTTTATCAGTAACCTTTGGGAGACTCTCATCAGTATTCAAAACAAACAATGTAGACCATACATCGTTTGTCACTTTATATTCTGCATTATTGATAGAGAACTTAAATTCAGCCCCACGAAATTTTCCCTTTATCCCACAGTAGAACAATCTAGTCAAGTCTTCACTGTACTTGTCATCACATTCAACAAATTCATTTAGATTTTGAAAATTGATGAGTTCAGAAATTTCAGGAATGTGAAAATCTCGACCCATCAACGGATAAAAGCCATGTTGTCTGATAACAACCCGATTAGAAAATAATTCTGCAAATGGAGTGGCTAACCTTTCAGAAATTAGGGATTGAAATGTTACCCGTTGTGTGGATGATTCTCTTGTTTGAGCTTGTTGTGAAGTTGATCCTCTTCCTCCTCTTGTACCAGCATTTCTTCTGGAAGCCATTGTTGAAGAAGAGTTGAAGAGAGATTATCAAACTTGATTATTGCAGAGAGAGAAGAGAAGATGTGTGAAATCCTTTGAGTACCTTGCTGTAGATATATAGAGAAATTTCTCTCTTGGTATTCCCTTCCCTTTTTCTAATTTATTAGGGTTTTGATGAGAGTTTAGTGGGGATTAATTGAGATTGATGAGGTTTAAAGGAGTAGAATAGGGAGAGATTGACCACAAATGCTAATTAAATGACATGCAAGAATCATAGTTTAATGTGCAATAGAGAATATAGGGAAGGTGAAGCATTTATAGGTCGGCGCACGCAACCCAGAAACATAAAGAAGTCTGAACGAATCCTTTATGTGTCGACCTGTAACCTGTGCTTCGGCGCATGCTTTCAGAAAATTTCGAAAATTACTTGACCATGTTATTATGCGCTGACCCGAGAGTTTAATAGGTCAGCGCGTGAAATCATGCGTCGACGCATGGAAGTGTAAAATTGAAATTTTTGCAAAAATCTTGTTCCAAGCAGATAAATACACATATACACACAGAACCAAACATTCACATGAATGATAAGTGCTCAAAATGAAATAAACATCAAGATTGGAGTAAGTAACATGGCACAAAATGTTGATAAACCTCTATAAGTTGGAACGATATTACCTTGAACGTCATGACGGTGAGATCCCTCACATATGAATAAATTTCTCTTTGCATTGTTAGTTAAAGATATGAACAAGCATATATATATATATATATATATATATATATATATATATATATATATATATATATATATATATATATGTGAAGCTCATAATTCTCAAGGATGTTATGCATGATCCGAGATATCGAGAATGCCAAGTTCCCTACGGATGTGAAAGAAAGGCTCTGTAGCTAATGGTTTTGTGAAAATGTCAGCAAGTTGATTCTTAGTGTCAACATGCTCAAAAATAACATCACCTTTCTCTACATGATCCCTAAGAAAATGATGGCGTATTTCGATATGCTTGGTGCGTGAATGTAGTACAGGGTTCTTAGTTAGATTAATCGCACTAGTGTTATCGCACAAAATTGGAATACGTTCAAGTTTTAAATTGAAATCCAGTAATTGTTGTTTAAGCCATAGGACTTGAGCACAACAACTACCGGCGGCAACGTATTCCGCCTCGGCTGTTGACAGAGCAACGGAGACCTGTTTCTTGCTGTGCCAACTCACCAAGGAATTTGCGAAAAAGTGACATGTGCCACTAGTACTTTTCCTATCCAACTTGCACCCGGCAAAGCCGGAATCAGAGTAACCAACTAAGGAACAAACACTTCCTTTAGAATACCACAGCCCATACTTTGGAGTACCAGAGAGGTATCGAAGTATGCGCTTAACTGCCTTCAGGTGGGATTCCTTGGGATGTGCCTGATACCTCACACACATGCATACACTAAACATTATATCGGGACGTGATGCGGTAAGATAAAGGAGAGACCATATCATACCTCGGTACTTCTTTACCTCAACATCCTTATCCTTTTCGTCACGATCGAGATTAGCACTTGTAGGCATAAGAGTATCTATTGCTTTGCAGTTCAGCATATCAAAACGTTTTAGTAACTCAAGACAATATTTCGTTTGACTCACGAATGTGCCCTCTTCAAGTTGTTTGATTTGCAATCCGAGGAAATAGTTGAGCTCCCCCGTCATGCTCATTTCAAACTCCCCCTGCATTAAACTAGAAAACTCCTTGACCAAGGTCATGTTAGTAGACCCAAATATAATATCGTCAACGTAAATCTGTACCAAAATTAAGTGTTTTCCTTGACGTTTAATAAAGAGGGTTGTGTCAACCTTTTCTCTTGAATACCCTTGATCAAGTAGAAATTTGCTTAGACGTTCATACCAAGCCCTAGGGGCCTGTTTTAGTCCGTACAAAGCTCGCTTAAGTTTATAAACATGATCAGGATATCCATGTGATTCAAAACCTGGAGGTTGGGCTACATAAACCTCTTCATTTATATATCTGTTAAGGAATGCACTTTTGACATCCATTTGGAATAGCTTAAAGTTCTTTGTGCAAGCGTAGGCAAGTAGAAGGCGTATGGCCTCGAGTTGGGCAACCGGCGCATAAGTTTCCTCATAGTCGATTCCTTCCTCTTGGTTATAGCCTTGCGCTACAAGCCTGGCTTTGTTACACGTTATTACTCCATTTTCATCAAGTTTGTTCCTAAACACCCATCGGGTGCCTATTACTCGATGATCTCGCGGAGGGGGGACAAGGTCCCAAACCTCATTTCCCCAGAATTGATTTAGTTCATCTTGCATTGATAGTTACCAATGCTCATCGAGTAACGCTTCCTTAGAGTTTTTAGGTTCGACTTGGGAAACAAAAGCAGAGTAATAACAAAAGTTACTAAGTTTAGAGCGAGTAGTTACTCCCTTAGAGATATCACCGAGAATGTTGTCAATTGGATGGTCTTTGGAAGACTTCCAAGCTGGAGGAAGTTCATCATTCTTAGCATGATGATCATCCTCACTTTTCACTGGTTGGTGATCCTTTTCCTCCTCAATACGCACTGCTTCAGGCTGATCAGTTCCCTTGTCAGTGTCCTTGAGTATGTCTTCAGTAGGTACACCTGCACCATGAAAAGAACTACCTTCTCCGACATTTCTCGGATAAGACTCGTCAAAAGAAACATGAACTGACTCTTCAACTATACGTAACCTTTTATTATAGATTCTATAAGCTTTACTTGACTGAGAGTATCCAAGAAAAATACCCTCGTTAGCCTTGGCATCAAATTTACCGAGAGTCTCTTTTCCATTATTTAACACAAAGCATTTGCAACCAAATACATGAAGGTGAGATATGTTTGGCTTACGCCCTTTTAGAAGCTCATACGGAGTCTTGTTTAGAATAGGCCGGATGAGCACCCTATTCAAAACGTAACAAGCCGTATTTATGGCGTCGGCCCAAAAGTATTTTGGTAATCCACTATCATTGATCATAGTCCTTCCAAGTTCTTCCAAAACTCTGTTTTTACGTTCCACTACCCCATTTTGTTGAGGGGTACGTGGTGCTGAAAAGTTATGATCAATTCCATTGGAATCACAAAATGTTTCAAATAAATTATTTTCAAACTCACCCCCATGGTCACTTCGGATTGACCCAATGTTTGTGTTCAACTTGTTTTGAGATAACTTAGCAAATCGTTCAAAGGCTGAAAAGGTATCACTTTTATTTGCTAAGAAAATTGTCCAGCAAAACCTAGAAAAATCATCGACTATAACAAATCCATAGTAGTTACCACCTAGGCTTTTAACCCTAGATGGTCCAAAGAGATCCATATGGAGGAGCTCAAGAGGTCTCATAGTTAAAACAATGTTTTTAGATTTAAAAGAGATCCTTGTTTGCTTCCCCATTTGGCACGCATCACAAAGATGATCCTTTGTAAATTTAATTTTGGGTAAACCGATGACTAGGTCTTTAGAAACAATTTTGTTAAGCAAATCAAAGTTGATATGAGCCAAGCGTCTATGCCACAACCATGAATCTTCATTCATAGTGACTAGACACTTGTCTCCATCCAATGATACCTCGTTTAAGTCTAGCATATAGACGTTATTCACCCTCAAGCCCTTAAACACATTCTTTTTGTCGCAATCTTCAACTACGCAACAATCCTTTGAAAAAGAGACTTTATAATTTTTGTCGCATAGTTGACTAATGCTTAAAAGGTTGTGTCTAAGGCCCTCCACAAGAAGTACATCAGAGATAGTAATAGATGAGGGGTTACCTATACTACCTTTACCGAGAATTTGTCCCTTGTTATTATCTCCGTAAGTGACAAACCCCTTTTTCTTCGCCACAAAGTCGATGAAAAGAGATATGTCTCCGGTCATATGTCTTGAGCAGCCACTATCTAGAACCCATCTTCCTTCGGTGGTCTCAAGACTTTGAACCTACAAAAATAATCAAGGGAGAGTAGGTACCCAATTCTCATTGGGTCCTTCATGGTGAGTGAAACCAAAATTGCCTTTGGGCACCCATTGATAAATGCCCTTTGGAACAAGAAATCTTCGAAAGCGGCACTTAGCAATAGTATGACCGGGCTTACAACAATATAAGCAATCACGATTAGTTTGGAGTTTACCTTTGCTATCACTATCTCGAATCACATACGTGTATTGTTGATAAGGATTATTCATTGTTTCACGATAATGTGATCGATCAATAGCAAACGTAATCTTAGGCTTAAGAGCCTTGTCTAACTTGGCTTTGAGGGTTCTCACTTCTCTTTGCCAAATGTGACAAGTACCACAGCCCCCAAGGTCAAACCATGTATATTTATTCTCATCGATTTTAGTTTTTGATGCATTCACCATGGAGTTTTTAAGATCTTCCAATTCCTTTTGGGAATCGGAGACCTTTTTCTCCAAATAGGAAAAAATCTTTTTATTCGAAGCTAAGCGTTGAAATGCTTCCTTAGCTTCGTGGTGTAATGTATCAAAAGCTCTTTGTAATTCAGCATGAGACATATTTTGACAGTTTTCATATTTAGAGTGTTTTACCTCTTTTCCTTTGTTGCGACGTGCCATGAGACAAAGGTTGACGGATTCACTTTCGTCACTTGAAGAGTCATCTTTCTCCGACTCGCTATCACTTTCCCAAGCGATGTATGCTCGTCGAGACTTGTTGGACTTTTTGTTTGCGCGACTCTTGTCATTATCCTTGTCTTTGTCTTTCTTTAAGGATGGACAATCCGATTTGTAGTGCCCGGATTTTCCACAGTTGTAGCACGTCCCTTTTACCTTGCCATTTTTATTTCATTCACTTCTCGATTGCTTACGGAACTTGACAAGATTTCTGTCCGAGTGCTGAATATCATTCTTACGAATGTATCTATTGTATCTTTTCACAAATAAGCTCATATCATCACCGGAATCTTCATCTTTGTCTTTTTTGGCTTCATCATCACTTAGCTCTTGATGTGTGGACTTTGAACAAGAAGCCTTAAGAGCTATCGACTTCTTCTCCGTATCTTTTACCTTCTCTTTCTTTATGCTCTTCTCATGTTTATCCAAGCTAATGAGCACTTGCTCATGCTCATCGAGTTTACCAAAGAGTGTTGTGAGGTCTAGAGTAGCAAGATTATTGGCCTCCTTGATAGCGGTAACCTTCGGTTGCCATTCCCTGCTAAGACACCTCAGAATTTTATTAGTAGAAACCTCATTGGGAATTGGTTTACCAAGAACATGCAATTTGTTGATGATGTGAGTGAATCGTTTTTGCATATCCGCAATGGTTTCCCCTTGCTTCATGTAAAACAAATCAAACTCTTGCGTTAGTGTATTGATACGAGCCAATTTAACATCATTAGTGCCTTCGTGGGCTACTTGTAAGGCATCCCACATAGCTTTGGTTGTTTCGCAATGGGAAACTCGATAATATTCGTCAACTCCCAAAGAGGAAATGATCATATTACGAGCCTTCCAATCATAACTGTACTTTTTCTCGTCCTCCTCAGTCCATTGGTCTTCGGGTTTAGGAACAACAACGCCTTCCGCGTTAGTAATAGTGATTTCCATGGGACCTTTTAAAATAACGTTCCAAACCTTCCGATTTAAGGAGTTAATATGAACACGCATACAATCCTTCCAGTAGCTGTAGTTTTCACCTGTAAAAACTGGAGCTCTATTATAAGCCCCCTTAGGTTCGTTCGCCATGATCCAAGAAGTTCTACCGAAGCACCAGAATAAACCGGAGCTCGTGATACCACTTGTTAGACGATGGCTATGGATCTAGAAGGGGGGTTGAATAGATCCCTTGAGTTTTACACGCAAATGGACTACAAAATTCTGTTTTAAAAAATTTGTTTAACGGAAGCTACCGCTAGATAGAAACGTCTACAACGAACCTTCTACCGAAAGGATCAGATATGCGCGAATATATTGTGCATGAGAACGAAAGAGAAAAATTCAGTTCTGAATATAACACTTATAAACGCAGACAACAAATTATCACTTGCTTGATGTTTATACCGATCCAATGAGGTTAATTGATAAACAATTTAAAGCACTGTGTTCGAATTTTGCTTGAAAACAAATTATCAAACACGTAGTGTGCGTAAACACACTATGTGCAGAATTTCTATGGAGAATAATGTGCAGCTGCTCCAAAACACAATTCAATGAATTGTATTGATTTAACAAAAATAGTTTAACAGCATACAATTATTCTATGACAGATATTACGATAGTTTGCAACGTCACAAAATCGAACACTACTGAAATGTAAAAGAGTTAAGAGAAAGAGAGAGAACACCCGAGATTTGATTAGGCAGTTCCCCAATCGTCCTCGCTTTGGGTACGTCTGCCCCCAATTCCACAAAAGGAATTGAGATATATATATATATATATATATATATTGTAGTTGTTGCAATGTTTATTACAAGAGAAAACTGTGAACATTCAAACCCCGAACGTCTTCGATCTTTGATGCAGAATTTTCTCTTCCCTTGATTCAAGATGAATCAAGTGCTCCGAATATGGATGATTCAATTACCGTCCCACGCTACTAAACCGAAAGAAAACTCCGTTCTTCAGTTACCTTCACTCGATCAATTGAAATCTTCCAAGAATTCGAACCCAAACCTTCTTCTACGATCCTCTGATTACAGCTACTAAACCGAAACAGTTGCGCCAATTTCCGGTTACCTTCGCCCAGCTGAATCCCTGTAGAAAGAATAGTTTGTACAAAACCCCCAAAATCTCCTCGATTCTTAGAGGACAAACCCAACTGGTTTGATTCAAGAAACACCTGCCAATCTCTCAACTCAGAAGATGAAGATCACACTTCCTAAATTCTGAACGTTATCACTTCGATCAATGGGCGACACAAACAAAAATGATTATGTGTGATTGTTTGTTTACACAGTGAAGAAGATGAAGATGAAGAGAGAACTGACATGTATTTTTCACGTTTCTTGTTCTATGTGAAAAATGAAGACCCAAAACTATTTATATGAAAAAAAATATGACCAAAAGATATAACAGGAAATAACATAAATGAATTTGAGTGAAAAAGCACAAAAAGCAGTGTCATGCGTCGACCTCTGGAGTCTATGCATCGACGCATAGAAAAGCAATTTTGGGTTCTCAGGTTTATGCGCTTACCCGTGAGTTCTGGGGGGTCAGCGCATGATTCTTGAGGTCGGTGCATAAGATTTGAGGTCAGCGCATGAAGGTCAATTTTTTGAGAAATTTCAATTTTTGAATTGTTTTTACCAGACCAAGGACAAACACACATGCTAGACACTATTAAATCACTTGTGGACATTTATTTTTGAGGAGAATAGGATCCTATGCATCTAGACACATGACCAACAACGATGAGATGCTGTATGCCCGACACATGAAGTGATACCGCTCAAATTACAATCTAATGCATTTGTTGACATCATTAAAACAAGATGGCTAGAAGGATATCCCTCACAATTATGTCTCTCACTCATACTAATATGAATTAATATGACCTAGCTTATGACAAAAGAGTTATCATCGACTGTTGTAGAAAATTCCCCTATATACCCTTTCTTGGTATACATGGAGGGATCAACTACAACCCCGCACTTGCAAGACGTCTGTTTAGGTACCCCATGAAAGACAGACCTAGCAGCCTCTTGGTGTTAGGTTTCTTCTACCTTAATGAGGGTGGAAATCCAGATTTGAGAAAAGCAGTTATAAAGGTTTGGCGCACTAATCATAAAAGAGCAAAGATCAGTTGGAAAATAAAGATTGTGTTGCTTTCAAACCCTACACTCAGTGGGTCAATGCGAGGGCTTGTGCGCTCAAGATGCCTTATCCTCTTGAGAAACCTTCATAACCTTTCATTGATTTATCCTCCACCGTCTTATTAAGAAACTGGAAGAATATCAAGAGCTCTTAACTGTCGCGGTGAGAATTGGATATCAAGCTATTAATTAACTTGAATCACAAATGTTTAAATTCACCACCGAACTTTGATTTATCCAAAGGAACGGGTAAAGGTCGAAAACCCTAATTGCGCTATGTAAGAACAAAGCTAGAGATCAAAGGTACGGGGGTTGGTTATACCTAGGGAAGGTGTTAGCATCCTAAGTATTTATAGTACTCTACAGGAACCTCTTGTTAGTATTGTGTTATGTTATTATATGCTTGCTAAGGTTAGTACTAAGGGAAAGACCTAGGGGTTAGTTTCTAAGTATGCTCGCCAAGACATTGCATCTCGTGCCTACGTATCCTGACGGGAATGGAATCAGAGCATTCGTAGTTTCCCTCAATGAGGGTGAGGAACTCTTGACTGTGGTCAAGGTTCCAGGGGGAGGTAAACATCCATGGCAAGACGCTTACATGGAGTGCGGCGACTCCAAAGTTAAGATTAAGTTGAAAGGGAGGTAAGTGTTCATGGCGGAACACTTACATGGAGTACGGCGACTCCGATCCTAAGGCTATGATAAAGGGGAAAGAAATGTCTACGACGAGACATAGAGCACGACGGCTCTAATTCCAAGGCTAGGATAAAAGGGGAGGACTTAAAGTTCTGGCTAAGCTGTGACATGGCAGTCAACAGTAAATCCTTTTCTTTGGAACGAAGAGACATGCTACTTGTAACAACAGGGGGCAGAGTGAAACCAAAACATGGATGAATGACAATGAACAAGGCATGTACTAAAGAAATGATCAACTCATAAACTAAACACTCAAGAGGTCATGAAAACATCAGCTAGCTTCATATCAACACATTCACACAGCATTAAGTACTTGTCAAGAAGGGCCCAAGTCATGATACTACCATACACAAAAATAGAATCAGGAGAAGAGGAATACTAAGACATGGATGGTCAGAACAACAAAATCGGAGTCACGAGTCCATGCAAAAAAAAATATTTGAATTACAAACTCACCAAGAGAATAGTCAAATTAATCAAAGAAAAAGAAACTAAGTCTATAAGTTCTAAACAAAAATATTTAAAATCAATAAACTACTAAAAATATTTTTGAGTTTTCTTTAATTTTAACTAATAAACTAAAAAAAGAAATAAGTTCCTAAAACTAATTGAAGAATAAATATACTAACAATATTATTTGAAATAATAAAAACTAACTAATAAAACAGAAACTAAATAAATAAAACAATATATATATATATATATATATATATATATATATATATATATATAACTAAACTTAATCCTAAAACATATAAGAAAGAGAACAGTAAATAAAAGAACAAAGACAACTGGGCTCCTAATGAGCCCAAGAATATCAGAAGAAAAAAAATAAAAAGAAATGGGCTTGCAAGTCGTGTGATTCGTACAACTGAGTGGATTGAGCTGGCGCCGAGGTTGATCTAATTCGAACTCCACGTGTGGCCCTAGTTATTAGGTTAGAGTAAGTACTTTCAACTCCTAGTAAGTCTATATCCTTGACTATTTCTATGTGATCCAACAACAACAATGTAAAAGGGAAAAAATCTCAGCATTCATCCCAATCTTTCTCCCTCTCGCACGATTCCTTTCTTTTCCTCTACTCATCCTCCGCAGCTCTCTCACTCGCGATTTGTATTTCTCTCTCGTCGCTATTCTCAGTTCTCGCTCTCTCTCGCCGAACTCTCACACTCGCGACCTTTTTTCTATTCGCGATTTCGTACGAAGCGAAGCATATCAACAACAGCAAACATCATCAATTACGCAATTTTAATGAGAAAAATGCAGAAGATCAACTTACGGCAAAATTCAGAATTCGACGGCGAAGATGTGCAGGAATTCGATGAATCAGGCGTCGTATAGAGACATTAATCAGGTACTCTTTTCAATCCCTGACAAATTTGCTTTGCTGTTTTATACTCTGCGATGCGTGTGCGTAACTGCGATGTTTCTGCGTACGACTTTCTCTGTACGATCCTCTTTTGTTGTAAATTTCTGTTGTTCTTTATATGGACAAAGTTTGTGGCTTTTGTGTGGAATTTTGGTGTTGCGCGGTGTATATGTTGCCATAGGCGTGATTTTTTTCTGTGTTTTTCAACTGTGAAGCCTCGTGTTTATCGAAATTAGGATGTGTGAAATTCTTGGGGTGGACATGAATTTTGTGTTCTGGTATAATGTAAATGGATGTTTCGTTCTGCTGCAAATGTTTTTTCTGTGTGTATGAATATTTTTCTTGGTGATGATGCTGTATGAATGTGGTTTAATAAATGTGGTGTGTTATGGTTTTCTGAGCGTGTTGGTTCTTTTTTTTGCTCATTGTAATATTCTGCTCTCTTCTTTATGTGGACTTTTTCTTTTTTTTCTCTCCCCTGTGAAAACCGTCCTTGTCTTCTTATATAGTCCCTGTAACAATTCATTTATGATTCTGAATCAATGCACTGGATTAAGTTGTCGATTTTGGTTTCGGGAAAGAAAATCATATTGGTCCCGGCTATGAATACAGATTTGAATACACTTTTCCCTTTCACACCGACATGTCCGATATTGTAGAGATTGTGATTAATGAATTTCTATTCTCAAAGGATAGTGTTTGCATCTTGTTTTGGAATGTTTTAAAACTTGTCCTGAACATGTTTGATACTATCTTGATTTCTCTTGATTACTGTTAATGTGACCTGGGATTTTCAAGGTACGTGGTGAAACATTTCTTGTCTGTTTGCAGGTCCTTGGAGGCGCGACTGCTGTAAAATGAAACTGAGGAGCCTTTATATCATTGGATAACTTCTGCCCACATGAAACATTTCCTCGAAGCTTTTTAGTAGTGTAGTATGAAATTCATCCTTCAAACACCGAAATATATTACAAAATGCCTTTAGCTTTTTCAACAGTAAGTTGTATATGTTGATCCATCTCATTTGCGAAGTGAGAAGAGGAGGAACTTTCAGTTGCACCAGTTTTAAAGCCTATCATGCAAGTTTGAAGCAGATTTGGGAAGGGTAATTAATGCTAACACACGGCTCCAGCAGGGGATAATTGCCAACTTAGATTGAACTTTGTCCAGAAGGAAATGAAAGTCCTTGTTTTTGTAGTTTGAACTCTTATGTATCTCCTCAAACACTATGCTTAATTTATGAGATTAATTTGAATTAGATGGCCCATGGCACCACTCTTGTAATTAATTTTTGAAACTTGGTACCTTTATGCTTTTGTGACCTGAATGTGACCGTTTGAGCTTTATACGTGAGATTGTCAAATGGGGAAGTGTGCTCTTGGCATTTCTTGTTTTCGAATCTCCATAATCACTTTGAGTTTGAACATTTCAACTTGAATGATGAGAATGGTATTCACAACTTAGGAACTTGAATCTTGAAATAATGAAATTTGGCATTCGAATTGTGAACTTGAATAATATGGACTTGAAACTTGGATATGGATTTGAAAATCTTGTAAACCACTCTTAGAATTGAGCTTAGGATATGAACTTTGTCATGCTTTGAATTTTGGAATAATTTTGAACTTGTACATTTTCACGATTTGAATACTTGAATCCTTGAACACTGATTTTGCAACTTGAGTTTTGTGAAGATCATGGACTTGAGATAAAACTTGAGATAAAACTTGAATAGATGTAGAAACTTAACATTGAGCTTGCGCGTTATATCCATAACTTGAATTGGTCCACAAACTCGTACAACACCTTCGTTACTTGAATCTCAAATAAGCCACACAAGGTATCCTCCTATTGAATCAAGTCTTAGGACAACATAAATGCCCAAGAATTTAATATCACTTGAAACATTTCTGAATCCATGGCTGCTAGCCTTAATCTTCAATTAAATCATAAACTAACCACATAAGATCTCAATCCATAATCAGCATGAAACACGTTGACAAAATTCAAACGATCCTTTAGATAAACACAAGCACCGGGTCTCGAGGAATCCTTGGAAATACCACTTGTAATGTGACTTGCAATGAAAATCAAAACCAATCCTCAAATGACCACGTTCCACATCATTGGACATAAAACTCTTCAGGAGTATGCGCTGAAACTTCTGAGGAAATCTAAAAAAGCTGACAGGTAGAAAACCCTAGAACCATTCAGAATCAACTGGTCACGTCTTGAAATTCTTGACAGAGGGAACGAATGCTTGAGACAGCTGTATCTGCACAAACTAGTTAGTCATAATAAACACGCACACAAGACCCTATGACCTAAAGATGTGATGCAAGATGATGGACAAGGAAGTGGGATCCTATGGTCAAAAATTAGGGTATGACAGATGCCTCTATTTAAATTTCTTATATCCGGAGATATGGAGATTGAAATCTTTGTCTCAATGAGATAGGAGAGACTTAAATACAAACATGCATACTTTTTGGCCCTAAGATACCACAAGATGCATATGATATGACATGAAATGATATGATACGAAATGAATGCAAAGACAATGATCCTATGGGGAATGGTGCCACAGGGGAACATTATTACAGTCATCAGCTGTTAATCAAAGTCGGAAACAAATTGAAGACATCTAGAAGAGTATTAGATGAAGACAACGATTCTCAAGATACATCCGAAACATTTAGAAAAACATTAAATGTATGAGAAAAGGTTTTGAATACATATCTGGAAGAACGTCAGATAAGCAACATCAGATAAACAAGGTCATATCTGGAAGAGCATCAGATAGACATAACGGAGTTCTGGAAAAACATCAGAAGCAAAGATACATATTCAGAAGAACATCGAATAAACAAGGTCATATTCGGAAGAACATCAGATAAACAAGGCCATATGCAGAAGAGCATCAGATAGAAGACACAAAGGGGTTTCTGGAAAAGCATCAGAATAAAGTCACATATCCGAAAGAACATCGGATAATCAAGGTCACATGGGAAGAGCATCAGATAGACACAAAGGGGTTCTAGAAAAGCATCAGAATAAAGTCACATATCCGAAAGAACATCGGACAAAAAATGTCATATTCGAAAGAACGTCAGATAGACACAAAAAGGGGGCTCTGGAAAAGCATTAGGAGCAGGCATATAAGATGGTAAAAACAATGTCATTCCGAAAAAGCATCAGAATAAACAAAGAGAAATATCTGGAAAAACCTCATCCAAGAATGACATTGGATGAAAAAGACACCAAACATCCAATAATGGCTTTGAATGAAAGGCAAACTCATAATATCTGAGAAAGCATCAGATGAGAATGAGATAAATAGTGTAATCTAAGAAAGCATTGGATGCAAAGAAACCAGTCATCCAATAATGGCTTTGAATGAAAGGTATAATCACAATATCTAATAATAGCTTTAGATGAATGTGAACAAGGTAGGGATCCAAGAAAACATTGGATGCAGAGAAACCAGTCATCCAATAATGGCTTTGAATGAAAGGTATAATCAAAATATCTAATAATGGGTTTAGATGAATGTGATCAAAGTAGAGATCCAAGAGAGCATTGGACAAAAGGAATCACAGTAACCAAGAAAGCTTTGGATGAATGTGAACAAGGTGATACCCAAGAAGACATTGGATACAAAGAAATCACAACATCCAAGAAAGCATTGAACGAATATGGACAAAGAGATACCTAAGAAAGCATTGGATAAAAGGAATCACAGTATCCAAGAAAGCATTGGATGAATGTGAACAAGGTGATATACCCAAGAAAGCATTGGATAGACGCGACAATATCTGCTTGGTAGGTGCCAAGTGAGTTGGACTTAGACGACAAGGTAAGACATGGATAACAACACAACCTATGGAGAATGCAAATGAGTGCAAATAAAGTTGACACTCCTGCTATGCATATATATATGAATTATGCCATGATATATGATCCAATGCAAATGTAAGTGTAATGCAGACGTCGATGACACGACTTGAGTTTTTTGTGGAGAAGACAAGACTGGAAGATTGATTCCTCAACACGGAGATCACTACCATTCTGCTTAGGGACTAGAGATGCTACTGAACACAACTCTGCTACACTGGTAAACTATATCAAGTTGATGATCCTTGTAGAAAGGATGAAGAGCTGCTTGGGGATTCTTCAAGTTAATTGCCCCCAGATTAGCTAATTGTTGTAGATAAATTGATCATTGCTTCAACCGGATTGATGCTGGAAATGACTAAATTACTGTGCGCTTGGAAAGCTTGCCTCAGCATGAGTCTTGAAAAATCTTCTGTATAAACCAATTCTGAGAAGGACTTGCACTGAACCACAAATCTTGAATTGATTCTCAACAGAATATGGAAGGAACTTGCCCCTGATTGGATCACTGACCAAGTTTCTCAAATGTTTGAAAATTCCTTAAGAGGAAGCCAGTTTACAAACAAAAATGCTCATACAAACATGGTAATTTAATGCAAAGTTCAATGCAACTTTTGAAATCAAAATTATTTTTGGAAAGATGCAAAGCATATGAGCCATTAGTCAGAACACGGTAGTTCAAGATATTTAACGTGAAAGGTGAAGCACAGGTGTGATGCCAAGATAAATGATCTGCAAAGATATTTTGGAGTCAGTTTACGAAACCTCGGCGTAGTATGCTTTCAAAATAACCTTGCTTCAGTTAGGTCTTTTGAGGGTTGTAACGTGGCCTGGTTCACAGTTTAAAAAACAAAGGATAAAGGCTCAAAGTTTATTTGTACCCACCCAATCTTTGTGATGATGTTCAGTCCTATGCTCAGTTAACTCAAACTATGCACTCCAGTTCCCATAGGTTAGGAATTGTACTGCTGATAGTAGTGATGATGATGGTTCAGAAGTTAAGGCACTCTTGAGATGACTGTCACTGCTTCCTTGCAACACTTGGTTGTCATACAAGCTTGTTCTTATTTCTCTTTATATAAGGTAAGGTCATGAGCTTCCCATCTTTCTTAGCTTTTGCCTCGAAAGGGACTCGGCTCATTCTTTGAGTAAGGATTTCTTGACGATCCTTCTTTATTTATCACTTCGGGAACAACTTGTACAACATCTATTCATTTAATTTGGATGAGTTGAAAGTTTGTGAATGTCTGGCTTAATGATTACAGTGAACCATCATTGGCGTTTGACTTGAAAGATATCTTCGACACTTGCTTGTTGTGTGCAAAGGAAAACTGTGAATGTGAACTTTTTTGAAAGGCGTCTTGCATGAAACTCTTGTATTTAAATGCACAATCTAGTTAACTGAGAACTACCCTGCCCCAGGTTATGATTGCAGTTTTTTTTGTAAAGAAAGAAACTCCAACTTCTAGGCTCGAAGGGTTTGACAAGGGAATAACTTCCTTATTTCTCCAGTGTTTGGGAATTGAAACAACGCCTTACATTGTCAGCAAAGTTTTTTATTTGAAAGCATACCAACAACAATTATGGGTATAACGTTTTCATCATCCTCCCTCCAATCTTTGCATAATAAAAAAGAAAGTGGATTTTTTTTGAAAAGGAAGGCATAAAGATGTAAATAATGAACAAAATGAATTGAATCAAAAAGTTGCAAATGCTTATTTCATTAATCATGAAAGTACAGACACAATTTGAATACAAATAGCTAATACAAGATAAGAAAAATGCAAACAACAAGAAACATGGCCTAGTGACTTATCAAGCAGTGGGGTCGACCGAAGCTGGCCGAGGTCGACCGAAGCTTCACTTGGTGTGCTCTGGCAGCATGTGCTCATAGAGAGGGTTCTCAAAAGGAGCTCGAGTAGTCTGGGCAACAACATGAACCATAGGTCTGGGCTCAGTGAAAACTAGAGCTTGAAATGTCGGTATGACAGTTTGACCAATCATAGCAGTAGATGCAATAGGTGGAGAAAAGTTGTGGGGTAAACCAAACTCTGGCCAAGTTGAAGGTGGCAGTTAAATAGGCTAGGGATAGGCATTTGAAACCTCCTGGATAACATTCCTTTGGGGTTGCTCTCCTCTAGCAATCAATACCTGGAGCATTTCAGTGAGCTTTGTTATGCTTGACATAAGATCATCGATCTCCATTCGAATCTCTGTGTTATGTGCTTCTTGTTCTGACATTCTGCGTGTAGTTAGCCCTAGTCTGGTATCTGTGTCGAGAAATCAGCTTGACAACTCACAGGTGACACTGGAAGATAGAGACAAGTGGAAATGAGTCGCTGGACTAACGGATGTATGCAAAGAATTATACAAAGATGCAAATGATATGTGATGCAATACAAACAGCATGCGAAACATAGATAACAGAATCAAAGGTTCAAGATCATAGCATGGAGTCTGGGTGATGAACCAACCACAGGGTGTGTACTAGGCTTCTTGTATCTGTAGAACATGGTTCTAAAGAGTTCCCAGAGTCAACAACCTATCTTTAAGATATTATCGATTTCCCAAATAACTCGGTAGTCAATAATATTCTCAAGAGAGTCTCGTCTGAGTATAGTATCGCGTATCAACTATTTTGGGACAACTCCCTCATAGCCATTGCACTACGTCCTAACAAGGCCAAAGTGGGGTTAAAGGTAACTAAAGGTCCTCAGTGTCATGGGCTCCTAGGTCGAAAGTAGCAATGTTTTCACGAATAACTCGTTCAACACGACTACTCCCAAGAGGGCCTCCACTGAGTGAGGGTTTCTCAAGTCAAATTTTTCGGGAATCAACTCCCTCAAAGTCTCCTTGAATATACCATCATCCTATCATAAGTATTCTCTCAAGTCCGGGTATAGGACTTATCGTCACCACTCAAAGTAACCACCCTACATACAGAAAACCCAAGCACAAATAGATATATATACAAATATAAATATGTACAAATATACAAGCAAGCAAACATGTAAATAACACCAATACAAACAAGATGGGCTTAACCCTCTTAGGGGAATGTCATCCCCAGTGAAGTCTCCATTTCTACCGCGGTTTGAATTGGATATCAAGCTATTAATTAACTTGAATCACAAATCTTTAAATTCACCACCGAACTTTGATTTATCCAAAGGAATGGGTACAGGTCGAAAACCCTAATTGCGCTATGTAAGAACAAAGCTAAAGATCTAAGGTACGGGGGTTAGTTATACCTAGGGAAAGTGTTAACATCCTAAGTATCTGTAGTACTCTACAGGAACCTCTTGTTAGTATTGTGTTACGTTATTATTTGCTTGCTAAGGTTTATACTAAGGGAAAGACCTAGAGGTTAGTTTCTAAGTATGCTCGCCAAGACATCGCATTTTGTGCCTACGTATCTTGACGGGAATGGAATCAGAGCATTCGTAGTTCCCCTCAATGAGGGTGAGGAACTCTTGACTGTGGTCAAGGTTCCAGGGGGGAGGTAAACATCCATGGCAAGACGCTTACATGGAGTGCGGCGACTCCAAAGTTAAAATTAAGTTGAAAGGGAGGTAAGTGTTCATGGGGGAACACTTACATGGAGTACGACGACTTCGATCCTAAGGCTAGGATAAAGGGGAAAGAAATGTCTACGGTGAGACATAGAGCACGACGGCTCTAATCCTAAGGCTAGGATAAAAGGGAAGGACCTAAAGTTCAGGCTAAGTTGTGACATGGCAGTCAACAGTAAATCCTTTTCTTTGGAACGAAGAGACAGGCTACTTGTAATAACAGGGGGCAGAGTGAAACTTAAACATGGATAAATGACAATGAACAATGCATGTACTAAAGAAATGATCAACTTATAAAGTAAACACTCAAGAGGTCATGAAAACATCAGCTAGCTTCATATCAACACATTCACACAGCATTAAGCACTTGTCAAGAAGGGCCCAAGTCATGATACTACCATACACAAAAATAGAATCAGGAGAAGAGGAATACTAAGACATGGATGGTCAGAACGACAAAATCGGAGTCACAAGTCCACGCAAAAAAATATATTTGAATTACAAACCCACCAAGAGAACAGTCAAATTAATCAAAGAAAAAGAAACTAAGTCTATAAGTTCTAAACAAAAATATTTAAAATCAATAAACGACTAAAAATATTTTTGAGTTTTCTTTAATTTTAACAAATAAACTAAAAAAAGAAATAAGTTCATAAAACTAATTGAAGAATAAATATACTACCAATATTATTTGAAATAATAAAAACTAACTAATAAAACAGAAACTAAATAAATAAAACAATATATATATATATATATATATATATATATATATATATATATATATATATATATAAACTTAATCGTAAAACATATAAAAAAGATAACAGTAAATAAAAGAACAAAGACAACTGGCTCCTAATGAGCCCAAGAATATCAGAAGAAAAAAAAAGAAATGGGCTTGCAAGTCGTGTGATACGTACAACTGAGTGGATAGAGCTGGCACTGAGGTTGATCTAATTCGAACTCCACGTGTGGCCTTAGTTATTAGGTTAGAGTGAGTACTTTCAACTCCTTGTAAGTCTATATCTGGGACTATTTCTATGTGATCCAACAACAACAATGTAAAAGGGAAAAAATCTCAGCATTCATCCCAATCTTTCTCCCTCTCGCACGATTCCTTTCTTTTCCTCTTTTCACCCTCTGCAGCTCTCTCACTCGCGATTCGTATTTCTCTCTCGTCGCTATTCTCTGTTCTCACTCTCGTACGAAGCGAAGCATATCAACAACATCAAACATCATCCATTGTGCAATTTTAATAAGAAAAATGCAGAAGATCAACTTACGGCAAAATTTGGAATTTGACAGCGAAGATGTGCAGGAATTCGATGAATCAGGCGTTGTATAGAGACATTAATCCGGTACTCTTTTCAATCCTTTCCCAATTTGCTTTCCTGTTTTGTACTCTCCGATGCGTGTGCGTAACTGCGATGTTTTTGTGTGTGACTTTCTCAGTACGATCCTCTTTTGTTGTAAACTTCTGCTGTTCTTTATTTGGACAACGTTTGTAGTTTTTGTGTGGAATTTTGGTGCTGCGTGGTGTATATGTTACCACTGGTGTGATTTTTTCCCGTGTTTTTCAACTGTGAAGCCTCGTGTTTATCAGAATTAAGATGTGTGAATCTCTTGGGGTGGACATGAATTTTGTGTTCTGGTATAATGTAAATGGATGTTTCTTTCTACTGCAAATGGTTTTTCCTGTGTGTATGAATCTTTTTCTTGGTGATGATGCTGTATGAATGTGTTTTAAAATATGTAGTGTGTTATGGTTTTCTGAGCGTGTTGGTTATTTTTTTTTCTCACTGTGATATTCTGCTCTCTTCTTTCTGTGGACTTTTTCTTTTTTTTTTCTCTCCCCTGTGAAAATTGTCCTTGTCTTCTTATATAGGCCCTGTAACAATTCGTTTATGATTCTGAATCAATGCACTGGATTAAGTTGTCGATTTTGGTTTCGGGAAAGAAAATCATATTAGTCCCTGCTATGAATACATATTTGAATACACTTTTCGCTTTCACACCGACATGTTCGATCTTGTAGAGATTGTGATGAATGAATTTATATTCTCAAAGGATAGTGTTTGCATCTTGTTTTGGAATGTATTAAAACTTGTCCTGAACATGTTTGATACTATCTTGATTGCTCTTGATTACTGTTAATGTGACCTGGGATTCTCAAGGTACGTGGTGAAACATTTCTTGTCTGTTTGCAGGTCCTTGGAGGCGCGGCTGCTGTAAAATGAAAATGAGGAGCCTTTATATCATTGGATAACTTCTGCCCAAATGAAACATTTCCTCGAAGATTTTTAGAAGTGTGGTATGAATTTCATCCTTCAAACACCGAAATATATTACAAAATGCCTTTAGCTTTTTCAGCAGTAAGTTGTATATATTGATCCATCTCATTTGCAAAGTGAGAAGAGGAGGAACTTTCAGTTGCACCAGTTTTAAAGCCTATTATGCAAGTGTGAAGCAGCTTTGGGAAGGGTAATTAATGCTAACACACGGCTCCAGCAGAGGATAATTGTGTAGCGAGCGATTTTTGTCGGTGACGCGACCACTTTATCGCTGGTTTTTGGGTTTCTCCCCACAATGAGGAGGGGGTGCTACTTTCTGATTTCTTATTTATCCCATGAAGCTGGAAGGAAAAGGGAAGCTATCTTAAACTAACCTTGCACGCGAATGTTTAACTGAACAAACACTTAAAGAGATTCGGGGAGTTCGGGGTCAAGTTATATAATGGGGAGTTGTCAATTACCCATCCTATATGTGGTTATCCATAGGATATTAGCTTTAGGTTTCGCTTTATACTTGATGGTGTTTATCCATTAATGGGTTGGGAAAGTTTCTTGGGAAGTATGAGTGAAAGAGAGGGTTTTTATTGATGTTCGGGTTTTCCGATGTTTTTGGTAAGGTACTGGACCTAAGTTTTGATTGGTATGAAGGTAATGGACCTAGAGTTTTAGTTTAGTATGCTCGCTAAGATTTCATAATCTTATGCCTACGTATTCCCGTTTAAATGAAATAGGGAAATCAGAGCAATCGTAGTTCCTCCTATTCTAAGGGAGGAAAATGATATTTGGGTGTCTTGTTCAAAGCCCAAGATTGAAGCTAAAAGGTTGAGTATTTGTGTCTTGTTCAAAGCCCAAGATTGAAGCTAAAAGGTTTGACTGGGAGAGAATTTGTCATCTCTAAAGGGGAGACTTCTCGTCTGTTTATCACAGTTGTTGGGTGACTATTTATAAAGGAGGATTACTTTAACTGGGATATGTGAATCCAGCAATGCCATAATTTCCTTTATAGGGGTTTTGTCCTGAAGGGGAAAACATTAACTCAGTGTTGAGCAATGCCATTTTTCCTTAGGAATTTCTCATACTAAGAGAGGGACAACGGCATGGATATAAATAATCTAGAGGCTTGCCGCTTACAGCAATTAGATGAAAGAGAGGATTTACCAGGATAAAAGATGGACAACAACTTGGATATTTGAATCAACAAGTGCACCACTTACATCAATTATCTGGGATTTAGGGTTTATTTTGAATGTCTGTTTTGATAAGTGATAAATAGAGAAATGACTTCCTACAGAGAGTTTAGATTTCCTCTGAGGGGATGTTGATTTTTGTGTGCCTTGATCAAAGCCCAAGGTTGAAGCTTAAGAGGTTGATTGACTCCACTGGGGAAGTCCTTATACAAAGCCTAAGAGGAGGCTAGGAATGACCGACCCAACAAGAGAGTGTTTATATGTCTTGCACAAAGCCCAAGATTGAGGGAAAAAAAAAGAGACTGACTCTTTGGGGATATCATTATACAAAGCCTAAGAGGAGGCTAAAAGGGATTTTGACTCTGCCAGGGAGGGTTTGTATGTGTCTTGTATAAAGCCCAAGATTGAGGCTGAAAAGAAGACTGACTCGGTGGGAAAAGAATCTTTATCTGTCTTGTACAAAGCCCAAGATTGAGGCTAAAATGAGACTCTACTGACTCGGCTGAGGATATTTTAAGTGTCTTGTACAAAGCCCAAGATTGTGGCTGAAATGAGTTTGACTCTGCTGGAGAGTATTTTAAGTGTCTTGTACAAAGCCCAAGATTGTGGCTGAAATGAGTTGACTCTGTTTAAGAAATTTATATGGTGTCTTGTACAATGCCCAAGATTGAGGCTGGAAAGGGTTTAACTCAACAAGAGAGTGCTTTTATCTGTCCTGTATAAAGCCCGGGATTGTGTCTGAACAAGCTGGAGAAATCATTACAAAGCCTAAGAGGAGGCTAACTTTTGTTAGGGGAAATCTTTATACCAAGCCTAAGAGGAGACTGGAAAAAGATTGACTCAACAAGAGAGTGTTTTTATCTGTGTTGTACAAAGCCCAAGATTGAGGCTAAAAGGGTTGACTTAACAAGAGAGTGCTAAAAGGTGATTGACTCAACAAGAGAGTCTGAAAAGGGACATTGAGTCAACAAGAGAGTCTGAAAAGGTTAGCTCCGCTAGGGGAGAAAATCTTTGTACAAATCCCAAGAGGAGGCTAACTGTACCGAGGAAAGAAAATATCATTATACAAAGCCTAAGAGGAGGCTAGCTTCTGCTGGGGATTATTGAGATCCCGAGGCAGGTCCAAATGGGGAATCAACTCTTGCTAATGGTTACAGAAGAGTTAAGATATCAGAGACCTTGAGGTTCTGATTTGGGATAGTGTTATACTAATGATAAACTGACCCTGGCTGGGGATTTTTAGGAGAGAGACTGGGTTTTAGAGCCCATGGGTTTTTAACTCTCCTGGAGATGGATCCTAAAATGACCAGGGTTTCTCCTATGTTTGTAAGGTGCTTAAGAATATCTTTGAGATCCGAGGGGATATTAGACTGTCCAAGTCTACTAGTATGGAAGAATTTATCTTTGTATAAAGCCTAAGAGTGTAGCGGGTGTTTTAAGGGATGAGAATCAACCCTAAATTGGTCTGAGATTTGACACTGGAAAGGCTGCTCTAGCAAAGGATGACTAAGTTCTGTCTTATACATTTAGGAGGTCTTTAGGGTCCTTGTATTAAGCCCAAGAGAAGGCATGAGAACTTCTAAGAAGCCGGAGGGTCCTTGTACAAAGCCCAAGAGAAGGCGGGGATGCTTTTAGGAAGCCTGTGGGTCCCAAACCAAGAAAGGTTCAAGAAATGCTATTCACTGAGAATATATCAGTTAGTGAAAGTTCTGAGGTTTGGAGAAACTCAAGAGATGCTATTCACCGAGAATAGATCAACTCTAGGGAGTAGAATTTCTTTGAAAATTTCTAATAGTGACAGCCTGAGAAAAGGTTCACGAAGAATACTACCTTTCTCTTTGTTCCATATTGTTTAAGCCCAAGAGAAGGCAAGACTGTATCTAGAAATCCTATGGGGATCTATTTTTGACTGTATCCAAGAGTGACCAACTGGCTTTACCTAGTTCTAGACCTAGTTGGGGGGGAAAACTCTAAATAGCTATACTAGTATATATACAGTTGATATATGACAAGTATTTAAAAGGATATGAAAGAAGACTTACAGTGTGCAGCTTCCCACAATACAGTTATATATATATATATATGAAAGCGAGTAAATGAAAGCGGTTAAAACTTACAGGTGAGCAGACTTCCATGCTGTATTGTTAGTTGTTCAAAGAAATTAAAGAAAGTTTTGATAACAACATGTATATTTGAATCTAAATCAAAAGAGAGTTTGTTTATGAAAAGATTGTTGGGGCTTATACTCAAGGAGAGGCCCAAGGTTTAACAGTGATCGCACCGTTGTTTTGAATATTGTATCGGGACTTATACAACGACTGAAGCCCAATTTTATTTTATGTACAAGGGGGTTGGGTCTTACACTCTATTAAAGGCCCAAAGAGTTTGAAAATGAATAAAGATGGGTCTTATAGCTCAAGGAGAAGCCCAGTTGATTTTGTTACAAAGGCGACGATCGCGCCGAACTTTTGAAAATATACAGAGGGACTTATACTATGTGTGAGGCCCAAAAAGGTTTATTTACAAAGGGATTGTGTCTTACACTCTATTAGAGGCCCAAAAGTGTTTTAAAATTTAAAATTAAGAGGAAACCCTAATTTTAAATAAAAATATTATTTTTCAAAGGAAATTAAATGAAAAAAAATGATATAAAATACCAAATATATTCAAAAATAAGTTGTACACCTTGAAAAATATTTTGAAAAGTCATGTTTAATTACATGAGAGTTTGAAATTCAATTGGTTTTGAAAGATCAAAGAGGGAATTTCATTTTAAAATGTTTAAAAACAACAAAAATGAAATTAATTACAAAAATTCTAACTATATTAAATAAATAATATAAATTGGATTTTTTTGTGAAATAAAATATTTAAACATTTTAGTTAATTTTGAGAAAAAGAATCAATTCAAAAACATAAATATTCAGAGAGAAATTAATTTTTGAATCAATTAACAAAAATAACAAAATATTCAAATATTCAAAAATTTGAAAAAGGGCGCCAAGAACACCAAGTTCTTGCCCGCACCCTCTGTTTTTCCAGATTTTCATTTTCTCACTTTTCTCCATGATTTCCCAATGGTTTTGCACGATTCAAGTACCAATCTTGTTCGTTTTTGAACAAGGATCACAACCATATAGATTAATTGCATTTATTTTGAGTATTGAGGGAGAAATCAGAAGAAAATCTCAAGAACCCTAATTTCAGCATGAACACCATGAAATTCCATACACGACTGATTCATGGCAATTGATTGAGGGTTATCACTCCATACATGATTAGGAACATATGGAAAAATTATTGTGCAGTAAAATATGCATGCATCATGGAGTTTGAAGAGTTCATGCTTACCTCTTGCAGCTGGTGATCGAGTTCTGAGTTAGAGGTGTTACAACTAGGTTCCAATGATCTGGACAGCTTCCCTAGGTGCCAAGGATTGTGTTTGAATGCTTGGAATGAATGGAAATGATATGGAACTTGAGATGGTACTCCAACTGCAAATCTGTCAAGAACTTGAGCAATTGGCTGGTGATTTTGAGAATCTGATGTTCCAGATGTGATTTTGTGTTAAGGATCACTTCTATATGTTATATGTGAGGTGTGTGTGTGATTGGTTTGGTTGGAATTGCTCTCAAACTCAAAACCCGATAGTGACTTGAGTTAGAAGGCAAAATTGGAGTGAAAGTGGTGATGTTGAGGAAATCATCTGTTTGGGTGCTTTGGTGTACTCAAACTGGTCACAATTGATGTCTATTTATAGTGCAACAAGTTTGTTTTGGCATCAATAGTGAATGACAACTGGTACAGGCCTGTGGCTAATTGTGATCAAATGGAATCTCAAGTCTCCTCTAGCCATTGACTTGAGATTAGAGAACATGATTTGTAGCTTTGGTTCAGAGATAAGTTTGGACTGAATTCAGTTGGAATAGGTTCAGTTTATGCCACCTTGATGCATTCATTAAAGGCTTGGAAACAAAATTGGAGTCTTGGCACTTTTTAGCTCTTTTAGGTTTGGCATGGCTACTTGTAGATTCTTGGACTTTGGAGGCTTGGAGATCAGATCATCCCCCTTGGATTTGATCCTCAGATGTGTCCAATTTGATGACAAAACTTGGATTTATCAGATTTGGACAAATCGAGCAAAATGCACAAATTCTGCCTTGTAAAAACCAGTTCATGATGCCATGTTCCAAGGGTTGTATCTCCTTGCTCAAATGGAATTTGGAGATGATCTTGTACTTGTTGGAAAGCCCTTATGGCATACTTTAACTTTGATGTCCACCC
This sequence comes from Lathyrus tuberosus, assembly GCA_022829125.1. NCBI lineage: Eukaryota > Viridiplantae > Streptophyta > Magnoliopsida > Fabales > Fabaceae > Lathyrus > Lathyrus tuberosus. Next base: position 8,770,413 of record JALAZF010000062.1, on the reverse strand, counting down.
CTAGACCTGGTTTGACTTGGATCAAGGTAAAAACTGCCCCTACATTTTGGAAAAAGTAAGGCAGATTTTGACTTAGTAAAAATTTCACTAAGTGTTGGAAAAGTACCAATTTCATGTTTTCAACCATTTTGATCACTCCATAACTAAAAATCCATGAGGAATTGGAATGATCTATAGTTGAAGCTTTTGTAGAGTGTAGCAAGACCTACAAATCCAGCTTTGGACCATCCAAAATGGTTTCTTGGATCTCAAGTTATGGTCCTTGGAAGTTGGTACCTTAGCCACTTTGTTCCATAACTTAGAAAAATTCTAAGTTTTTTATGGTTACCCCTTTTACAAGTTAACTCACTTTCTTTGATTTTTCTTGATGAATTATGATTCAAATAACATATTAACATTGTTTTAGGGTCAAGGAACCATAATTGTGAAAAATTCTAAAAAGTTAAACTTGATTTTGTGCACAGTTGACTTTTTATCGGATGAAATCCAAACTGTGCGATCCTTTGTAAAATCAAGTCCTTGACCTAAATTAAACATAATGGATATGTTCCATAGGTGTTATAGGGTGTATTGAATCATGTCCCAAGGTTTGGTAGCGTGTCCTGTTCAAAAGTCAAAGGCACAGTTGACTTTTTCCTCGAAACCCTAATTGTGGTCCTGATGAAATTGAAACTTGTAGATCAAGCTTCTTGGATCAATCCATTGTTGTAAATGGATCAATGTAGTGTATTTGATTCCCTCTAAACATATCTTGAGGTCTTGGCTCATGCTTTGTCCCAAAAGTCAACTTAGGGGTGAATTAGGTCAAGAAACCCTAATTCCTGATTTTTGGGTAAATGTATCCCCTGAGGTTAAATTGACTTGATGATTGGGTCTATGAGGTCCCTTGGAGTATCGTGGGTTATGCTTTGAAGCATTGGCTCATGCCCAGATGAAAATTCCCATCTGGAGGCTTGGTTAACCAAAACCCTAATTTGGTGACACTGACGATCTTGAGGCTTGATCCACTTGGAATGTTGCACCCTTGTGCTTGATTTTTGATGTGGGAGTCCTCTTGATCCTTTATGGGTGTTTGAGAGTTTAGACAAGTTAAATATCATGTCATTCCTTGATTGATCCTTTGTCTAAGGCTCTGAGAGGGCTTGAAACCCTAATTCTTGATTGTGGTGAATGCTCAAAGATCTCTGAGGAGATTGATGAGGCATGATGGTTCATCCATATTGTGATGATGATTTGTACAATGATGGGAAATCTTGGTGGTCAAAATATGGGGTATGACAGATGCCGCTATTTAATCTTCTTGGACCCGAAGGTGTGAATGGCGAAGGTATTCGGGCATTCAGGGTGCAAGAGGATTAAATATCAGAATACCCGAAATTTTGATGGTGGTTAGGAATGGAAGTTTGCTCATCCATCTTCTTTTGCCAAGCACTGATACTTAGAAAAGGTAAAACTTCCCCTCGATCCTGGTCTTCCGCCATGGAACTGGTCTCAGTTTCTGATATAAACTTCCCCTCGATCCTGGTCTTCAGCCACGGAACTGGTCTCAGTTTCTTTTGTCAATAAACTTCCCCTCGATCGTGGTCTTCATCCAAGGAACTGGTCTAAGTTTTCTAAAATAAACTTCCCCTCGATCCTGGTTTTTAGCCAAGGAACTGGTCTCAGTTTCTTCTTGTCGAGTTTCTTCCTTGACAAGGGATGCTATGTGTAGCGGTCTTTATCAAACTTCTCGCCGAATTTTCCTGGGGAGATGTCATTTGATTGAAAAATTTTTGATGTCAGACTTGCTGAGGAAACCCATTCATCTAAGTTGTAGAGGTGTACAAACTTCTCTGTTGGAGACGCCATTTGTTGGCTCTACTGGGGAAAACAAGTCTTTTGAGAGACTGTTTCCTGCTTGGGGATATTACATCATACTTTTCCTCGAGATCTTTTCGAAGAAATGCCATGTGATGCAATCCAACTTGGAGGTGCTGATGATCTTTTCGTCAACAAATGTTCTGGAGAAAAACTGTTGTACTGCCGAATCTTTGATTAAGAGGCTTTCTCCGGGGGTTTTCCTTAAATCTGGGAAAGCGAACATATCATCTTCATTGGTGAAGAGTGACGTTCGTCGAAAGTTTTCTTGCTTTTCAGAGGTTCAAGTTATCAAAGTGGTCAAAGACCGTCTCCATCCCAGAAATAAACTGGGGAGAAAGGTGGTTCAGACAAAACATTCCATGACGAGGAAAGAACTGACAACTCGAGTGAGTGGACCTTTATCACTATGGGATAAGACCGACTAGAGTGATAGTGATGCAATATGAATATGAATGTAAATCAATGATGCATGATGTATGTATGTATATGCTGATAAAACTGACACGACATACAGACTAGTGGATGAAAACGACTGGATACCCGGCCACCGCAGGGGACGAAGAAGTATCTTCGGTTCAAGATAGCAATTCTGCCTTGCTTAGGAGAAAGTAGTTCCCGCGGGGAAAAACGTTGGTCGGGCTTAGGAGGTAAGAACTCTGTCGAGGATATCAAATGGAATATTCGCATTTGACATAGCTGATCCTTCATTCAGGCATACTGGTTTGAGAAGGAGTACTTTGATTCTGTACTTTAAAGCTTAATCACTTTTGGAGTAGCGATCGATGTTCTTTCGATGTTCAACAGTCAAAAGAATCGCCATCTTTACTTTAAAAGGAGAAAAGTTTGACAAGTAAATTCATTTTTGTTTTATTTCAAGAATCGTTGATCATATTAAAATGTCGTTCTGTAAAGCTAAAACAAATAAGAATTACAAACAAAAGCATTAAGGCTCAAATTTTATTGATAGGATGGAAATCATCCAAACGCGTGATTCCATGAAGCATTTACAAAGTTAGAAAATGGTAATTTAAGGGAAAAGGGATACATTGAAACATAACGGCCGCTATCCTTCTACCAACTTTGAATTCTGGACATCCTGAGCTTCTGTCGAAGATGACCTTAACTGGAGTTTCCTCTGATGGATGGCATGACTGCTGAGGGATTTAACCTTGTCAGACGTGGTTACTTGCCATTTATCCCTAATTTTTGACTGGATTGTACTTTGAGATTTTTAATCCATCGGGATGATTTTTTTTGATTATGTCTCTAATTTTTGCCTGGACCGCCCTTTCGGGTTTTCAATCCACCGAGACGTTTTTTTTTTGTTTAGGCGAAGTATTTCTTGACTACGTCAACATTCGTGGGGTAAGCAAATTCTTCTCCATCCATGGTTGTGAGTCTCAAGGCTCCTCCTAAGAAAGCTTTCTTGACCACATAGGGGCCGTCATAATTTGGAGTTCATTTGCCTCGGGAATCAGTGAGAAATGATTGTATCTTCTTGAGCACAAGGTCTCCTTTTCTGAAGACTCAGGGTCGAACCTTTTTGTCAAACGCTTTCTTCATTCTCTACTGATACAACTGACCATGGCATAGAGTCGTTATTCTCTTTTCTTCGATCAGATTCATTTCATCGTGTCGACTTTGACACCATTCAGCCTCTGTTAGCTTAGCTTCCATCAATACTCGGATCGATGGGATCTCTACTTCTATAGGAAGCACTGCCTCCATGCCATATACTAGAGAGAAAGGGGTTGCCCCTGTTGAAGTGCAGACAGATGTGCGATAACCGTAAAAGGAAAAGGGTAGCATCTCGTGCCAGTCTTTATAGGTTACAACCATCTTCTAAACAATCTTCTTGATGTTCTTGTTAGCCGCTTCTACTGCTCTGTTCATCTTGGGTCGGTAGGGAGATGAGTTATGGTGTTCGATCTTGAACTCAGTGCACAACTCTTTCATCGTCTTGTTATTCAAGTTAGATCCATTATCAGTAATGATCTGGCTTGGAACACCATAACGGCAGATGAGATTGTTTTTGATAAATCGGACTACCACTTGTCGGGTTACATTAACGTATGATGCTGCTTCGACCCACTTGGTGAAGAAGTCAATGGCTACCAGAATAAACCGATGTCCGTTCGAAGCCTTGGGTTCGATCATGCCAATCATGTCAATTCCCCATATGGAAAAGGCCACGGGGAAGAGAGAACTTTGAGATGCGTTGGCGGTACATGGATTTTGTCAGCGTATATTTGACACTTGTGACACTTCCTCATGTACTTGTAGCAGTCGGATTCCATGGTCAACCAATAGTACCCTGCTCTCAGAATTTTTCTTGCCATTCTGTGTCCGTTGGCATGAGTGCCAAAGGATCCTTCATGAATCTCCTTCATCAAATGTTTGCCTCTGGTCTGTCTACACATCGGAGCAAGACCATGTCAAAGTTTCTCTTATAGAGTGTATCACCGCTCAGAAAGAAGCTGCTTGCTAGCCTTCTGAGGGTTTTTCGGTCTTTTCTGGATGCCCCAGGTGGGTACTCTTGTTTGTGAAGGAAGCACTTAATATCGTGATACCAAGGTTTGTCTTCTATGATTGCTTCAATCGCGAAGATGTAGACGGGCCTCTCAAGGCGCATTATGTCAATCTTAGGTATGTCATTCCATTGACCTACACTAATCATGGAAGAGAGAGTGGCTAATGTAGCAGGGAAATTTGTGAGTGTAAGCTATTGATTAACTTAACTTAAAAATAAGCAAGAGTCGCCACCGCACTTTTATTTTATCCACAAAGGGAAAGGAAAAAGAGCGAACAAAACCTAAAAAGTTCTAAAAAACAAGAACAAACAGAGAATGGGTAAGGGGGGTTGGTTACACAATTGGAAGGTGTTAGCACCCAAAACGTCTATAGTACTCTATAGGAACCCTTTGAAATATCTACCGCTTTTTGGTTTGAAAATGGTTTGCTTGTAAAGAGATTGAGGAGATGAGAGGAGAATTATTTTTTAAGATTTTTGTGTTTGGAGAGACTTATCGCCTCATACCTACGTACCCATGATGTGCAATGTAGGATCAAAACCCCGTAGTTCGTGGTACAAAGAACAAAAAATTGTTGGTTTTGATTGATTTTTAAGTGTAAAGACAAGTCGTCATTTCTAAGCGAATAATTCCGCTTAAAGAAATGAATCATGTCTAAACTTATGAAAAAGAGTTTAAAAGAAAAAAAGGTGCATAAAAGCACAAAAGATTTGAATGAGTTTTATATTTTTTATGTTTTTTTTATGAAATGGTCAAAATATAGTTAAATGGATTGAAATTGATTAAAGAAAACAAAGCTTTAAAAAAGTCACTTGACAAAAGTCAAGGTTTTATTATGAAAGCGGTTTTAAGTTGAAAACAAGAAGGTTTTGAAAAAAGAGAGAGGATTTTGAAAATTTAAGAATGGAGAGGAGAAGAAGTGACTATCCTAGTGCATAAAATAAAAGCTAGGGAAAAGAAGGATCTAACCAAAATGGAGCCACTTCAAAGCAATATTAAAAGAATTCCATCCTTAAGCAAATTGACCAATAAAGGCAAGTCTTCAATCAATGCTCCAAGCAAAGGGATAAGAAGTCCTAATTCTAGGTTAATCGATTAACCTAATTGTACATGTTTTGGTTAATCGATTAACACTGTGAAAACAGCAGAAAATCAGTTTGAAAATTACCAAATCCTTGATCACTCATTTCTTCAAACATCTTAGGATCAAGGCTTCAATTGTGCACGAATTTTGGAGTAAAACAACAGCAAAAACCAGCAATCAAACACAAATTGCAAGATCTAAAGATCAAGCAAACAAGATCAACAAAGGATCTACATTATGGAAGATGAAGATGAAGCTTCAACAATGGTGAAAAGTGAATTACCAATCCAAATCATAAAATCCTTCCAAATTGCAGCAAGATCTATACTCAAAAGCCTCTTACTAACTTATGAAAGAAGAAATAAGAGCTTTGGTGAGTTTGTGGTTTAGGGAGAGAAATTGCAAGGGATTTGTTGGCTATCAAAAGCTTGTAGAATGAATGAAATGAAGGCTCTATTTATAGAGTTTAGGCTTGGAAATTTGGTGGTTTGGAATTAGGCTTGGATGATCAAAATTAGGAATGGAATTCAAATTTGGAGGGAAATCACAAAAGAGTGGTGATTAGTGAAGTTACATGGTGGGAAATGATCAAAGTGATGTAGGGAATTAAAATGAGATGGTCTAGAATATTCCACATGTGATCAAAATGGTGAAAATTGGTGCCAATTGCTGCAGAATTTGAATTTGGCACATTTGCACTTATTAATCGATTAACCACTTCACAGTGCAATTAGGTTAATCGATTAACACAGTGAAAAATGGGAAAAATGGCTTTTCGATGTGCTGTCTTGGCTCTGGCTCGATTTTCTTGCTTGTCAAAGAAGGCATGGAAATAAACACATGAACCTTGGAGTCCCTTGAATGATAATCAATTAAATCTTGGAAACTCTTGATCAGATAATTTTTGAATTAATTGCAGATCAAATTTGACTTTATTCAGATGAAATCATTCGAGCTGAGGGACTGTTATTTTGGCATTTTTAACCTGTTCTTCCCCTGAAAAATGTTAGTGAAAGAAAACAAAATATTTTTGGATTTTGATTAATGGTTAGTAAAATATAAACAAATTAAACAAATCAAACGCACACAAACCCCAAAGATCCCTGCAAGGCACAATCCTATCAAAGATGGAACCAATATGTGATCTTGTTTGTGGTATGCAAAAATGCAAATGACATGTGGGACCTTAGGGGTAAAAATTAGGGTATTACAGCTGCCCCTATTTAAGTTTCTTCTATCTGGAGATACGAAGATGGGCATCTTTGTCTCGACGAGATATAAGAGACTTAAATATAACAACAACCCAATTTTGGGCCCTAAGAGTCCACAAAATGATATGATCATGCAAATGATATGCAAACACAAGACCGCTGTGGGGAGAATATGCCACAGAAGATAAACAAAAGAGAGCAAATCAAAAGAGAAAAGACTCCACAGGGGAAAACACATCCCAACAAAGGGAGGAGACAAACTGGGGATAAGTGTATGTGGAAATAAACCACATCACAACAAGGATAAAACCCAACAGGGAAGACTTAGCACAACAAGGCTCCACTGGGAAAAAAACAATATCTCAACAATGAACTGTCTCTAGCATACCGAAGAGACTTACCATTCATCAGAATCGCAAAATCTCAATAACGAACTGTCCCATCAAACCGAAGAGACTTACCATTCATCGGAGTAACAAATATCAACAACGAACTGTCCCATCAAATCGAAGAGACTTACCATTCATCGGAGTCACAAAATCTCAACAACGAACTGTCCCGTCGAACCGAAGAGACTTACCATTCATCGAAGTAACAAATCTCAACAACGAATTGCCCCATCAAACCGAAGAGACTTACCATTCATTGGAGTCACAAATCTCAACAACGAACTGTCCCATCAAATCGAAGAGACTTACCATTCATCAGAGTAAAAAATCTCAACAATGAACTGTCCCGTCAAACCGAAGAGACTTACCATTCATCGGAGTCACAAAATCTCAACAATGAACTGTCCCATTAAACCGAAGAGACTTACCATTCATTGGAGTCACAAAATCTCAACAACAAACTATCCCATCAAACCGAAGAGACTTACCATTCATTGGAGTAACAAAATCTCAACAACGAACTGTCCCATCAAACCGAAGAGACTTACCATTCATTGGAGTCACAAATCTCAACAACGAACTGTCCCATCAAACCGAAGAGACTTACCATTCATTGGAGTCACAAAAGGTATTAACTGCATTGCCTCAGGCTTATCAAATAAAGGAATGCCATGAAACAATATTGAACCTTCCAAAAGGGGAATCATACGCAGATTTCAGCTGAAGGGCGCAAAATCCTCAAAGGTGCAAAATAAATGCACTCTCAATCTAGGTTTCACGGCCTAGAGATCCAAACATATATTGCAGGGGACCAAAGTTCAATCCAGGAACAAGCTGGAGAGAAACGGTCAAACAAGACTCATCCCGAGGAGGAAATATCTCAACTGGGGACTAATTCCATCCAGATAATGAACTGGAGAGGAAACTGAATCAAAATCTTCCACGAGAAATATACTCAGTGGGGAATTAACAAAGATAGGCATTTTTCTGCTTACGGGTCGACACTCTAAATGGGGAGAGGACACACACGCTCTACAGGGATAACAACACCAGAGAGCAAAGAAGCACCAACACAAATGCAAAAATGCACAATGCAACAACAAAATGCTATGCACAACAAATGAATGCGCATGCGATGCTTATGAATATGAATATGCTGACAAAACAGACAAAGAATAAACAGAGGGTGAAAAAAATATCACGACACCACTGAATACTCGGCTAATCTCAACAAGATGGAGATATTATATGCAACTTTGCTAGGTATTTAGCTGAAGAAATCCCGCAAGAGATAAACAAAAGCCATCAAAGGAAAATAAACCCTACTACAAGGCTCAAATCTTGCTGGAGAGGAAGATACTCCTTGGGGGGAAAACCCAAATATCAGTCTTCTAACATCGATGATCAAAAAAGAGGATAATAACATAAACTCTACTTTGAGGACAGCAGGAAAGCTGTCGGGGAATCATAATAACCCAAATATTTCTGACTTTCCCTGGGGATAATAAAAAATTCACAAAAACTTTCATTTCAAAAGGGTGAAGAGATCTGCTGCGGAGAAATAATGAATCCGCCGGGGATTGTAGACATATAAACATCTACGCGAAATCCACTGGGAAAACATGGCAGATCTGCTGGAGATACGAGAACAGTCTCAGAGGGTTAAACAATTCGAGCGAGGCATCTTGGACTTGCTGAGAAAATAGCAACAGGTCAAACTGTGGGGAATTTTAGATCAATACTCATCATAAATGGGAGAAAACCCAACAGGTGACTAAAAGAGATATCATCAGCGACTTCACTGGGGAATAGCCACAACAGTGATGCACAATCTTCACTAAAAATAAACAATCAGGAAAGAAGTACATTCTGGACTTGTCGGGATGATAAGAACTTAACACCACTGCTCCATGTTTGGGAAACAATCGAAACAATAATGCACCACCTCCGTTGAGGAATCGACAAGAATAAATCTCTGGGTAATACAATCTGGAGAGGAATACATCCACAAGTCAAGATAAAACCGGGCAAGCGGCCACTATGTCAATGTTTCTTAGAAGAGAATAACATTGCTCTCTGGTTGGGGACATCCAAAGCAACAACAACACATCTAGAGGGTAAAACTCTAAGTGAAGATTCCTCATATGATTTCGGCTGGGGACATAAAAAAAAAGAATCTCTACGTGGGGACCACCATTAAGGAGAATTGGACCTCAAAACTACTCAGCTGCCTGACCATAACATAGTCAGCTGGAGAAGACTCGGATCAAGACCAAGCTGGGGAAAAACCAAACAGCATTGGACCTTATGAATTTAACACACCACGACAAGCCTATCATCTTATCACCAATTACCATTCATAGGAACAAACTCTACTGAGGAAATATCGACAAACTCTACTGGGGAGCTGTCAACAAATTCCGCCAAAGGAGCGAGAACGAACCCTGCTGAGGAAAACATCGATCTTACCATCCTTGGAATAACCATTGATGTTCCTTTTCACATTCATAACTCAAAGGAAAATGTTTTTATAATTTTCAAAAATTTAAATCAATTATTCACATTTTGTTTCAAAAATCAACATAAAAAATAAATGAAATTTTGCAAACAGAAACAAAATAAGAATTACAAAGGGACAAAGGACCAAATTTTATTAATAGAATGGAAGTCCGCAAATGGCGTAATTCCATGGATCATTACAAAGTTTGAAAAATGGTAAATACATGAAAAGGGTTACATTGAAATACAATGACCACCATTCTCCCTAACAACTTTGAATTCCACTGTGCTTAAAACTTCAGCTGAGGATGATTGAAGCAGAATCCTTAATGGACAATGTTGCTTTCAAATGATCAAGACTGGCCAGATGCAGTTACTTGCCATGATCCCTAACTTTTTCCTAGATTTCCCTCTCGGGTTTTCAATCTACCGGGATGATTATTTCTGTTTTTGTCTCTAATTTTTGCCTGGACCGCCCTTTCGAGTTTTCAGCCCACCGAGACACTCATTTTTTTGCCAAATCCGCCCTTTCGGGTTTTCAACTTAGCGAGCTACTCTTTTATTTTTTAGGACAAGTATTTCTTGACTGCATCGACATTCACAGGACGAATGAACTCTTCACCATCCATAGTTGCAAGAAGTAATTTACTGCCAGAGAAGGCTCTCTTAACAACATATGGGCCTTCATAATTAGGAGTCCACTTGCCCCTAGAATCATTGGTAGAAGTTGAGATCCTTTTGAGCACGAGGTCGCCTTCTCTGAACACACGAGGTCGAACCTTCTTATCAAAAGCTTTCTTCATTCTCTGTTGATACAATTGGCCATGACACAAGGCCGTCATTCTTTTTTCTTCAATCAAATTCAACTGATCATATCTGCTTTGGCACCATTCAGCCTCAGATAAATCAGCTTCCATTAAAATTTTCATAGAAGGGAATTCAACTTCTACTGGGAGCACTGCTTCCATACCGTAAACAAGAGAGAAAGGGGTTGCCCCTGTTGAAGTGCGGACGGATGTACGATACCCATGCAAAGCAAAAGGGAGCATCTCATGCCAATCCTTGTAAGTAACAACCATCTTCTGAACAATCTTCTTAATATTCTTATTAGCAGCTTCAACAACTCCATTCATCTTAGGTCTGTAAGGAGAAGAATTATGATGCTCAATCTTGAACTCATCGCATAATTCTTTCATCATCTTGTTATTCAAATTTGACCCATTATCAGTGATAATCTTGCTCGGAACACCATACCGACAAATGATTTGATTCTTAATAAACCGGACCACTACTTGCTTGGTCACATTGGCATATGATGCCGCCTCAACCCACTTGGTAAAATAGTTAATAGCCACCAATATGAAACGGTGTTCGTTCGACGCTTTAGGCTCAATCATTCCAATCATATCAATGCCCCATATGGAGAAAGGCCATGGAGAGGAGATAACATTGAGAGGAGTTGGTGGTACATGAATTTTGTCAGCATAAACCTGGCACTTATGGCACTTCTTCACAAATTTGCAACAGTCATATTCCATTGTCAGCCAATAGTAACCTGCCCTCAACATCTTCTTAGCCATTGCATTCCCATTGGCATGGGTACCAAAAGATCCTTCATGAATTTCTTTCATCAGCATGCCTGCTTCGTGTCTATCCACGCATCTGAGTAAGACCATGTCATAATTTCTTTTATACAACACATCTTCATTCAAGAAGAAACTACCAGCCAACCTTCTCAAAGTCTTCTTATCTTTCTTGGATGCCCCAAGCGGGCACTCTTGATTTTGAAGAAAGCATTTAATATCATAATACCACGGTTTATCATCAACAACCTCTTCAACCGCAAATACATGAGCTGGCCTATCAAGCCGCATAACATCGATTTTGGGCACATTATTCCACCGATTCACCACAATCATGGAGGATATAGTTGCTAAGGCATCTGCCATTCGATTTGCTGCTCTGGGTACATGGTGAAACTCAACCTTATTGAAGAAAGTTAACAACCTTCTTGCATAATATCGATAAGGAATCAAATCAGGTTGACGTGTCTCGCATTCTCCTTTAATCTGATTAATTACCAGGGCTGAATCTCCGTATACATCAAGAATCTTGATTCTTAAATCAATGGCTTCTTCCAAGCCCATAATACATGCTTCATACTCAGCCGCATTATTCGTGCAAGTGAACATCAACCTTACAGTGAAAGGAATATGGGAGCCATGAGGAGTAACAATTATTGCCCCAATACCATTGCCATATTCATTAACAGCTCCGTCAAAAATCAAACCCCAACGGGATCCAGGCTCAGGCCCTTCATCAAGTAATGGTTCTTCACAATCTTTAACCTTTAGATACATCACATCTTCATCAGGAAAATCAAACTTGATAGGTTGGTAATCATCAATTGGCTGGTGTGCCAAATGGTCAGCCAAAACACTTCCTTTCATCGCTTTTTGAGTTCGATACTCGATATCATATTCTGACAACAACATTTGCCAACGAGCGATCCTCCCAGTTAAAGCAGGCATTTCAAAGATATACTTAATTGGATCATTTTGGATATCAACCAAGTCGTATGATTCAACATATACTGGCGGAGGCGCTTGGCAGCCCAAGCTAAAGCACAACATGTCTTTTCAAGCATTGAGTACCGAGACTCACAATTAGTGAACTTCTTGCTCAAATAATAAATGGCAAATTCTTTTTGACCAGTTTCATCTTGTTAACCCAGAACACAACCCATAGACTCTTCCAGCACAGTCAAATACATGATCAAAGGTCTTCCTTCCACAGGAGGAGACAAAATCGGAGGTTCAAGCCGATACTCTTTAATTCTTTCAAAAGCTTTCTGACAATCCTCTGCCCAAACACAACCTTGATCTTTGCGAAGAAGCTTGAAGATTGGCGCACAAGTGGCAGTCATATTGGATATAAATCGGGAGATGTAATTCAAACGACCCAAGAATCCTCTTACTTGTTTTTCTGTTTTGGGCGCAGGCATTTCCTGAATGGCTTTAACTTTACCAGGATCAACTTCAATGCCTTTTTGGCTGACAATAAAGCCCAACAACTTTTCAGAACGGACACCAAAAGTGCATTTATTTGGATTCAAACGGAGCTTAAACTTTCTCAAACGTTGAAACAACTTCAATAAGTACTCAATATGATCTTCTTCAGTCTCTGACTTACAAATCATATCATCCACATAGACCTCAATTTCTTTATGCATCATATCATGGAATAAAGTGGTCATAGCTCTCTGGTACGTTGCACCAAAATTTTTCAAACCGAAGGGAATCACTCTGTAACAGAATGTTCCCCAGGGTGTAATGAATGTTGTCTTTTCCATATCCTCGGGTGCCATCTTTATTTGATTATAACGGGAAAATCCATCCATAAAAGAAAAGATACTGAATTTGGCAGTATTATCTACCAACAAGTCAATGTGTGGCAGTGGAAAATCATCTTTTGGACTCGCTTTATTCAAATCTCTATAGTCGACGCACATTCGGACTTTTCTGTCTTTCTTTGGAACTGGCACAATATTGGCCACCCATCGAGGATACTCAGAAGTCACAAGAAAACCAGTATCAATCTACTTTTGAGCCTCCTCTTTGATCTTCACAGCCATGTCGGGATGAGTTCTTCTCAATTTCTGCTTCACCGGTGAATATTCAGGCTTCAACGGTAATCTATGCTCCACAATATCAGTATCAAGACCAGGCATGTCTTGATAAGACCAAGCAAACACATCAACATATTCTCTAAGAAGCTCCACAATCCTCTTCTTGACATCTGACTGAAGCAGTGCCCCAATCTTGACTTCTTTTATATCATCATCTGAACCCAAATTAACCAATTCCAACGGCTCTTCATGAGGCTGAATGGCCTTTTCCTCGTGCTCAAGCAACTGAGAAATTTCATCTAGAATCTCCTCAATATCCTCCTCTTCAGCTTCAAACACATGGAACACAAAGTTGGGAGGGGGCATAGGGTCATTGTTTTCAATGGGTTTAACAATTAATCTGCACAATGATTTATGTTTGATTTTAGAATATGAACAAAAAGTGCAAGTATCATGCAGATAAAAGAGATTATCACATTATTATTTTTTTTTGTTTTTTATGTTACCATTTTTTAGGAATAAAGCAAAAAGGGAAAACAAAATAACATTTTATTGATGATGATAAAATTTGAAACAAAGCCCTCACAAATTCACTTTCACCTTGGGCAGAGTGAAAGGATTTTTGAAAGAAACAAAAATAAATTACTTTGAAATATGAACAACAGTGGGAACATCAACAGCTATCCAATTCTGGCAGACTTGTCCATGTGTCACGAAATTAGGAAATTCTTCCTCTTCATCATCTTCAATGATGGCACTGACTTCATATTCAGGTTCCTTAAACTTCTTCCGAGGGGAATAAAAAGGTACATATGCATCCTCCGGGGACATATACCCGGGGTCTTCCTAATAAGGCTCCCAGTCTTCAGCAGGAATGACATCATCTTCAAAACTAAATGGGATGTAGCCTACAGAGTCATCTTCAAGAATTGCAGCGGTAGAAAGATCTTCACTAGGGCTATCTTGAACCATATTGACAGACGCCTTGCCGTGATTAGGTAGCGGATTCGATTGGACATTAGGATTGGAATCTTCGAAAGACAAAATACCACTTCTAGCCAACCTTTGCACTTCCATCTTGAATATGTTCTTTTCTAGCAATTCAAGAACTTCTTTTCTTTTTCACGTGTATGGTATGGGGAAACTCCGTATTCGCTTGTGTATGGTATGGAGGTTGTTCTGCCCATCGAAGTTGAAATTCCTTTGCTCAAAGTCATCATGGAAGAAGGTCTTGATGAAGCCGAATGCATTCAGTCCAGATACGACCATCTGAATCTCATCGAAGAGAAGCGCCTTACAGCCGTTTGTCATGGTCAATTGTATCAGAGATGCCTCAAGCGAGCTTTTGACAAGAAAGTTCTTCCTCGAACATGTGCTCAAGAGATATTCACCTGTTCACTCGGATCCACGAGGCAAGTGGACTTCCAATTACGAAGGACCCTTTGTTGTCAAGAAGGCCTTCTCAGGCGGAGCCCTGATCTTCACCACAATGGATGGGGAGGAATTGCCATCGCCCGTGAACTCCGATATAGTCAAAAAATATTATGCCTGAAAAAAAATGGATAAAAGTCAGCTAGATTGACATCCGCAAGGACAATTTAGGCAAAAATGGACGTCCCGATGGACCAAAAAAAGAAATGTTCATGCAAAAGTTAGGGGCAATGGAAAAAACAATAATAGCCCGCTAAGTTGAAAACCCGAAAGGGCGACTTAGGCAAAAATGGGCATCCCGGTGGACGAAAAAAATGTGAAAACATGTCTAGGCAAAAATTAGGGATAAAGGCATTGACTGTGAACACTTGAGCCTATCTTCCTCATGGCTAGACCTCAGACGGTAATAGAGCACTCCAATCATCGTCGACAGGTGCAAGGCATTGGAACCTAGACTTACAGTGGATGGTGGTCAATGTTGTAATCAATGCAAAGCATGTTTCCCTTTACCATTGACGCTTGTTTTTCAATTTTATTGCAAATTTCCTCATCAAGGATTTTGCATCCTTGTACACACTTTATGTACAAAAATTTCACATTCAATAAAATGCATTTTTGTTATCCCAATTTGTTTTCATTCTAGTATTTTGTTTGCAAAATAAACGATTATTTGTGATCACATAATACTAAAAAACGTTGAGAACAATAAAAAGCTAAATTCACCGAGAAAGCATTATGCATTGCATGTGTTACTGGTAACTCCTGCAGGATAATCGGTAATATCCATTGGTAAGCCTAACGCCTGGCCGGCAATGGGATGATTCTATGAAGAAGTTGTTGTCTCCTCAGCAGTTCCTCAGCAGAGTCATCATTCTCCCCAGCAGAGTCGCTAGCTGAAGATAGCTGGTTTATACCTGAGTGAATCGCACACTCAAAGATACAACAGAGTCACCACCGAACTTTATTTAGTCTCAAAGGACAGGGAAAATATCGATAAAACCCAAGGGAAAAGAAACGGGAATGGGGGGTCGGTTATGCGAAAGGAAGGTACTAGCACCCAACGCATCCGTCGTACTCGACGAGAACCATTTCGCTTGCTTCTAGGCTTGGATGGGTTATCTATCTAAAGGCTTCTAGCTAAAAGAAAGGAGAGAGAGAGAGAGAGAGAAAGGGGAAAAAGAAAGAAAGGAAAGAAAGTACTTGCGGAGGATTGTGGCCCTCGTGCCTACGTACCCTCATAGTGCAATGAGGAAATCAGAGCGTCGTAGTTCATGGAACCAGGGGACAAAGAAGAAAGAAAGAAAGGGAGGAGGAAAGAAGGGTGGAAATGTGTTCGCCAAGACATTGCGTCTCGTGCCTACGTATCTGACATTCAGAAGAAATGCAGAATCAGAGCTTCCGTAGTTTGGGGAACTGAACGGAAAACAAAACAAGAAAGAAACAAGGAGATGAAAGAGGTGGTGTCAAAACCAAGACCAAGAGTGAAAGAAAAACTCTATTGGGAAAGACCCAACAGTAAGAGTGATTGTACAAGAGACTAGGAAAAGAATGGTGTCGAAACCAAGAATGAAAGAAACTCCACTGGGGATAGCAAAGAGAAATGGTGTCGAAACCAAGAAAGTAAGAGCAAAGGGAATAGGAAGGACTCCGCTGGGGGATCCAAATAAAGGGATGGTGTCATAACCAAGAGAAAAAGGAGACTCGGTATATTAACTGGCTGGCAGTGGTTAACCGAGGAAAGAGAGTAAGACCCTGGCGGGGAAAAGACGGGTGTCAACAGACGGACTGTGATAAACCAAGAGAGAGAGAGAGAGTGCTGAACCGAGAGAAGGTGTTTGACTCTGAAGGGGCCTCGGTATATTAACTGATAAAAACAGTGGTTAACCGAGGAAAGAAAGGACTGCAACTCTGTGGGGGGTAGAGAAGCATTGGTTTTAACAGATAAAACTGTGATTAACCAGAAGCACGGGTGTAGGACCGGGCGAAGGTCATAACCCAAAAGGGATGTTGGTAATGACTGAACAATCAGCACTTGACCAACGAAGAAGGGCATTGAACCAAAAAAAGGTTACTAACCCAAGGGTGCAAGTATTCGAACCAAGAAAGGTTGCCAACTGCAAGGGATTCATTTTTAACTAGAGAGATATGATTAACCGAGAAAAAGGAGTGATTAACCAAGGGAAGGTGATTAACTCAAAAAAAGGCTTTTAGTATTTTAACAGGCGGACTGTGGTTAACTGAAGCAAAGGGTGATTAACCGAAGATAGGTGATTAACCCAAGAGAAAACTCAGTGTTTTAACAAACGGACTGTGATTAACTGAAGAAACAGGAGTGCAAATATTGGTGTTTTAACTGACAGACAGTGGATGACCAACCAAGGGAGAAGAACCAGAAGAAGGTCGCGAACTCCAGGGGACTTACGGCTTTAACAGACAGACTGTGATTAACCACAGTAAAGAGATTGAGATTCTTCAGGGGAATCAAAAGGAAATGATTGATTACAAGGAGTAATGAAACAAAGAGACATTGCTAGCACAAGAATAATGATCTTAACCAGGAAGGATGGTGATTGATCAAAAGGCAATGATTGAGAAGAGCACAAGTGATCAAGGATGAATCTGATTGGGAAAAAAGCAACACTACAGCTTGAGGATAGAGGTGACTATTCTCGAAAGAGATGGCCAAATGCCATTACCCAAGAAATAGTCAGAATGAGGGTAGGACAACCATCCTCATTCCTTCTCTAACGCTTAAAGTATAGTGCATAAATTGAAATGGACAGCGCAACAACTCCAATGTTGTACAGTGCTCCTGCGGAGAGAAACGGACAGCGCAACAGCTCCAATGTTGTACAGTGCCCATGAGGAGAAAAACGGACAGCGTAACGGTGTCAATTCGTACAGTGCTCCGATGTAAGGCGTAGCGCGAAACTCCAATTCCACGGGGGGGAACGAGAGAGAAAGCTCTAAAAGAGGCCTAAAGAGAGGAAAAGGGAAGATCGATTAATCGAAACAAAGTTTTGATCAATTAATCAAGGGAGAAACATGCTAACAACTTTCCAAAGAGGATGAAAAGTCATTAAAGCAAAAAGGTGTGAATTATTGATTATACATGATTAAATTTGCTCAATAAAGAAAAAACTTAATGTGGTCAAGAAACGAAAGTGCAAAACAGTGCCAAACCAATAATAGCATGTATCACAAATTATGTATCAAGTAATCAAGAATCGTGCAAAAACTAGCATGTTCAAACAAATATCAAGAACACACCTAATTGCAAGAATTGATAAATCAATCATTGAATCAATGTAAATATGCTTTAAACAGAGGTTAACAGCATTAAAAACATCCATAAATATGAAGCACATCAATCCATGGAAGTTAGAATGAAAAAGCATGGCAAACACACTTAATAATGCATGAAAATGGCATTCTGACTCAGTGTTAATCGATTAACATAATTGAACTGTAAAGTGTTAATCGTTTAACACATGAAAAACAACAAATTTTACACTGGTTAATCTATTAACATAATTACACTGCAAAAGTGTTAATCGATTAACACTGCTGCAAAGGCAAAAAAATAATTTTCCAAAAGCGCTTCCAACAGTTAATCGCTTATTTGAACTACCACATGCTATGGTATGAACTTGTGCACAAAAATTAAAGGAATTAGGATCAATTAATCATCAATTGAAAGCATGAATATGCATATCAAATATCTAACAATCACATGATTAATCAAAACGAAAAACTATCGAAACTATAACGTAAACGTGTAAAAATGAACGAAAAGATAAATTAAGTGACAATCGACCAACCTACAATCCGGAGGTTTGGCTTGGTAATTGTTGAAAAGGATTATTGATGAAGATAATAAAAGAAAACCAGAGGAATCTTCACTCGTAGCCGAATCTGATCGAAACCGAGCAAAATTGCGACAAAGCTCCGAAATGCGAATTCGAACCGTAGAATCTTGAAGCAACCACTTGAGATGAATCCAAAAGTTAACATAGTTCCAGAAACTCAAGTATAATAGGAAGATGATGAAGATAATCGAAGTAAACTAGAAGCATCTTCAAGCATGGCCGAATCGTATCGAAACCGTACAAATTGCGACGAAAACTCCGAAATAAGAATTATCACCGAAGAAGCTTTAAGTGATTACTTGAGATGAATCTAAAAGCTACTGAAGCTCCATAAAATCCAGTAGAATGGAATGATGATGAAGGTTAAGCTCAAGAAAAAGCACTTTCAAGGTAAAAGTAGCTTTTCTTCAATGGTGAATTAAGAGCTTTAGTGAGGTTTGGTGAAGAAGATGAAGAGGAATGTGTAGAAATTGCAGAAAAATGTAGAGGGGAATGAGAGAATTGAGAGTGAAGAAAGTATGAATTTGTGTGAATGATTGTGGAGAGTTTGCAAAATGGTGAAGCTTTGTTTAAATAGAGTTTAGGTTGGGAGTGTGAGAGCTTTGGAGCTAGCTTTGGACTTTGGTTTGGACCTAGCTTTGGGTTTGGAACTAGGTTAGGAGTTAGTTACACTTGACTCACCGAGTCAAGGTAGTTAACTCGGTTAGTTAGGATCAACTCGGTAACAATCCCAATGTGAATTTCAACATTCAAAGGTGGAGATGCTTGGAAAACAAGGAATATGATGCACTTATTTGGAAATAATGCATTGGAACAAATGTAGGTGAATTCTTGAAGGTTCCAGAATGTTCTACATGTTGCTAGACCAATGTAGAAGCTCAAAATGTGGAGGGAAAGTTGCTGTCTTGAAAAAACAACAAATTTTGCAAAATTTGCACGTGTTAATCGATTAACATAATTGCACTGCAAAGTGTTAATCGATTAACACATAAAAAAATAGCAAATTTACACTGGTTAATCTATTAACATAATTGCACTGCAAAATGGTTAATCTATTAACCAGGCCAAAATTGCCCAATTTTGCCTGAAAATGGTGCTGTGGCCATGGTTCCGATTTTTAACCTCTTGCTTTGATAAATAGGCATAGAAACCCTTGTTTTGTGCTTGTTTTGATGATGTGATGACCTTTTGATGATGCGATTAATCGAGCTTGAAAACCTGAACATTCCTGTAATCAAAACACCAAGGAATAATGCAAATGCATATGCTATCGATGCGAGTGCACATGCTTATGCAAAAAACAAAAATGGAGGTCAAAATTTCAGGTTACGACAACTGCCCCTATTTAATCCACTTGGACCTGAATGTACGAATTGCGCTAGCTTTTTGAGGATTCGAGGTAGAAGGGGATTAAATAAAAGAGTAACTCGAAAATTTGGCCGACGGCGACAAAAGGAAAAGGTGCAAATGCAGAATTGATAGGTGCAAAGTTTAGCTGAAAATTTTTTGGGAGATGAATCAGGCTAAAAGAGAGGGAGTATGCTGGATGCATATGCTATGTGATGTGTGATTACTATATGCAGAATGTCAGTGATTGGGTTTTGAAGAGATGTTAGATATGATCGGATTTAAGTTAAGACTTCATGCTATGCCAAATGAGCGATATGCAAGAGTGAAGCGACATGATCAACGGATGAGAGTGGTCTATGCAATGGTTTATGAGAATATGCCAAGTTGAGTGTATGTCACAGGAATCAAATCTAGAGAAGCATTCCTTCGTTCTAGATTATTTCGGGGCTCGTACTTGTTCTGGGGCTTGTACAGGTTCCTCAAGCGCACTTCAAGAAGAAGAATGAAGATGAAGTTGCCAACAAGAAGAGAAAGGCGCAAGAGGATTTATTTTCCTCTCGCATTCGGCCAGTTTCCGATATTCCGAAGAGTTCAGAATCTCCTGGGAAGTTAATCGTCGATAAGTTGCTGATTGAGAAGACTCAGATGTAGGCCCACATCAAGAAACTGGAAGATAGAGCTGGGACTTCTTCTCATAGGATTCTCTAGGGATCTAGTTTTCTTCATTCTCTATTTGTTTTAGGATTCTTGAATTTGTACTTCCGAGATGTAATCTTTTCCATCATTAATGAATGAGATTTTGGTATTTCAGATAACAATGTTTGCAATATGCCTTATATTTCCTTGAAACTTTGCATTTGCATCTTGCATATCAAGCATCATCTTTTGCATTTGTTTCTTGCCTTTTCCAGGTGTCTTATTGTTTCCCTTTGGTCTTCCTTCAGCCAAGCTGTCGCACCAGTATAATACTCGAGCTAATCTGAAGAAAAAGATGGATCAATTGCAACAAGAGAACCGTGTGCTTCGTGAAAAAGTATCAACTCTGAAGGATGGTTTGGAAAGACTCACTGCTATGATGGAAGCTCTGGTGGCTGCTCATAATCAGCCACCACCACCTCCTCCTCCGCTTTCAACTCCTGTGCAAAGGACAATCATTTCTGAGATTGTCTCTACGCCCATCTTTGTGGCGCCTGTTAGTGTTTCTCAGTATTCCATGCCTTCTGGTTTCCCCTGGCATGCCTCATAACTTTGTACCTGAAGGTTATCAACCACCACCATCTCCTGAAATTCCAGTTGTTCCTACCGTTCAACCTGTGATGACTTTGCCACCGCCTGTGGTTCACACTGTTCCTTTTGGTGAAGAGCAGATTTTCCATACTGCTCCAAGTGAGAATGCCAGTGCTTATGATAGAATGGAAGAGATTCAAGACCAGTTTGTGGAAATGTAGAAAGAAATCAAAGCTCTGAGAGGTAAAGAGCTGTTTAGAAAGAATGCTCATGAGTTATGCTTGGTCCCAAATGTAAATATCCCGCATAAGTTCAAGGCCCCTGACTTTGAAAAGTATAAGGGTAACTCTTGTCTGATGAGTCATTAGACTATGTATGCTCGTAAGATGTTGGCTCAGAAGGATAATGATCAGCTTCTCATTCACTACTTTCAAGATAGTTTGTCTGGTGCTGCTTTGAAATGGTATATGGGACTCGATAGTGCTAGAATCCACACTTTCGAAGATTTGGGTGAGGTGCTTGTGAAACAGTATAAGTATAATGTGAATATGCTCCTGATCGTGACCAGCTTCGAGCAATGGCTCAGAAGGATAAGGAGACATTTAAAGAATACGCGCAAAGGTGGCGCGAGATTGCTGCTCAGATTAACCCTCCTTTGGAAGAGAAGGAGATGATCAAGATTTTCCTGAAAACTCTGAGTCCTTTCTATTATGAGCGTATGATTGCTAGTGCCCTGAGTGATTTCACTGAGATGGTTAATATGCAGATGAGATTGGAAGAGGGTGTCCGTGAGGGACGTTTGTCGAAAGATAGCAATTCTACTGGAAGTTCCAAAAAATATAGTGGAGGATTTGCCAAAAAGAAAGAAGGAGAGAC
This sequence comes from Lathyrus tuberosus, assembly GCA_022829125.1. Classification (NCBI taxonomy): domain Eukaryota; kingdom Viridiplantae; phylum Streptophyta; class Magnoliopsida; order Fabales; family Fabaceae; genus Lathyrus; species Lathyrus tuberosus. The sequence continues at coordinate 8,748,458 of JALAZF010000062.1, read as the reverse complement.
CAGTGTCGTTTCTTGAGAAAGGTATAGAAGACCTCAAAATAGAAACGATCAGTCTCAGCAACATGTTGCACCTGTCACTCCTGTTATTAGTTCAGCTCCTGTTGTTTAGGCAGCTCCTGCTCAGCAACAATGTTCTAATCAGCCAAACAATCAACGGGGCCGTTTTCAGAAAGATTTTGATCTGATTCCGATGACATACACAGAATTGCTTCCTTGTCTAATTAAGAAGAATCTTGTTCAGACCCGTCCACCGCCTGCTGTTCCAAAAGATTCACCATGGTGGTATAAGCCTAAAGCTCACTATGCTTTCCATCAGGGAGGAGCTGGGCATGACACTGAGAACTGTTATCCATTGAAGATGGAAGTGCAAAGGTTGGCTAGAAGTGGTATTTTGTCTTTCGAAGATTCCAATCCTAATGTCCAATCGAATCCACTGCCTAATCACGGCAAGGCGTCTGTCAATATGGTTCAAGATTGCCCTAGTGAAGATCTTCCTACAGCTGCAATTCTTGAAGATGATTCTGTAGGCTACATCCCGTTTTTTTCTGAAGATAATGTCATTCCTGCTGAAGATTAGGAGCCTTATTTGGAAGACCCCGGGTATATGTCCCCGGAGGATGCATATGTGCCTTTTTATTCCCCTCGGAAGAAGTTTAAGGAACCTGAATATGAAGTCAGTGCCATCATTGAAGATGATGAAGAGGAAGAATTTCCTAATTTCGTGACACATGGATAAGTATGCCAGAATTGGATAGTTGTTGATGTTCCCACTGTTGTTCATATTTCAAAGTAATTTGTTTTTGTTTCTTTCAAAAATCCTTTCACTCTGCCCAAGGTGAAAGTGAATTTGTGAGCGCTTTGTTTCAAATTTTATCATCATCAATAAAATGTTATTTTGTTTATCCATATTATGTTTTCCCTTTTTGCTTTATTTCTGAAAAATGGTAACATAAAAAACCAAAAAATAATAATAATGTGATAATCACTTTTATCTGCATGATACTTGCACTTTTTGTTCATATTCTAAAATCAAACATAAATCATTGTGCAGATTGATTGTTAAACCCATTGAAAACAATGACCCTATGCCCCCTCCCAACTTTGAGTTCCCTGTGTTTGAAGCTGAAGAGGTGGATATTGAGGAGATTCCAGATGAAATTTCTCGGTTGCTTGAGCACGAGGAAAAGGCCATTCAGCCTCATGAAGAGTCATTGGAATTGGTTAATTTGGGTTCAGATGATGATATAAAAGAAGTCAAGATTGGGGCACTGCTTCAGTCAGATGTTAAGAAGAGGATTGTGGAGCTTCTTAGAGAATATGTTGATGTGTTTGCTTGGTATTATCAAGACATGCCTGGTCTTGATACTGATATTGTGGAGCATAAATTGCCGTTGAAGCCTGAATGTCCATCGGTGAAGCAGAAATTGAGAAGAACTCATCCCGACATGGCCGTGAAGATCAAAGAGGAGGTTCAAAAGCAGATTGATGCTGGTTTTCTTGTGACTTCTGAGTATCCTCAATGGGTGGCCAATATTGTGCCTGTTCCAAAGAAAGACGGAAAAGTATGAATGTGCGTCGACTATAGAGATTTGAATAAAGCGAGTCCAAAAGATGATTTTCCACTGCCACACATTGACTTGTTAGTAGATAATACTGCTAAATTTAGTATCTTTTATTTTATGGATGGATTTTTCGGTTATAATCAAATAAAGATAGCACCCGAGGATATGGAAAAAACAACATTCATTACACCCTGAGGAACATCCTGTTACAGAGTGATGCCCTTCGGTTTGAAAAATGTTGGTGCAACGTACTAGAGAGCTATGACCACTTTGTTCCATGATATGATGCATAAAGAAATTGGGGTCTATGTGGATGATATGATTTATAAGTCGAAGACTGAAGAAGATCATATTGAGTACTTATTGAAGCTGTTTCAACGTTTTAGAAAGTTTAAGCTCCATTTGATTCCTAATAAATGCACTTTTGGTGTCCGTTCTAGAAAGTTGTTGGGCTTTATTGTCAGCCAAAAAGGCATTGAAGTTGATCCTGGTAAAGTTAAAGCCATTCAGAAAATGCCTGCGCCCAAAACAGAAAAATAAGTAAGAGGATTCTTGGGACATTTGAATTACATCTCCCGATTTATATCCAATATGACTGCCACCTGTGCGTCGATCTTCAAGCTTCTTCGCAAAGATCAGGGTTGTGTCTGGACAGAGGATTGTCAGAAAGCTTTTGAAAGAATTAAAGAGTATCTGCTTGAACCTCCGATTTTGTCTCCTCCCGTGGAAGGAAGACATTTGATCATGTATTTGACTGTGCTGGAAGAGTCTATGGGTTGTTTTCTGGGTCAACAAGATGAATCTGGTCGAAAAGAGTTTGCCATTTATTATTTGAGCAAGAACTTCACTGATTGTGAGTCTCGGTACTCAATGCTTGAAAAGACATGTTGTGCTTTAACTTGGGCTGCCAAGCGCCTCCGCCAGTATATGTTGAATCATACGACTTGGTTGATATCCAAAATGGATCCAATCAAGTATATCTTTGAAAAGCCTGCTTTAATTGGGAGGATCGCTCGTTGGCAAATGTTGTTGTCAGAATATGATATCGAGTACCGAACTCAAAAAGCGATAAAAGGAAGTGTTTTGGCTGACCATTTGGCACACCGGCCAATTGATGATTATCAACCTATCAGGTTTGATTTTCCTGATGAGGATGTGATGTACCTAAAGGTTAAAGATTGTGAAGAACCATTACTTGATGAAGGGCCTGAGCCTAGATCCCGTTGGGATTTGATTTTTGATGGAGCTGTTAATGAATATGGCAATGGTATTGGGGCAATAATTGTTACTCCTCATGGTTCTCATATTCCTTTCACTGCAAGGTTGATGTTCACTTGCACGAATAATGCGGTTGAGTATGAAGCATGTATTATGGGCTTGGAAGAAGCCATTGATTTAAGAATCAAGATTCTTGATGTATACGGAGATTCAACCCTAGTGATTAATCAGATTAAAGGAGAATGGGAGACACGTCAACCTGATTTGATTCCTTATCGAGATTATGCAAGAAGGTTGTTAACTTTCTTCAATAAGGTTGAGTTTCACCATGTACCCAGAGCAGCAAATTGAATGGCAGATGCCTTAGCAATTATATCCTCCATGATTGTGGTGAAATGGTGGAATGATGTGCCCAAAATCCATGTTATGCAGCTTGATAGGCCAACTCATGTATTTGCGGTTGAAGAGGTTGTTGATGATAAACCGTGGTATTATGATATTAAATACTTTCTTCAAAATCAAGAGTGCCTGCTTGGGGCATCCAAGAAAGATAAGAAGACATTGAGAAGGTTAGCTGGTAGTTTCTTCTTGAACGATGATGTGCTGTATAAAAGAAATTATGACATGGTCTTGCTCAGATGTGTGGATAGACACGAAGCAGACGTGTTAATGAAAGAAATTCATGAAGGATCTTTTGGTACCCATGCCAATGGGCATGCAATGGCTAAGAAAATGTTGAGGGCAGGTTACTATTGGCTGACAATGGAATCTGACTGTTGTAAATTTGTGAAGAAGTGCCATAAGTGCCAGGTTTATGCTGACAAAATTCAAGTACCACCAACTCCTCTCAATGTTATCTCCTCTCCATGGTCTTTATCGATGTGGGGCATTCATATGATTGGAATGATTGAGCCTAAAGCGTCGAACGGACACCGTTTCATATTGGTGGCTATTGACTATTTTACCAAGTGGGTTGAAGTGGCATCATATGCCAATGTGACCAAGCAAGTAGTGGTCCGGTTTATCAAGAATCAAATCATTTTTCGGTATGGTGTTCCGAGCAAGATTATCACTGATAATGGGTCGAATTTGAATAACAAGATAATGAAGGAATTATGCGATGAGTTCAAAATTGAGCATCATAATTCTTCTCCTTACAGACCTAAGATGAATGGGGCTGTTGAAGCTGCTAATAAGAATATTAAGAAGATTGTTCAGAAGATGGTTGTTACTTACAAGGATTGGCATGAGATGCTCCCTTTTGCTTTGCATGGGTATCGTACATCCGTCCGCACTTCAACAGGGGCAACCCATTTCTCTCTTGTTTACGGTATGGAAGCAGTGCTCCCAGTAGAAGTTGAAATTCCTTCTCTGAGAGTTTTGATGGAAGCTGAATTGTCTGAGGCTGAATGGTCGCCTTCTCTGAATTTGATTAAAGAAAAAAGAATGACGGCCTTGTGTCATGGCCAATTGTATCAACAGAGAATGTAGAAAGCTTTTGATAAGAAAGTTCGACCTCGTGTGTTCAGAGAAGGCGACCTCGTGCTCAAAAGGATCTCGACTTTTACCAATGATTCTAGGGGAAAGTGGACTCCTAATTATGAAGGCCCATATGTTGTTAAAAGAGCCTTCTCTGGCGGTGCATTACTTCTTGTAACTATGGATGGTGAAGAGTTCCTTCGTCCTGTGAATGCCGATGCAGTCAAGAAATACTTCGCCTAAAAAATAAAAGAACAACTCGCTAAGTTGAAAACCCGAAAGGGCGGCTTAGGCAAAAAATGAGCGTCTCGGTGGGCTGAAAACCCGAAAGGGCGTCCAGGCAAAAATTAGAGACAAAAACAGAAATAATCATCCCGGTAGATTGAAAACCTGAAAGGGCAATCTAGGTAAAAGTTAGGGATTATGGCAAGTAACTGCATCTGGACAGTCTTGATCATTTGAAAGCAGCATTGTCTATAAAGGATTCTGCTTCAATCATCCTCAGCTGAAGTTTTGGGCACAGTGGAATTCAAAGTTGTTAGGGAGAATAGTGGTCATTGTATTTCAATGTAACCCTTTCCATGTATTTACCATTTATCAATCTTTGTAATGATCCATGGAATTACGCCATTTGCGAACTTCCATTCTATTAATAAAATTTGGGCCTTTGTCCCTTTGTTTACAATTCTTATTTTGTTTCTGTTTGCAAAATTTCATTTATTTTTTATGATGATTTTTGAAACAAAATGTGAATAATTGATTTAAATTTTTGAAAATTATAAAAACATTTTCCTTTGAGTTATGAATGTTAAAAGGAACATCAATGGTTATTCCAAGGATGGTAAGATCGATGTTTTCCTCAGCAGGGTTCGTTCTCGCTCCTTTGGCAGAATTTGTTGACAGCTCCCCAGTAGAGTTTGTCGATATTTCCTCAGTAGAGTTTGTTTCTATGAATGGTAATTGGTGATAAGATGATAGGCTTGTCGTGGTGTGTTGAATTCATAAGGTCCAATGCTGTTTGGTTTTTCCCCAGCTAGGTCTTGATCCGAATCTTATCCAGCTGACTATGTTATGGTCAGGCAGTTGAGTAGTTTTGAGGTCCACTTCTCCTTAATGGTGGTCCCCATGTAGAGATTCATTTTTTTGCTGTCCCCAGCCGAAATCATATGAGGAATCTTCACTCAGAGTTTTACCCTCTAGACGTGTTGTTGTTGCTTTGGATGTCCCCAGCCAGAGACCAATGTTATTCTCTTCTAAGAAGCATTGACATAGTGGCCGCTTGCCCGGTTTTATCTCGACTTGTAGATATATTCCTCTCCAGGTTGTCTTACCCAGAGATTTATTCTTGCCGATTCCTCAACAGAGATGGTGCATTATTATTTTGCTTGTTTCCCAAACATGGAGCAGTGGTGTTAAGTTCTTATCATCCCCGACAAGTCCAGAATGTACTTCTTTCATGATTGTTTATTTTCAGAGAAGATTGTGCATCACTATTGTGGCTATCCCCCAGTGAAGTCGCTGCTGATATCTCTTTTAGTCACCTGTTGGGTTTTCTCTCATTTATGATGAGTATTGATCTAAAATTCCCCACAGTTTGACCTGTTACTGTTTTCTTAGCAAGTCCAAGATACCTCGCTCGAATTGGTTAACCCTCTGAGAATGTTCTCGTATCTCCAGCAGATTTGCCTTGTTTTCCCAGTGGGCTTTGCGTAGATGTTTTTATGTTTACAATCCCCAGCGGATTCATTATTTTTCCGCAGCAGGCCTCCTCATCCTTTTGAAATGAAAGTTTCTATGAATTTTTTATTATCCCCAGGGAAAGTCAGAAATATTTAGGTTGTTATGATTCCCCGACAACTTTCCTACCATCCTCAAAGTAGAATTTATGTTATTATTCTCTTTGTGGATCATCGATGTTAGAAGACTGATATTTGGGTTTTTCCCCAAGGAGTATCTTCTTTTCTCCAACAAGATTTGAGCCTTGTAATAGGGTTTATTTTCCTTTGATGGCTTTTGTTTATCTCTTGCAGGATTTCTTCAGCTAAATGCCTAGCAGAGTTGCTAATAATATCTCCATCTTGTTGAGATTAGCTGACTATTCAGTGGTGTCGTGGTTTTTTTTCACCCTCTGTTAATTCTTTATGTCTGTTTTGTCAGCATATTCATACTCATAAGCATCGCATGCGCATTCTTTTGTTGTGCATAGCATTTTGTTGTTGCATTGTGCATTGTTGCATTTGTGTTGGTGCTTCTTTGCTCTCTGGTGTTGTTATCCCCGTAGAGCGTGTGTGTCCTCTCTCCATTTAGAGTGTCGACCCGTAAGCAGAAAAATACCTATCTTTGTTAATTCCCCACTGAGTTTATTTCTCGTGGAAGATTTTGATTCAGTTTCCTCTCCAGTTCATTATCGGGATGGAATTAGTCCCCAGTTGAGATATTTCCTCCTTGGGATGAGTCTTGTTTGACCGTTTCTCTCCAGCTTGTTCCTGGATTGAACTTTAGTCCCCTGCAATATTTTTTTGGATCTCTAGGCCATGAAACCTAGATTGAGAATGCATTTATTTTGCACCTTTGATGATTCTGCGCCCTTCAGCTGAAATCTGCGTATGATTCCCCTATTGGAAGGTTCAATACTGTTTCGTGGCATTCCTTTATTTGAGAAGCCTGAGGCAACACAGTTAATACCTTTTGTTACTCTTATGAATGGTAAGTCTCTTCGATTTGACGGGACAGTTCGTTGTTGAGGATTTTGTGACTCCGATGAATGGTAACTCTCTTCGGTTTGATGGGACAGTTCGTTGTTGAGATTTATTACTCCGATGAATGGTAAGTCTCTTCGGTTTGATGGGACAGTTCGTTGTTGAGATTTTTTACTCCGATGAATGGTAAGTCTCTTTGGTTTGATGGGACAGTTCGTTGTTGAGATTATTGCGACTCCGATGGATAATAAGTCTCTTCAGTTTGACGGGACAGTTCGTTGTTGAGATTTGTTACTCTGATGAATGGTAAGTCTCTTCGGTTTGATGGGACAGTTCGTTGTTGAGATTTTTGCGACTCCGATGAATGGTAAGTCTCTTCGGTTTAATGGGACAGTTCGTTATGGAGAATTGTTACTCTGATGAATGGTAAGTCTCTTCGGTTTGACGGGACAGTTCGTTATTGAGGTATTGTTTTTTTCCCAGTGGAGCCTTGCTGTACTAAGTCTTCCCTATTAGGTTTTATCCTTGTTGTGATGTGGTTTATTTCCATATACCCTTATCCCCAGTTTGTCTCCTCCCTTTGTTGGGATGTGTTTTCCCCTGCGGAGTCTTTTCTCTTTTCTTTTGCTCTCCGGTTTTTGTTTATCTCCTGTGGCATATTCTCCCCACAGCGGTCTTGTGTTTGCATATCATTTGCATGATCATATCATTTTGTGGTCTCTTAGGGTCAAAAATTGGGTTGTTGTTATATTTAAGTCTCTTCTATCTCGTCGAGACAAAGATGCCCATCTTCGTATCCCCGGATAGAAGAAACTTAAATAGGGGCAGCCGTAATACCCTAATTTTTACCCCTAAGATCCCACATGTCATTTGCAATTTTGCATACCACAAACAAGATCACATATTGGTTCCCTATTTAATAGGATTGTGCCTTGCAGGGATCTTTGGGGTTTGTGTGCATTTGATTTGTTTAATTTGTTTATATTTTACTAACCATTAATCAAAATCCAGAAATATTTTGTTTTCTTTCACTAACATTTTTCAGGGGAAGAACAGGTTAAAAATGCCAAAATAACAGTCCCTCAGCTCGAATGATTTCATCTGAATAAAGTCAAAGTTGATCTGTAATTAATTAAAAAATTATCTGATCAAGAGTTTCCACGATTTAATTGATTATCATTCAAGGGACTCCAAGGTTCATGTGTTTATTTCCATGCCTTCTTTGACAAGCAAGAAAATCGAGTCAGATCCAAGACAGCACATAAAAAAGCCATTTTTCACTGTGTTAATCGATTAACCTAATTGCACTGTGAAGTGGTTAATCGATTAACACGTACAATTTTTGAAAAAATGTGCCAAATTCAAATTCTGCAGTAATTGGCACCAATTTTCACCATTTTGATCACATGTGCAATATTCTAGACCATCTCATTTTAATTTCCTACATCACTTTGATTATTTCCCACCATGTACCTTCACTAATCACCACTCTTTTGTGATTCCCTCCAAATTTGAATTCCAATCCTAATTTTGATCATCCAAGCCTAATTCCAAACCACCAAATTTCCAAGTCTGAACTCTATAAATAGAGCCTTCTTTTCATTCATTCTACAAGCTTTTGATAGCCAACAAATCCCTTGCAATTTCTCTCCCCAAACCACAAATTCACCAAAGCTCTTATTTCTTCTTTCATAAGTTAGTAAGAATTCACATTGATTCTTACTAATTTAGAGCTAAACCTCCATCCATTCTTGTTTTTGTTCATAGATCAAGGCTTTGGAGTATGGATCTTGCTGCAATTTGGAAGGATTTTCTGATTTGGATTGGTAATTCACTTTTCACCATTGTTGAAGCTTCATCTTCATCTTCCATAATGTAGATCCTTTGTTGATCTTGTTTGCTTGATCTTTGGATCTTGCAATTTGTGTTTGATTGCTGGTTTTTGCTGCTGTTTAACTCCAAACTTTGTGCACGATTGAATCCTTGATCCTAAGATGTTGGAAGAAATGAGTGATCAAGGATTTGGCAATTTTCAAACTGATTTTCTGCTGTTTTCACAGTGTTAATCGATTAACTAAAACATGTACAATTAGGTTAATCGATTAACAGCTTATTTCTGCGCAAAAAACTGGATGTTTGCACTAGTTAATCGATTAATATAATTACCCTGTGAGTTGGTTAATCGATTAACCAGCCTCCAGAATGTGTTTTTTGCTTGGTTTTGGGACTGTTTTGGTTCCTTTTCTATTTTCTTCCCCTTTCCTTTGTTCTTAGCCTTAGATCACATATTTGTGTGGTTTAATTTGGCTTTCTCTTCATCTATTTCTCTTTTCTTTTTGATCGATGAAAGTCTAGAAGATCTTGTAATTCCGTTGTTGAATTTCGATCGAGACGAGATCACTACCACTTTTCTTTTCGTGTGGTATTGCTTTCGGATGACGATCTATATATCGTTCATCTAGCATACATTAGCACAAAGAGCTATTGACCGGCCTCATTGTAGGGTAATTACTCCGTAAATTACTCGGCGATTGCTTAACATAGCGCAATATTTGTCCCGTATCGGAAAACTTTCAAGAATGGTTGATTATTTGTCTTATGGTTCAAAACTCATGAAACTTGTTGTTAGGAGGCGTTGGTCTTATCAATCCTCTAATGAGTTCTATCAACCTTGACCTAAGTGCAATTGTTCAATTGTTATTGATCACTAACACTAACAACTAATCACTAACTTACTAACAATATTATTATATTAATTTTGTTTATATTTCCTTCTCGCTCCCTATCTCTTTTATTTTTATGCTTCATTTCATATCAAGTTTATGTTTCCGCAATTTTTCTTTTGTCCGTTGGACACATGTTTATGCTTCCGCAATTTTTCCTTTGTCCGTTGGACACATGTTTATGCTTATGCCTTTTTTTTCTTTGTCCATTTGGACTCCAAAACATTAATAAAGGCTTAAACCATAAAAAACTTAATTCTCCTCATCTTGGACTATTGGCTACTATCCTATGCTTTGGAGTGATCTCTTTATGGACCTCTTTCGAAGTAATATTGGACTTATGGACCTAGAATTAGGACTTCTTATCCCTTTGCTTGGAGTATTGATTCAAGACTTTCCTTTATTGGTCAATTTGCTTAAGGATGGAATTCTTTTAATATTGCTTTGAAGTGGCTCCATTTTGTTTAGATCCTTATTTTCCCTAGCTTTTATTTTATGCACTAGGATAATCACTTCTTCTCCTCCCCATTCTTAAATTTTCAAAATCCTCTCTCTTTTTTCAAAACCTTCTTGTTTTCAACTTAAAACCGCTTTCATAATAAAACTTGACTTTTGTCAAGTGACTTTTTTAAAAGCTTTGTTTTCTTTAATAAATGTCAATCCATTTAACTATATTTTGACCATTTCATAAAAAAAAACATAAAAAATATAAAACTCATTCAAATCTTTTGTGCTTTTATGCACCTTTTTTCTTTTAAACTCTTTTTCATAAGTTTAGTCATGATTCATTTCTTTAAGCCGAATTATTCGCTTAGGAATGACGACTTGTCTTTACACTTAAAAATCAATCAAAACCAATAAATTTTTGTTCTTTGTACCACGAACTACGGGGTTTTGATCCTACATTGCACATCGTGGGTACGTAGGCATGAGGCGATAAGTCTCTCCAAACACAAAAGTCGCCACCGAAATTTGTGGGTTTTCTGTAGCGGGGAAATTTGTGAGTGTCAGCTATTGATTAACTTAACTAAAAAATAAGCAAGAGTCGCCACCGCACTTTTATTTTATCCACAAAGGGAGAGGAAAAAGAGCGAACAAAACCTAAAGAGTTCTAAAAAACAAGAGCAAACAGAGAATGGGTAAGGGGGGTTGGTTACGCAATGGGAAGGTGTTAGCACCCAAAACGTCTATAGTACTCTATAGGAACCCTTTGAAATATCTACCGCTTTTTGGTTTGAAAATGGTTTGCTTGTAAAGAGATTGAGGAGATGAGAGGAGAATTATTTTTTAAGATTTTTGTGTTTGGAGAGACTTATCGCCTCATGCACATCGTGGGTACGTGGGTTTTCTGTAGCGGGGAAATTTGTGAGTGTAAGCTATTGATTAACTTAACTCAAAAATAAGCAAGAGTCGCCACCACACTTTTATTTTATCCACAAAGGGAGAGGAAAAAAAGCGAACAAAACCTAAAGAGTTATAAACAACAAGAACAAACAGAGAATGGGTAAGGGGGGTTGGTTACGCAATAGGATGGTGTTAGCACCCAAAACGTCTATAGTACTCTATAGGAACCCTTTGAAATATCTACCGCTTTTTGGTTTGAAAATGGTTTGCTTGTAAAGAGATTGAGGAGAATTATTTTTTTAAGATTTTTGTGTTTGGAGAGACTTATCGCCTCATGCCTATGTACCCACGATGTGCAATGTAGGATCAAAACCCCGTAGTTCGTGGTACAAAGAACGAAAATTTTTGGTTTTGATTGATTTTTAAGTGTAAAGACTAGTCGTCATTCCTAAGCGAATAATTCCACTTAAAGAAATGAATCATGTCTAAACTTATGAAAAAGAGTTTAAAAGAAAAAAGGTGCATAAAAGCACAAAAGATTTGAATGAGTTTTATATTTTTTATGTTCTTTTATGAAATGGTCAAAATATAGTTAAATGGATTGACATTTATTAAAGAAAACAAAGCTTTAAAAAAGTCACTTGACAAAAGTCAAGGTTTTATTATGAAAGCAGTTTTAAGTTGAAAACAAAAAGGTTTTGAAAAAAGAGAGAGGATTTTGAAAATTTAAGAATGGGGAGGAGAAGAAGTGACTATCCTAGTGCATAAAATAAAAGCTAGGGAAAAGAAGGATCTAACCAAAATGGAGCCACTTCAAAGCAATATTAAAAGAATTCCATCCTTAAGCAAATTGACCAATAAAGGCAACTATTCAATCAATACTCTAAGCAAAGGATAAGAAGTCCTAATTCTAGGTCCATAAGTCCAATATTACTTCAAAAGTGGTCCATAAAGAGATCACTCCAAAGCATAGGATAGTAGCCAATAGTCCAAGATGACGAGAATTAAGTTTTTTATGGTTTAAGCCTTTATTAATGTTTTGGAGTTCAAATGGAGAAAGAAAAAAAAGGCATAAGCATAAACATGTGTCCAACGGACAAAGGAAAAATTGCGGAAGCATAAACATGTGTCCAACGGACAAAGGAAAAATTGCGGAAACATAAACATGATACGAAATGAAGCATAATAAAAAAAAATAAAAGAGATAGGGAGCGAGAAGGAAACATAAACAAAATTAATACAAAATATTGTTAGTAAGTTAGTGATTAGTTGTTAGTATTAGTGATCAATAACAATTGAATAATTGCACTTAGGTCAAGGTTGATGGAACTCATTAGAGGATTGATAAGACCAAAGCCTCCTAACAACAAGTTTCATGGGTTTTGAACCATAAGATAAATAATCAACCATTCTTGAAAGTTTTCCGATACGGGACAAATATTGCGCTATGTTAAGCAATCGCCGAGTAATTTACGGAGTAATTACCCTACAATGAGGCCGATCAATAGCTCTTTATGCTAATGTATGCTAGATGAACGATATATAGATCGTCATCCGAAAGCAATACCGCACGAAAAGAAAAGTGGTAGCGATCTCGTCTCGATCGAAATTCAACAACGGAATTCCAAGATCTCCTAGACTTTCATCGATCAAAAGAAAAAGAAATAGATGAAGAGAAAGCCAAATTAAACCACACAAATATGTGATCTAAGGCTAAGAACAAAGGAAAGGGGAAGAAAATGGAAAAGGAACAAAACAGTCCCAAAACCAAGCAAAAAACACATTCTGGAGGCTGGTTAATCGATTAACCAACTCACAAGGTAATTATGTTAATCGATTAATCAGTGCAAACTTCCAGTTTTTTGCGCAGAAATAAGCCGTTAATCGATTAACCTAATTGTACATGTTTTGGTTAATCGATTAACACTGTGAAAACAACAGAAAATCAGTTTAAAAATTGCCAAATCCTTGATCACTCATTTCTTCAAACATCTTAGGATCAAAGATTCAATTATGCACGGATTTTGGATTAAAACAGCAACAAAAACCAGCAATCAACACAAATTGCAAGATCCAAAGATCAAGCAAACAAGTTCAACAAAAGATCTACATTATGGAAGATGAAGATGAAGCTTCAACAATGGTGAAAAGTGAATTACCAATCCAAATCAGAAAATCCTTCCAAATTGCAGCAAGATCTATACTCCAAAGCCTTGATCTATGAACAAAAATAAGAATGGATGGAGGTTTAGCTCTAAATTAGTAAGAATCAATGTGAATTCTTACTAACTTATGAAAGAAGAAATAAGAGCTTTGGTGACTTTGTGGTTTGGGCGGAGAAATTGCAAGGGATTTGTTGGCTATCAAAAGCTTGTAGAATGAATGAAATGAAGGCTCTATTTATAGAGTTTAGGCTTGGAAATTTGGTGGTTTGGAATTAGGCTTGGATGATCAAAATTAGGATTGGAATTCAAATTTGGACGGAAATCACAAAAGAGTGGTGATTAGTGAAGGTACATGGTGGGAAATGATCAAAGTGATGTAGGGAATTAAAATGAGATGGTCTAGAATATTCCACATGTGATCAAAATGGTGAAAATTGGTGCTAATTGCTGCAAAATTTGAATTTGGCACATTTTTTCAAAAATTGCACGTGTTAATCGATTAACCACTTCACAGTGCAATTAGGTTAATCGATTAACACAGTGAAAAATGGAAAAAATGGCTTTCTGATGTGCTGTCTTGGCTCTGGCTCGATTTTCTTGCTTGTCAAAGAAGGCATGGAAATAAACACATGAACCTTGGAGTCCCTTGAATGATAATCAATTAAATCTTGGAAGAGACTTACCATTCATCGGAGTCACAAAATCTCAACAACGAACTGTCCCATCAAACTGAAGAGACTTACCATTCATCAGAGTAACAAATCTCAACAACGAACTGTCCCATCAAACCGAAGAGACTTACCATTCACCGGAGTAACAAATCTCAACAACGAACTGTCCCATCAAACCGAAGAGACTTACCATTCATCGGAGTCACAAATCTTAACGACGAACTGTTCCATCAAACCGAAGAGACTTACCATTCATCGGAGTAATAAATCTCCACAACGAACTATCCCATCAAACCGAAGAGACTTACCATTCATCGGAGTAACAAAAAGGTATTAACTGCATCGCCTCAGGATTCTCAAATAAAGGACTGCCATGAAACAGTATTGTACCTTCAAAAGGTGAATCATACGCAGATTTCAGCTGAAGGGCGCATAATCCTCAAAGGTGCAAAATAAATGCACTCTCAATCTAGGTTTCACAACCTAGAGATCCAAACAAATATTACAGGGGACCAAAGTTCAATCCAAGAACAAACTGGAGAGAAACGGTCAAACAAGACTCATCCCGAGGAGGAAATATCTCAACTGGGGACTAATTCCATCCAGATAATGAACTGGAGAGGAAACTGAATCAAAATCTTCCACGAGAAATAAACTCAGTGGGGAATTAACAAAGATAGGCATTTTTTTGATTACGGGTCGACACTCTAAATGAAGGGAGGACACACACGCTCTACGGGGATAACAACACCAGAGAGCAAAGAAGGACCAACACAAATGCAAAAATGCACAATGCAACAAAAAAAATGCTATGCACAACAATAGAATGCACATGCGATGCTTATGAATATGAATATGCTGACAAAACAGACATAAAGAATAAACAGAGGGTGAAAAAAAACATCACGACACCACTGAATACTCGGCTAATCTCAACAAGATGGAGATATTATTAGCAACTCTGCTAGGCATTTAGCTGAAGAAATCTTGCAAGAGATAAACAAAAGCCATCAAAGGAAAATAAACCCTACTACAAGGCTCAAATCTTGCTGGAGAAAAGAAGATACTCTTTGGGAAAAGACCCAAATATCAGTCTTCTAACATCGATGATCAACAAAGAGGATATTAACATAAACTCTACTCTGAGGATAATAAAAAATTCACAGAAACTTTCATTTCAAAAGGATGAAGAGATCTGTTGCGGAGAAATAATGAATCCGCTGGGGATTGTAGACATATAAACATCTACACGAAATCCACTGGGAAAACAAGGCAAATCTGCTAGAGATACGAGAACAGTCTCAGAGGGTTAACCAATTCGAGCGAGGCATCTTGGACTTGTTGAGAAAACAGCAACAGGTCAAGCTGTGGGGAATTTTAGATCAATACTCATCATAAATGAGAGAAAACCTAACAGGTGACTAAAAGAGATATCATCAGCGACTTCACTGGGGAATAGCCACAACAGTGATGCACAAACTTCTCTGAAAATAAACAATCAGGAAAGAAGTACATTCTGGACTTGCCTGGGATGATAAGAACTTAACACCACTGCTCCATGCTTGGGAAACAATCGAAACAATAATGCACCACCTCCATTGAGGAATCGGCAAGAATAAATCTTTGGGTAGGACAACCTGGAGAGGAATACATCCACAAGTCAAGATAAAACCGGGCAAGCGGCCACTATGTCAATGCTTCTTAGAAAAGAATAACATTGCTCTCTGGTTGGGGACATCCAAAGCAACAACAACACGTCTAGAGGGTAAAACTCTGAGTGAAGATTCCTCATATGATTTCGGCTGGGGATAGCAAAAGAAAAATGAATCTCTGCGTGACGACCACCATTAAGGAGAAGTGAACCTCAAAACTACTCAACTGCCTGACCATAACATAATCAGCTGGAGAAGATTCGGATCAAGACCTAGCTGGGGAAAAACTAAACAGCATTGGACCTTATGAATTCAACACACCACGACAAGCCTATCATCTTATCACCAATTACCATTCATAGGAACAAACTCTACTGAGGAAATATCGACAAACTCTACCGGGGAGCTGTCAACAAATTCTGCCAAAGGAGCGAGAACGAACCTTGCTGAGGAAAATATCGATCTTACCATCCTTGGAATAACCATTGATGTTCCTTTTCACATTCATAACTCAAAGAAAAATGTTTTTATAATTTTCAAAAATTTAAATCAATTATTCACATTTTGTTTCAAAAATCATCATAAAAAATAAATGAAATTTTGCAAACAGAAACAAAATAAGAATTGCAAACAAAGGGACAAAGGCCCAAATTTTATTAATTGAATGGAAGTCCGCAAATGGCGTAATTCCATGGATCACTACGAAGTTTGAAAAATGGTAAATACATAGAAAGGGTTACATTGAAATACAATGACCACTATTCTCCCTAACAACTTTGAATTCCACTGTACCCAAAACTTCAGCTGAGGATGATTGAAGCAGAATCCTTTATAGGCAATGTTGCTTTCAAATGATCAAGACTGGCTAGATGCAGTAACTTGCCATGATCCCTAACTTTTTCCTAGATTGCGCTTTCGGGTTTTCAATCTACCGGGATGATTATTTCTGTTTTTGTCTCTAATTTTTGCCTGGACCGCCCTTTCGGGTTTTCATCCCACCGAGACGCTCATTTTTACCTAAGCCGCCCTTTCGGGTTTTCAACTTAGCGAGTTGTTCTTTTATTTTTTTAGGCGAAGTATTTCTTGACTGCATCGGCATTCACAGGACGAGTGAACTCTTCACCATCCATAGTTGTAAGAAGTAATGCACCGCCAGAGAAGGCTCTCTTAACAACATACAGACCTTCATAATTAGGGGTCCACTTGCCCCTAGAATCATTGGTAGAAGTCGAGATCCTTTTGAGCACGAGGTCGCCTTCTCTGAACACAAGAGGTTAAACCTTCTTATCAAAAGCTTTCTTCATTCTCTGCTGATACTATTGGCCATGACACAAGGCCATCATTCTCTTCTCTTCAATCAAATTCAACTGGTCATATCTGCTTTGGCACCATTCAGCCTCAGACAATTCAACTTCCATCAAAACTCTCATAGAAGGGATTTCAACTTCAACTGGGAGCACTACTTCCATACCGTAAACAAGAGAGAAAGGGGTTGCCCCTGTTGAAGTACGGACGGATGTACGATACCCATGCAAAGCAAAAGGGAGCATCTCATGCCAATCCTTGTAAGTAACAACCATCTTCTAAACAATCTTCTTAATATTCTTATTAGCAGCTTCAACAGCCCACCAGAATGACTCATCATTATTTTTTCTTCTTCTTTTTTTTCTTATTTTTTTTCTTCTTCTTCTTTTTTTATTCATTTATTCATTTTTTTTCCTTTTTTTTTTCTTTTTTTAAGACATTCTGGCTTCAGCGGCAATCTATGATCCACAATATCAGTATCACGACCAGGCATGTCTTGATATAACCAAGCAAACACATAAGCATATTCTCTGAGAAGCTCTATCATTCTCTTCTTAACATCTGACTGAAGCAGTGCCCCAATCTTGACTTCTTTTACCTCATCATCTGAACCCAAATTAACCAATTCCAACGGCTCTTCATGAGGCTGAATGGCCTTTTCCTCGTGCTCAAGCAATCGAGAAATTTCATCTGGAATCTCCTCAATATCCTCTTCATCAGCTTTAAACACAGGGAACTCAAAGTTGGGAGGGGGCATAGGGTCATTGTTTTCAATGGGTTTAACAATCAATTTGCACAATGATTTATGTTTGATTTTAGAATATGAACAAAAAGTGAAAGTATCATACAGATAAAAGTGATTATCACATTATTATTATTATTATTATTTGGTTTTTTATGTTACCATTTTTCAGAAATAAAGCAAAAAGGGAAAACATAATATGGATAAACAAAATAACATTTTATTGATGATGCTAAAATTTGAAACAAAGCCCTCACAAATTCACTTTCACCTTGGGCAGAGTGAAAGGGTTTTTGAAAGAAACAAAAACAAATTACTTTGAAATATGAACAACAGTAGGAACATCAACAGCTATCCAATTCTGGCAGACTTGTCCATGTGTCACGAAATTAGGAAATTCTTCGTCTTCATCATCTTCAATGATGGCACTGACTTCATATTCAGGTTCCTTAAACTTCTTCCGAGGGGAATAAAAAGGCACATATGCATCCTCAGGGGACATATACCCGGGGTCTTCCAAATAAGGCTCCCAGTCTTCAGCAGGAATGACGTCATCTTCAGAACCAAGCAGGATGTAGCCCACAGGGTCATCTTCAAGAATCGTAGCCTTAGAATGATCTTCACTAGGGAAATCTTGAACCATATTGATAGACGCCTTGTCGTGATTAGGCAGCAGATTCGATTGGACATTAGGGTTGGAATCTTTGAAAGAGAAAATACCACTTCTAGCTAACCTTTGCACTTCCATCTTCAATGGATAATAGTTCTCTGTGTCATGCCCAGTTCCTCCCTGATGGAAAGCACAATGAGCTTCAGGCTTATACCACCATGGTGAATCTTTTGGAACAGCAGGCGGTGGACGGGTCTGAACAAGATTCTTCTTAATTAGACAAGGAAGCAATTCTGTGTATGTCATCGGAATCGGATCAAAATCCTTCTGAAAATGGCCCCATTGATTATTTGGCTGATTAGAACGTTGTTGCTGAGCAGGAGCTGCCTGAACAACAAGAGCTAAACTGATAACAGGAGTGACAGATGCAACATGTTGCTGACACTGATTGTTTCTATTGTGAGGTCTTCTACACCTTTCTCGAGAAACGACATTGGTCTCTCCTTCTTTCTTTTTGGCAAATCCTCTGCTATATTGTTTGGAAGTTCCAGTAGAATTGCTATCTTTCGACAAACGTCCCTCACGAACACCCTCTTCCAATATCATCCCCATATTAACCATCTCAGTGAAATCACTCAGGGCACTAGCAATCATACGCTCATAATAGAAAGGACTCAGAGTTTTCAGAAAAATTTTGGTCATCTCCTTCTCTTCCAAATGAGGGTTGATCTGAGCAGTAATCTCGCACCACCTTTGCGCATAATCTTTGAATGTCTCCTTATCCTTCTGAGCCATTGCTCGAAGCTGGTCACGATCAGGAGCCAAATCCACATTATACTTATACTTTTTCACAAACGCCTCACCCAAATCTTCGAAAGTGCGAATTCGAATACTATCGAGTCCCATATACCATTTCAAAGCAGCACCGGACAAACTATCTTGAAAATAGTGAATGAGTAGCTGATCATTATCCTTATAAGCCGACATCTTACAAGCATACATAGTCAAGTGACTCAACGGACAAGAGTTACCCTTATACTTTTCAAAGTCAGGGGCCTTGAACTTATGCGGGATCTTTACATTTGGGACCAAGCATAACTCATGAGCATTCTTTCCAAACAGCTCTTTACCTCTCAGAGCCTTGATTTCTTTCTGCATTTCCATAATTTGGTCTTGAATCTCTTCCATTCTATCATAAGCACTGGCATTCTCACTTGGAGCAGTATGGAAAATCTGCTCTTCACCAAAAGGAACAGTGTGAACCACAGGCGGTGGCACAGTCGTCACAGGTTGAACGGTAGCAACAACTGGAATTTCAGGAGGTGGTGGTGGTTGATAACCCTCAGGAACAAAGTTATGAGGCATCCCCTAGGGGAAACCAGGAGGCATGGAATACTGAGGAACACTAGCAGGCGCCACAGAGATGGGCGTAGAGATAATCTCAGAAATGAATGTACTTTGCACAGGAGTTGAAAGCGGAGGAGGAGGTGGTGGTGGCTGATTCTGATCAGCCATCAGAGCTTCCATCATAGCAGTGAGTCTTTCCAAACCATCCTTCAGAGTTGATACTTCTTCACGAAGTTCACGGTTCTCTTGTTGCAATTGATCCATCTTTTTCTTAAGATTAGCTCGAGTATTATACTGGTGGGACAGCTTGGCTGAATGAAGAACAAAGGTAAACATAAGACACCTGGAAAAGGTAAGAAACAATGCAGAAAATGATGCTTGATGTGCAAATGCAGATGCAAAGTTTCAAGGAATTATAAGGCATACTGCAAACATTGTTATCTGAAATACCAAAATCTCATTCATTAATGATGGAAAAGATTACATCTCAGAAGTACAAATTCAAGAATCCTAAAACAATAGAGAATAAAGAAAACTAGATCACTAGAGAATCCTATGAGAAGAAGTCCCAGCTCTATCTTCCAGCTTCTTGATGTGGGCCTACATCTGAGTCTTCTCAATCAGCAACTTATCGACGATCAACTTTCAAGGAGATTCTGAACTCTTCAGAATATCGAAAACTGGCTGAATGCGAGAGGAAAATAAATCCTCTTGCGCCTTTCTCTTCTTGCTGGCAACTTCATCTTCATTCTTCTTATTTAAGTGCTCTTGAAGTCTTGCACTCTCTAACTCAACAATCTGATACTTGTTCTTCCATGCATCTCTCTCTCTTGTTGCATCTCGGCCAAAGCGATCTGAAGCTTCTCTGTGTCTTCCATAAAGTAGAGAATAGGCTTCTTATCAGTTAGAGATAAAGGCTCCTGATGCTTATAAGGCATCTTCAAAGTAATAGCTCTATTTTTAACCCACTGGAGGTAAGGTTCCGAAGAGACACAATTCGGATTTCCCAAACTTTCCTTCCCTTTTCTACGCATGCTGCACCAAGCTTCCACAATTTCTCTCTTGAGAGCAACCTGAGATTCTTCATCCTTCAAAAAGAGACCGGCCAAATGAATGTTCTTCGGTACCTCTCGCAAAGGATATCCCAACTGACGACGAGCCAACATCAGATTGTAGCTGATTCCCCTCTTTGTACCAAGAAGAGGGACGTTGGGAAAATCACCAAAACTATCAATAATCATCGCTCCAGAAGGAAAACGGCTACACCAATCAATATCAGAATGAGTGAGAGACATGATTTTCTGCGACCAATATAAACCATCCTTGAGATTCCAGAAAGCTGCAGACTTCGGCAAGTGAGAAATAAACCACTTGTAAAGCAAAGGTGCACAACAGATAATCATCCCTTCACCATGGAAATTCCTGAGGTGAATAGAATGGTAAGCATCGGCAAGCAAAGTAGGAATTAGATTCCCAATCAAGAAGATCTGAATAGCATTGATGTCGACAAAGTTCTCAATATTCGGGAAGAGGAACAATCCATAAATAAGCAAGGCAAGAATAGCCTCAAAAGCAACTGTGTTCTTCACACTAGCAAAGTGATAAGCTCTATCAATCAAGAATTAGCGGGTAACCCAAGAATCTTTCCTTTGGTATCCATACGAGCCTTAATCTCGAAAACCTTCAAGTGAGTAGCCTTTGCAATAACATCATGCTCGGGAGCGGGGTCCAAACCAGAGAAAATCCGACAGTAAACAGGCAAACCAAGCAGGAGAGAATACTTCTCTAGCGTAGGTACCAACTGATAATCAGGAAAGGTGAAACAATGAAGCAAAGGGTCATAGAACTGAACCAAAGTAGCAAGCAATCCTTCAGCCATATCAACCTTCAAGAGAGATAAAATCCTTCCATATCTGGACTCAAACTTCTTAGTATCAACAACCAAAGATCCTAGCTCTCTCAAACCCTCTAACTTAGGACTCTTGAAAGTGTACTTCTTGGTACTTCTCCTTCCAAAATCCATAACAAAAGTATCTGCAATGTTTGTAATAACAGCTTTAAGTTCCTTGAAACCTTCCCAAAGAATGCTCATGAATGCATGAGTGCATGAATGCAGCAACCACAAACAAGATCAGACAAAGCACACGGGTCAAGGTTCAAGTCACGAGCATGAAGCCAAGGGTAAGAACCAATCCCACAAAGGTGTGTACTAAGGTTTTGTCTTCATTGTACTTGTAGAAAATAACAGTTCTAACAAAGTGCCCAGGGTCCACAATCCACTATCAGACACACGAGCACACCGATTTGCTCGGAGGTTGGTAATTATACTCAAGAGAATCTAACCTGAGTGTAGCATCGCATGACAGCTAAGTCAGATTTGCATCTTCATAGCTTCCGCGCTACGATCCTAAAAAGGCTTAGATGGGTTAAGGGTTACTACGGTCCTCAGTGTTATAGGCTTCCATGGAAAAAGTAATGCCTTCTCAATCGTTCGATCGGCATCAGTAATTCCAAAGAGGTAACCACCTAGCGGATAGATTCTCAAGTTCTTCTTTTTCAGAATTCGACTCCTTCAAAGTTCCCTTGACTATACTATCCTCCTATCTCAAGTGCACTCTGGTCCGGGTATAGGACCTATCTCACACACAGAGGAACTCCCAAACAGAACAAACAAGTAACAAGAAAATCAAACAAAAAGCAGTAAATAAATCAAAGTAGGCTAAACCCCTTAAGGGAGATGATCCCTACCAGAGTTGCCACTTTTATGTAGCGGGGAAATTTGTGAGTGTAAGCTATTGATTAACTTAACTCAAAAATAAGCAAGAGTCGCCACCACACTTTTATTTTATCCACAAAGGGAAAGGAAAAAGAGCGAACAAAACCTAAAGAGTTCTAAAAAACAAGAACAAACAGAGAATGGATAAGGGGGGTTGGTTACGCAATGGGAAGGTGTTAGCACCCAAAACGTCTATAGTACTCTATAGGAACCCTTTGAAATATCTACAGCTTTTTGGTTTGAAAATGGTTTGCTTGTAAAGAGATTGAGGAGATGAGAGGAGAATTATTTTTTTAAGATTTTTGTGTTTGGAGAGACTTATCGCCTCATGCCTACGTACCCACGATGTGCAATGTAGGATCAAAACCCCGTAGTTCATGGTACAAAGAACGAAAATTGTTGGTTTTGATTGATTTTTAAGTGTAAAGACAAGTCTTCATTCCTAAGCGGATAATTCCGCTTAAAGAAATGAATCATGTCTAAACTTATGAAAAAGAGTTTAAATGGAAAAAGGTGCATAAAAGCATAAAAGATTTGAATGAGTTTTATATTTTTTATGTTTTTTTTTATGAAATGGTCAAAATATAGTTAAATGGATTGACATTTATTAAAGAAAACAAAGCTTTAAAAAAGTCACTTGACAAAAGTCAAGGTTTTATTATGAAAGCGATTTTAAGTTGAAAACAAGAAGGTTTTGAAAAAAGAGAGAGGATTTTGAAAATTTAAGAATGAGGAGGAGAAGAAGTGACTATCCTAGTGCATAAAATAAAAGCTAGGGAAAAGAAGGATCTAACCAAAATGGAGCCACTTCAAAGCAATATTAAAAGAATTCCATCCTTAAGCAAATTGACCAATAAAGGCAAGTCTTCAATCAATACTCCAAGCAAAGGGATAAGAAGTCCTAATTCTAGGTCCATAAGTCCAATATTACTTCAAAAGAGGTCCATAAAGAGATCACTCTAAAGCATAGGATAGTAGCCAATAGTCCAAGATGAGGAGAATTAAGTTTTTTAGGGTTTAAGCCTTTATTAATGTTTTGGAGTCCAAATGGACAAAGAAAAAAAAAAGGCATAAGCATAAACATCTGTCGAACGGGCAAAGGAAAAATTGCGAAAGCATAAACTTGTGTCCAACGGACAAAGGAAAAATTGCGGAAACATAAACATGATACGAAATGAAGCATAATGAAAAAAAACATAAATTTTCAAACCAAAAAGTCAAACCAAAAAGTGGCGACGCTGCTGGGGATCATCTCCCTTGAGGGGTTTAGCCTACTTTGATTTATTTACTGCTTTTTGTTTGATTTGCTTGTTACTTGTTTGTTTTGTTTGGGAGTTCCTCTGTGTGTGAGATAGGTCCTATACCCATACCAGAGTGCACTTTGAGATAGGAGGATAGTATAGTCAAGGGAACTTTGAAGGAGTCGAATCCTGAAAAAGAAGAACTTGAGAATCTATCCGCTCGGTGGTTGCCTCTTTGGAATTACTGATGTCAATCGAGCGATCGAGAAGGCATTACTTTTTCCATAGAAGCCTATAACACTGAGGACCGTAGTAACCCTTAACCCATCCTAGCCATTTTAGGATCGTAGCGCGGAAGCTATGAAGATGCAAATCTGACTTAGCTGTCACGCGATGCTACACTCAGGTTAGATTCTCTTGAGGATAACTACCAACCTCCGAGCAAATCGGTGTGCTGGTGTGTCTGATTGTGGATTGTGGACCCTGGGCACTTTGTTAGAACCACTGTTTTCTGCAGGTACAATGAAGACAAAACCTTAGTACACACCTTTGTGGGATTGGTTCTTACCCACGGCTTCATGCTCGTGACTTGAACCTTGACCCGTGTACTTTGTGTGATCTTGTTTGTGGGTGTTGCATCCATGCACTCATGCATTCATGAGCATTCTTTTGGAAGGTTTCAAGGAACTTAAAGGTGTTATTGCAAACATTGCAGGTACTTTTGTTATGGATTTTGGAAGGAGAAGTACCAAGAAGTACACTTTCAAGAGTTCTAAGTTAGAGGGTTTGAGAGAGCTAGGATCTTTGGTTGTTGATACCAAGAAGTTTGAGTCCAGATATTGAAGGCTTTTGTCTCTCTTGAAGGTTGATATGGCTAAAGGATTGCTTGCTACTTTGGTTCAGTTCTATGACCCTTTGCTGCATTGTTTCACCTTTCCTGATTATCAGTTGGTACCTACGCTAGAGGAGTATTCTCTCCTGCTTGGTTTGCCTGTTTATGGTCGGATTTTCTCTGGTTTGGACCCTGCTCTCGAGCATGATGTTATTGCGAAGGCTACTCACTTGAAGGTTTCCGAGATTAAGGCTCGCATGGATATCAAAGGAAAGATTCTTGGGTTACCCGCTAAGTTCTTGATGGATAGAGCTCATCACTTTGCTAGTGTGAAGAACACAGTTGCTTTTTAGGCTATTCTTTCCTTGCTTATTTATGGACTATTCCTCTTTCCGAATGTTGAGAACTTTATCGACATCAACGCTATTCAGATCTTCTTGATCGGGAATCCAATTCCCACTTTGCTTGCCGATGGTTACCATTCTATTCACCTCAGGAATTCCCATGGTGAAGGGATGATTATCTGTTGTGCGCCTTTGCTTTACAAGTGGTTTATTTCTCACTTGCCAAAGTCTGCAGCTTTCTGGAATCTCAAGGATGGTTTATATTGGTCGCAGAAAATCATGTCTCTCACTCATTTTGATAATGATTGGTGTAGCCGTGTTCCTTCTGGAGCGATGATTATTGATAGTTGTGGTGATTTTCCCAACGTGCCTCTTCTTGGTACAAAGGGAGGAATCAGCTACAATTCGGTGTTGGCTCGTCGTCAGTTAGGATATCCTTTGCGAGAGGTACCGAAGAACATTCATTTGGCTGGTCTCTTTTTCAAGGATGAAGAATCTCAGGTTGCTCTCAAGAGAGAAATTGTGGAAGCTTGGTGCAACATTCGTAGTAAAGGGAAGGAAAGTTTGGGAAATCTGAATTGTGTCTCTTCGGAACCTTACCTCCAGTGGGTTAAAAATAGAGCTATTACTTTGAAGATGCCTTATAAGTGTCAAGAGACTTTATCAATAACTGATAAGAAGCCTATTCTCTACTTTATGGAGGACACATAGAAGCTTCAGATCGCTTTGGCCGAGATGCAACAAGAGAGAGATGCATGGAAGAACAAGTATAAGATTGTTGAGTCAGAGAATGCAAGACTTCAAGCACACTTCAAAAAGAAGAATGAAGATGAAGTTGTCAACAAGAAGAGAAAGGCGTAAGAGGATTTATTTTCCTCTCACATTCAGCCAGTTTCTGATATTTCGAAGAGTTCAGAATCTCCTTGGAAGTTGATCGTCGATAAGTTGCTAATTGAGAATACTCAGATGCAGGCCCACATCAAAAAGCTGGAAGGTAGAACTGGGACTTCTTCTCATAGGATTCTCTAGGGATCTAGTTATCTTCATTCTCTATTTGTTTTAGTATTCTTGAATTTGCACTTCCGAGATGTAATCTTTTCCATCATTAATGAATGAGATTTTGGTATTTTAGATAACAATGTTTGCAATATGCCTTATATTTCCTTGAAACTTTGCATTTGCATCTTGCATATCAGGCATCATCTCTTGCATTGTTTCTTTCCTTTTCCAGATGTCTTATTATTTCCTTTGGTCTTCATTCAGCCAAGCTGTTGCACCAGTATAATACTCGAGATAATCTGAAGAAAAAGATGGATCAATTGCAACAAGAGAACCGTGAGCTTCGTAAGGAAGTGACAAATTTGAAGGATGGTTTAGAGAGACTCACTGCTATGATGAAAGCTCTGGTGGCTGCTCAGAATCATCCACCACCACCTCCTCCTCCGCTTTCAACTCCTGTGCAAAGGACAGTCATTTTTGAGATTGTCTCTACGCCCAACTCGGTGGCGCCTGCTAGTGTTCCTCAGTATTCCATGCCTCCTGGTTTCCCCTGGGGCATGCCTCAAAACTTTTTTCCTGGGGGTTATCAACCACCACACCTCCTAAAATTCCAGTTGTTCCTACCGTTCAACCTGTGATGACTGTGCCACCGCCTGTGGTTCACACTGTTCCTTTTGGTGAATAGCAGATTTTCCACACAGCCCCAAGTGAGAATGCCAGTGCTTATGATAGAATGGAAGAGATTCAAGACCAGTTTGCTGAAATACAGAAAGAGATCAAGGCTCTGAGAGGTAAAGAGCTGTTTGGAAAGAATGCTCATGAGTTATGCTTAGTTCCAAATGTAAAGATCCCACATAAGTTCAAGGCCCCTGACTTTGAAAAGTATAAGGGTAATTCTTGTCCGTTGAGTCACTTGACCATGTATGCTTGTAAGATGCCGGCTTATAAGGATAATGATCAGCTACTCATTCACTATTTTCAAGATAGTTTGTCCGGTGCTGCTTTGAAATGGTATATGGGACTCGATAGTGCTCGAATTCGCACTTTTGAAGATTTGGGTGAGGCGTTTGTGGAACAATATAAGTATAATGTGGATATGGCTCCTGATCGTGACCAGCTTCGAGCAATGGCTCAGAAAGATAAGGAGACATTCAAAGAGTACGTGCAAAGGTAGCGCTTGATTGCTGCTCAGATCAGCCCTCCTTTGGAAGAGAAGGAGATGACCAAGATTTTCCTGAAAACTCTGAGTCCTTTCTATTATGAGCGTATGATTGCTAGTGCCCCGAGTGATTTCACTGATATGGTTAATATGGGGATGAGATTGGAAGAGGGTGTCCGTGAGGGACGTTTGTCGAAAGATAGCAATTCTACTGGAAGTTCGAAAAAATATAGTGGAGGATTTTCCAAAAAGAAAGAAGGAGAGACCAATGTCGTTTCTTGAGAAAGGTATAGAAGACCTCATGATAGGAACAATCAGTGTCAGCAACATGTTGCATCTGTCATTCCTGTTATTAGTTCAGCTCCAGTTGTTCAGGCATCTCCTGCTCAACAACAACGTTCTAATCAGCCAAACAATCAACGAGGCCGTTTTCAGGAAGATTTTGATCCGATTCCAATGACCTACACAGAATTGCTTCCTTATTTAATTAAGAAGAATCTTGTTCAGACCCGTCCACCGCCTGCTGTTCCAAAAGATTCACCATGGTGGTATAAGCCTGAAGCTCATTGTGCTTTCCGTCAGGGAGGAGCTGGGCATGATACTGAGAATTGTTATCCATTAAAGATGGAAGTGCAAAGGTTGGCTAGAAGTGGTATTTTGTCTTTCAAAGATTCCAATCCTAATGTCCAATCGAATCCGCTGCCTAATCACGGCAAGGCGTATGTCAATATGGTTCAAGATTGCCCTAGTGAAGATCTTCCTACAGCTGCAATTCTTGAAGATGACTCTGTAGGCTACATCCCGTTTGGTTCTGAAGATGACGTCATTCCTGCTGAAGACTGGGAGCCTTATTTGGAAGACCCTGGGTATATGTCCCCAGAGGATGCATATGTGCCTTTTTATTCCCCTCGGAAGAAGTTTAAGGAACCTGAATATGAAGCCAGTGCCATCAATGAAGATGATGAAGAGGAAGAATTTCCTAATTTCGTGACACATGGACAAGTCTGCCAGAATTAGATAGCTGTTGATGTTCCCAATGTTGTTCATATTTCAAAGTAATTTGTTTTTGTTTCTTTCAAAAATCCTTTCACTCTGCCCAAGGTGAAAGTGAATTTGTGAGGGCTTTGTTTCAAATTTTATCATCATCAATAAAATGTTATTTTGTTTATCCATATTATGTTTTCCCTTTTTGCTTTATTTCTGAAAAATGGTAACATAAAAAACCAATAATAATAATAATGTGATAATCACTTTTATCTGCATGATACTTGCACTTTTTGTTCATATTCTAAAATCAAACATAAATCATTGTGCAGATTGATTGTTAAACCCATTGAAAACAATGACCCTATGCCCCATCCTAACTTTGAGTTCCTTGTGTTTGAAGCTGAAGAGGAGGATATTGAGGAGATTCCAGATGAAATTTCTCGGTTGTTTGAGCACGAGGAAAAGACCATTCAGCCTCATGAAGAGCCGTTGGAATTGGTTAATTTGGGTTCAGATGATGATATAAAAGAAGTCAAGATTGGGGCACTGCTTCAGTCAGATGTCAAGAAGAGGATTATGGAGCTTCTTAAAGAATATGTTGATGTGTTTGCTTGGTCTTATCAAGACATGCCTGGTCTTGATACTGATATTGTGGAGCATAGATTGCTGTTGAAGCCTGAATGTTCACCGGTGAAGCAAATATTGAGAAGAACTCATCCCGACATGGCTGTGAAGATCAAAGAGGAGGTTCAAAAGCAGATTAATGTTGGTTTTCTTGCGACTTCTGAGTATACTCAATGGGTGGCCAATATTGTGCCTGTTCCAAAGAAAGACGGAAAAGTTCAAATGTGCGTCGACTATAGAGATTTGAATAAAGCGAGTCCAAAAGATGATTTTCCACTGCTACACATTGACTTGTTGGTAGATAATACGGCTAAATTCAGTATCTTTTCTTTTATGGATGGATTTTCCGGTTATAATCAAATAAAGATGGCACCCGTGGATATGGAAAAGACAACATTCATTACACCCTGGGGCACATTCTGTTATAGAGTGACGCCCTTCGGTTTGAAAAATGCTTGTGCAATGTACTAGAGAGCTATGACCACTTTGTTCCATGATATGATGCATAAAGAAATTGAGGTCTATGTGGATGATATGATTTGTAAGTCAAAGACTGAAGAAGATCATATTGAGTACTTATTGAAGTTGTTTCAACGTTTGAGAAAGTTTAAGCTCCATTTAAATCCAAATAAATGCACTTTTGGTGTCCGTTCAGGAAAGTTATTGGGCTTTATTGTCAGCCAAAAAGGCATTGAAGTTGATCCTGGTAAAGTTAAAGCCATTCAGGAAATGCCTGCGCCCAAAACAGAGAAACAAGTAAGAGGATTCTTGGGACGTTTGAATTAAATCTCCCGATTTATATCCAATATGACTGCCACCGGTGCGCCGATCTTCAAGCTTCTTCGCAAATATCAGGGTTGTGTCTAGACAGAGGCTTGTCAGAAAGCTTTTGAAAGAATTAAAGAGTATCTGCTTGAACCTCCGATTTTGTCTCCTCCTGTGGAAGAAAAACCTTTGATCATGTATTTGACAGTGCTGGAAGAGTCTATGGGTTGTGTTCTAGGTCAACAAGATGAATCTGGTCGAAAAGAGTTTACCATTTATTATTTGAGCAAGAAGTTCACTAATTGTGAGTCTCGGTACTCAATGCTTGAAAAGACATGTTGTGATTTAACTTGGGCTGCCAAGTGCCTCCGCCAGTATATGTTGAATCATACGACTTGGTTGATATCCAAAATGGATCCAATCAAGTATATCTTTGAAAAGCCTGATTTAACTGGGAGGATCACTCGTTGGCAAATGTTGTTGTCAGAATATGATATCGAGTATCGAACTCAAAAAGCGATAAAAGGAAGTGTTTTGGCTGACCATTTGGCACACCAACCAATTGATGATTATCAACCTATCAGGTTTGATTTTCCTGATGAGGATGTGATGTATCTAAAGGTTAAAGATTGTGAAGAACCATTACTTGATGAAGGGTGTAACACCCCAGTTTTGTCCGTTTTATTTAATTGAGTCATTTTGATTATTTTATTATTATATTAATTTATTTTTTACTTTTATTTGAAACTATTTTATTTTTCATCGTGATTATATTTTATCGCATTTTGGGAGCATTTGCGAGATATTTGATTGTAGGGGTATTTTGGTCATTTCATTTATTTTCTTAAGTTAGAAAGCATAAATAGAAAGAAAAGAGAGAAAAATAGTAAGGAAAGAAAAAAAAAGAGAGAAAAGAGAAGAAGAAAAAGGAGAAGAGAAAGAGAAGACGAAAAAGAGGAAAAACTTGTGGATTTGGGAACCGATTCAACCGACTTTTCAAACGCGATTTAATTGGGTAAGGGTGCGAAACTCGATTATACTATGATTGTGTATGATTATGTATGTTTGTGTGGAAGTTTTATTCGTTTTTCAAATATAGGTCGAAATGAGATAAGCGAGTAGAAATCGATGTTTTCACGGTCGGAAATCGATATAAACTGTATTGTATGATCACACTGTGTGTATGAACAACCGTTGATATTTGTTTTGCTGTTGGAATTGAGTTTGGGTGAAAAATAGGATTTTTGGGTTGGATTTTCGAGGAAGGACTTTTCTGAAAATCGCAAAGCCCGCTCAGCGTGCAGATGCCCGCTCAGCGCGCTTCTGAAAAAAATGCAATCTCACGAGTCAGAGCGGAGCCCGCTCAGCGCGCACTGGGACTTCAAAAATTTTATCTGTTTTCTAAATTCCGTAACTTTTGATCCGTAACTCGGATCGGGACGTTCTTCGTACCATTGGAAAGCTTATGAAATGTCCTTTCTTATAAAAATAGGGTTTGAGATTGTTGATCGATTTAATTATGTCAGGAATTGGGAATAGTGTCATTTTGTCGACTTTTGTCGTTTTAATTATGTGAATTTGATGTGTATCATGCAATGTGCCGTTGATATGAATGTTGTATGACTTGTGTGCTGTGGTGTGATGAGAATGCATGTGATACATGTTGGGATGATGATTTGTGGCCTAAGGGCAAGAAAATGCTATGGTGGTATTTGATGATATATGCATGATTTTGGATGTGTATATGTGTGCATTTGAATATCATAAGTCATTGTATGCCAAGCATCATGATATGCATGTTGGTGATGTCGTGTACCTTGTGGGGTGTGAGCGACGAATCGATTCCAGAGGGAATCCTCTATAACATCGTGTGCCTTATACAAAGAGGTGTGAGCGATCGGGTTGTGTGCCTTATACAAAGAGGTGTGAGCGATCCATAAACGCTGTGTGCCTTATACAAAGAGGTGTGAGTGACGGGGAACATCGTGTGCCCGACGGGGAGTTACATTAAGTAACAAGCGATGGTTCCAATAGTTCCTGAGTGAACTAGTGTTGAGATTGATGGATGGATGGTACCGCATACACATTGCATAGAGTTGTTGTGTCGGTCTCTGTGCATTTGCATAAATCATGAATGGATTGATTGTGTGTGGAATTGTGGAGGAAATTGATGAGTTGATATATGTATATATGTTGGTGATATTCGTATTGTGCATGGTTGATATACCTTGGTGTTGGATATATGAAATATACATTGTGTTGATTTGTGTACGAATTCTGGTATAAGTTGTGGTGAGAATATTATGTATGTGTATTTTTATGTTATATATAATTGTATGCAATTATATTATGATTGTGTTTCTCACCCTTCTTCTGTTTTTGATGCTCTATAAGGCATTGCAGATTAGATGCTGGAGGTCTTTTTGTGAAGCTTAGGTCTTCATTCTTTTGTCGGTCGGCTCTGATATGTAGCACCGGGTAGTCGGGGAGATCGAGTGTGATTATTTGTATTATGTATACATGTATCTTTTGGATTGTACATGTATGATGTTGTATATGACAGACAAGCTCCTTATGTGATATATATATATATATATATATATATATATATATATATATGAGATTCAGTGCAGATTTTCCGCTTTTATTCTGTATCTGAATTGTGGGTAGTAGGAACTGAGTTCCTCTGTTTGTATTACTACCTGATTGTTACATATCTTTATGAGCAGGTTTATGTGTATTTGTTTCAATTGATGTGACCCCTCAGTCTATGCCGTGAATGTTTTCAATAAACTCTGATGAAATTTTGAATTTTTGTTACCGCTTTATTAATTGGGGGTATAGATTGGGGGTGTTACATTAAGTGGTATCAGAGCCCGTCCGTGTCAGTTTGTGTCAGTCCTTGTTGGTCTTTGTGGGTCGGTGAGCTGTTTGTTTAACCATAGTTGCTGTTATTGGAAATGAACAGAATATGGCTGGACGGAATGATGCTGCTTTGGTTGAGGCTATGCAAGCTATGGCTCGGCTGTGCAGGGTGCACCTAATGCTGCTGGTAATGATGAGTTCAGGAAGAACAAACCGCCTGTCTTCAATGGAAGATATGATCCTGATGGTGCACAGATTTGGCTTAAATATATTGAAATAATCTTCCGAGTGATGGATTGTGATGAGGATCAGAAGGTGAGACTGGGTACTCATATGCTACTGGAAGAAGCTGATGATTGGTGGGTTAGTACACGTCATGTGTTGGAAGCTGCGGAGGAAGAAATCACTTGGGCTGTGTTTAGCATTGAGTTTCTGAGGAAGTATTTTCCCGAAGATGTAAGAGGAAAGAAAGAGATTGAGTTCTTGGAATTGAAACAAGGTTGTATGTCTGTTGTTGATTATACTGCTAAGTTTGTGGAGCTTGTGCAGTTTTATCCACATTATGCAGAAGCGACTGCGAAGTTTTCTAAGTGTGTGAAGTTTGAGAACGGATTGCGTCCTAAGATAAAACAGGCAATCGGTTATTAGAGGATTCGAAGGTTTTCTGATTTGGTGGATTGTTGTAGGATTTTTTAGGAAGATAGTAAGGCTCGTTCTACTCACTATAAGAGAGTGAGCGAGAGGAAAGGGAAGCAACAGTTTCGTAGTGGTCCTTATGTGACACCAACTAATAAGGGTAAACAAAGGGGGAATTTTGAGAGAAGGCCAAGTGGAGGAGGTATGTCTAGTCCTCTGAGATGTTATAGGTGCGGTGACCTAGGACATCGTCAGTTCGAATGTAGGAAGGATATGAGGAAGTGTTCCAATTATGGAGGTTTAGGGCATATTGCAGTTGATTGTAAAAGGAATGTGGTGAAGTGTTTCAATTGTGGTGAACCTGGTCATATTAGTACAAAGTGTCCGAAACCAAAGCAAGCTCCAGCTGGTGGGAAAGTTTTTTCCTTGGCGGGAACTCAGACTACAAGTGCAGACCGTCTGATCAGAGGTACTTGTTTTATTAATAGTACGCCTTTAGTTTCTATTATTGATACTGGAGCGACTCATTCGTTTATTTTGTCTGAGTGCGCGAAGCGTTTGAATCTTTTGTTGTCTTCGATGGATGGAGAGATGGTTATTGATACTCCAGCAATGGGGTCAGTAACTACTTCTTTAGTTTGTTTAAGTTGTCCTTTGACCATTTATGGTAAAGACTTTGAGATGGATTTGGTGTGTTTGCCGTTGGAGGGTTTAGATGTGGTTTTGGGAATGAATTGGTTGCAATTCAATCGGGTTCATATTGATTGTTATCATAAGCTAGTAAGATTTCCTTCTCTTGAAGAAGACGAGGACTCGAGTTTCTTATCTACCAAAGACTTGAAGAAACTTTTGGTGGATGAAGCTCAGTTGTTTGGGTTGTTTGCATCGTTGACTGTGGATAGTCAAGTTTCACTTTATGTGTTTCCTGTTGTGTGTGAATTTCCAGAAGTGTTTCCTGAGGATATTTCGGACTTGCCGCCAGAGAGAGAGGTGGAGTTTTCTATAGATCTAGTTCCTGGTACTAGACCTGTATCGATGGCACCATATCGAATATCAACATCTGAGTTGGTTGAGTTAAAGAAGCAATTGAATGAATTGTTAGAGAAGAGGTTTGTAAGACCTAGTGTGTCGCCATGGGGTGCTCCAGTTTTATTGGTGAAAAAGAAAGATGGGAGTATGCGATTGTGTATTGATTATCGCCAGTTGAATAAGGTGACGATTAAGAATAAGTATCCTCTTCCGAGAATTGATGATCTAATGGACCAGTTGGTTGGTGCGTGTGTGTTTAGTAAGATTGATTTGAGGTCGGGGTATCATCAGATAATGGTGAAAGAGGAAGATATTCAGAAGACGGCTTTTAGGACACGATACGGTCATTACGAATATTCGGTGATGCCGTTCGGGGTTTCTAATGCGTCAGGTGTGTTTATGGAATACATGAATCGTATTTTCCATGAGCATTTGGATCATTTTGTTTTTGTGTTTATTGATGACATCATGATTTATTCTAAGTCCCCTGAGGAACATGCGGAGCATTTGCGCATTGTGTTGCAGGTTTTGAAGGAAAGGAAACTTTTTGCCAAGTTGTACAAGTGTGAGTTCTGGTTGTCGGAAGTGAGTTTTCTTGGTCATGTGATTTCAGGTAATGGTATTGCTGTGGATCCATCTAAAGTAGAAGCAGTTCTACAATGGGAGGTTCCAAGATCTGTTACTGAAATTAGAAGCTTTTTGGGTTTAGCCGGATATTGTCGAAGGTTCATTGAAGGTTTTTCTAAGTTAGTACTTCCATTGACCTAGTTGACTTGTAAAGGTCAAGCGTTCGTTTGGGATATTCGGTGTGAGGAAAGTTTTAATGAGCTGAAGAGAAGATTGACGACAACTCCAATTTTGATTTTGCCGAATCCTACTGAACCGTTTGTGGTGTATTGTGATGCGTCTTTGATTGGTTTAGGTGGAGTGTTGATGCAAGAAGGTAAGGTTGTGGCTTATGCTTTGAGGCAATTGAGGATTCATGAGAAAAATTATCCTACTCATGATCTGGAATTAGCGGCTGTGGTTTTTGTGTTGAAAATTTGGAGGCATTATCTCTACAGTGCAAGATTCGAAGTCTTTAGTGATCATAAAAGTTTGAAATACTTGTTTGATCAGAAAGAGTTGAGTATGACGGTTGGGGATAAAAGTGAGAATGAGGACTTTAAAGTGGACGATAAAGGTGTTTTGAGGTTCCGAGGTAGAATTTGTATTCCTGATGATGCGGATTTGAAAAATATGATTTTGGAGGTAGGGCACCGGAGTAGTTTGAGTATACATCCGGGAGCGAATAAGATGTATCAGGATTTGAAGAAGATCTTTTGGTGGTCTGGGTTAAAGAGAGATGTGGCTCAGTTTGTGTATTCATGTTTGACGTGTCAGAAGTCAAAGGTAGAACATCTGAGGCCTAGTGGTTTGTTGCAACCGTTGGATATCCCTGGGTGGAAATGGGTTAGCATTTCTATGGACTTTATGACAGGGTTGCCGAACACTCAGCGGGGACATAATGCAATTTGGGTGGTTGTGGATAGACTGACTAAATTGGCGCATTTCATTCCGATTGACATCAGTTTTTCTTTGGAGAGGTTGGCAAAGATTTATATCAGTGTGATTGTGAAGTTACATGGTGTCCTGTTGAGCATTGTTTCAGATCGAGATCCGAGGTTTACTTCCAGATTTTGGGAAAGTTTGCAAAAGGCTTTAGGATCTAAGTTGAGGTTGAGTTCTGCTTATCATCCGCAAACAGATGGTCAGACCGAGAGAACTATTCAGTCGTTGGAAGACTTGTTGAGGGCTTATGTTCTTGAGCAAGGTGGTGCTTGGGATAGTTATCTTGTGTTGGTTGAATTCACGTATAATAACAGTTTCCATTCGAGTATTGGAATGACACCGTTTGAAGCGTTGTATGGACGAAGATGTCGAACACCGTTATGTTGGCACGAATCTAGTGAGAGTTCGGTGGTTGGGCCGGAATTAGTACAACAGACTACGGAAAAGGTGAAACTTATTCGTGAGAAAATGAAGGTTTCTCAGAGTAGGAAAAAGAGTTATCATGATCGAAGGAGGAAGATCTTGAGTTTCGAGAGGGCGATCATGTATTTTTGAGAGTTACACCGGTGACGGGTGTTGGTCGTGCATTGAAGTCGAAGAAGCTTACTTCTCGGTTTATTGGTCCTTACCAAATATCCGGGAGAGTGGGTGATGTGGCTTATCGGGTGGCGTTGCCGCCGAGTCTTTCGAATTTGAACGATGTGTTTCATGTTTCACAAATTCGGAAGTATGTTCCGGATCCGTCGCATGTGATTCCAATGGATGAGGTAGAGGTAAGGGAGAACCTTACGGTTGAGGCGTTACCAGTGAGGATTTTGGATCGCGAGTTGAAGCGGTTAAGAGGCAAGGATATTGCGCTTGTGAAAGTAGCGTGGGGAGGCGCTGCTGAGGGAAATTTGACTTGGGAGTTGGAGAGTCGGATGCGGGAGTCGTATCCAGAGTTGTTCGTCTCAGGCAATATTTTCGAGGACGGAAATTTCTAAGTGGGGGAGAGTTGTAACGCCCCAGTTTTGTCCGTTTTATTTAATTGAGTCGTTTTGATTATTTTATTATTATATTAATTTATTTTTGAATTTTATTTGAAAATATGTTATTTTTCATCGTGATTATATTTTATCGCGTTTTGGGAGCGTTTGCGAGATATTTGAGTGTAGGGGTATTTTGGTCATTTCATTTATTTTCTTAAGTTAGAAAACATAAATAGAAAGAAAAGAGAGAAAAATAGTAAGGAAAGAAAAAAATAGAGAGAAAAGAGAAGAAGAAAAAGGAGAAGAGAAAGAGAAGAGGAAAAAGAGGAAAAACTTGTGGATTTGGGAACCGATTCAACCGACTTTTCAAACGCGATTTAATCGGGTAAGGGTGCGAAACTCGATTATACTATGATTGTGTATGATTATGTATGTTTGTGTGGAAGTTTTATTGGTTTTTCAAATATAGGTCGAAATGAGATAAACGAGTAGAAATCGATGTTTTCACGGTCGGAAATCGATATAAACTGTATTGTATGATCACACTGTGTGTATGAACAATCGTTGATATTTGTTTTGCTGTTGGAATTGAGTTTGGGTGAAAAAAAGGATTTTTGGGTTGGATTTTCGAAGAGGGATTTTTCTGAAAATCGCAGAGCCTGCTCAGCGCGCAGATGCCCGCTCAGCGCACTTCTGAAAAAAATGCAATCTCACGAGTCAGAGCGGAGCCCGCTCAGCGCGGTAGGAGCCCGCTCAACGCGGTTTAAGACTTCAAAATTTTTATCTGTTTTCTAAATTCCGTAACTTTTGATTCGTAACTCGGATCAGGACGTTCTTCGTACCATTGGAAAGCTTATGAAATGTTCTTTCTTATAAAAATAGGTTTTGAGATTGTTGGCCGATTTAAATATGTCAGGAATTGGGAATAGTGTCGTTTTTTTCGACTTTTGTCGTTTTAATTGTGTGAATTTGATGTGTATCATGCAATGTGCTGTTGATATGAATGTTGTATGACTTGTGTGCTGTGGTGTGATGAGAATGCATGTGATACATGTTGGGATGATGATTTGTGGCCTAAGGGCAAGAAAATGCTATGGTGGTATTTGATGATATATGCATGATTATGGATGTGTATACGTGTGCATTTGAATATCATGAGTCATTGTATGCCAAGTATCATGATATGCATGTTGGTGATGTCGTGTGCCTTGTGGGGTGTGAGCGACGAATCGATTCCAGAGAGAATCCGCTATAACATCGTGTGCCTTATACAAAGAGGTGTGAGCGATGATTATAGACGATCGTGTGCCTTATACAAAGAGGTGTGAGCGATCGGGTCGTGTGCCTTATACAAAGAGGTGTGAGCGATCCATAAACGTCATGTGCCTTATACAAAGAGGTGTGAGCGACGGGGAACATCGTGTGCCCGACGGGGAGTTACATTAAGTAACAAGCGATGGTTCCAATAGTTACTGAGTGAACTAGTGTTGAGATTGATGGATGGATGGTACCGCATACGCATTGCATAGAGTCGTTGTGTCGGTCTCTGTGCATTTGCATAAATCATGAATGGATTGATTGTGTGTGGAATTGTGGAGGAAATTGATGAGTTGATATATGTATATATGTTGGTGATATTCGTATTGTGCATGGTTGATATACCTTGGTGTTGGATATATGAAATATACATTGTGTTGTTTTGTCTACGAATTTTGGTATAAGTTGCAGTGAGAATATTATGTATGTGTATTTTTATGTTATATATAATTGTATGCAATTATATTATGATTGTGTTTCTCACCCTTCTTCTGTTTTTGATGCTCTATAAGGCATTGCAGATTAGATGCTGGAGGTCTTTTTGTGAAGCTTAGGTCTTCATTCTTTTGTCGGTCGGCTCTGATATGTAGCACCGGGTAGTCGGGGAGATCGAGTGTGATTATTTGTATTATGTATACATGTATCGTTTGGATTGTACATGTATGATGTTGTATATGACAGACAAGCTCCTTATGTGATATATATATATATATATATGAGATTCAGTGCAGATTTTCCGCTTTTATTCTGTATCTGAATTGTGGGTAGTAGGAACTGAGTTCCTCTGTTTGTATTACTACCTGATTGTTGCATATCTTTATGAGCAGGTTTATGTGTATTTGTTTCAATTGATGGGACCCTTTAGTCTATACCGTGAATGTTTTCAATATACTCTGATGAAATTTTGAATTTTTGTTACCGCTTTATTAATTGGGGGTATAGATTAGGGGTGTGACAAAGGGCCTGAGCCTGGATCCCATTGGGGTTTGATTTTTGACGGAGCTGTTAATGAATATGGCAATGGTATTGGGGCAATAATTGTTACTCCTCATGGTTCTTATATTCCTTTCACTTCAAGGTTGATGTTCACTTGCACGAATAATGCGGCTGAGTATGAAGCATGTATTATGGGCTTGGAAGAAGCCATTGATTTAAGAATCAAGATTCTTGATGTATACGGAGATTCAGCCCTAGTGATTAATCAGATTAAAGGAGAATGGGAGACACGTCAACCTGATTTGATTCCTTATCGAGATTATGTAAGAAGGTGGTTAACTTTCTTCAATAAGGTTGAGTTTCACTATGTACCCAGAGCAGTAAATCGAATGGCAGATGCCTTAACAACTATATCCTCCATGATTGTGGTGAATCGGTGGAATGATGTGCCCAAAATCAATGTTATGCGGCTTGATAGGCCAGCTCATGTATTTGCGGTTGAAGAGGTTGTTGATGATAAACCGTGGTATTATGATATTAAATGCTTTCTTCAAAATCAAGAGTGCCCGCTTGGGGCATCCAAGAAAGATAAGAAGACTTTGAGAAGGTTGGCTGGTAGTTTCTTCTTGAACGATGATGTGCTATATAAAAGAAATTATGACATGGTCTTGCTCAAATGCGTGGATAGACACGAAGCAGACGTGTTAATGAAAGAAATTCATGAAGGATCTTTTGGTACCCATGCCAATGGGCAAGCAATGGCTAAGAAAATGTTGAGGGCAGGTTACTATTGGCTGACAATGGAATCTGACTGTTGCAAATTCGTGAAGAAGTGCCATAAGTGCCAGGTTTATGCTGACAAAATTCATGTGCCACCAACTCCTCTCAATGTTATCTCTTCTCCATGGCCTTTCTCCATATGGGGCATTGATATGATTGGAATGATTGAGCCTAAAACTTCGAACGGACATCGTTTCATATTGGTGGCTATTGACTATTTTACCAAGTGGGTTGAGGCGGCATCATATGCCAATGTGACCAAGCAAGTAGTGGTCCGGTTTATCAAGAATCAAATCATTTGTCAGTATGGTGTTCCGAGCAAGATTATCAATGATAATGGGTCGAATTTGAATAATAGGATGATGAAGGAATTATGCGATGAGTTCGAGATTGAGCATCATAATTCTTCCCCTTACAGACCTAAGATGAATGGGGCTGTTGAAGCTGCTAATAAGAATATTAAGAAGATTGTTCAGAAGATGGTTGTTACTTACAAGGATTAGCATGAGATGCTCCCTTTTTCTTTGAATGGGTATCGTACATCCGTCCGCACTTCAACAGGGGCAACCCCTTTCTCTCTTGTTTACGATATGGAAGCAGTGCTCCCAGTAGAAGTTGAAATCCCTTCTATGAGAATTTTAATGGAAGCTGATTTGTCTGAGGCTGAATGGTGCCAAAGCAGATACGACCAGTTGAATTTGATTGAAGAAAAAAGAATGACAGCCTTGTGTCATGGCCAATTGTATCAACAGAGAATGAGGAAAGCTTTTGACAAGAAGGTTCGACCTCGTGTGTTCAGAGAAGGCGACCTCGTGCTCAAAAGGATCTTAAATTCTACCAATGATTCTAGGGGCAAGTGGACTCCTAGTTATGAAGGCCTATATATTGTTAAGAGAGCCTTCTCTGGCGGTACATTACTTCTTGCAACTATGGATGGTGAAGAGTTCATTCGTCCTGTGAATGTCGATGCAGTCAAGAAATACTTCACCTAAAAAATAAAAGAACAGCTCGCTAAGTTGAAAACCCGAAAGGGCGGCTTAGGCAAAAAATGAGCGTCTCGGTGGGCTGAAAACCCGAAAGGGCGGTCCATGCAAAAATTAGAGACAAAAATAGAAATAATCATCCCGGTAGATTGAAAACCCGAGAGGGCAATCTAGGCAAAAGTTAGGGATCATGGCAAGTAACTGCATCTGGCCAGTCTTGATCATTTGAAAGCAACATTGTCTATAAAGGATTCTGTTTCAATCATCCTCAGCTGAAGTTTTGGGCACAGTGGAATTCAAAGTTGTTAGGGAGAATAGTGGTCTTTGTATTTCAATGTAACCCTTTCCATGTATTTACCATTTTTCAAACTTTGTAATGATCCATGGAATTACGCCATTTGCGGACTTCCATTCTATTAATAAAATTTGGGCCTTTGTCCCTTTGTTTGCAATTCTTATTTTGTTTCTGTTTGCAAAATTTCATTTATTTTTTATGATGATTTTTGAAACAAAATGTGAATAATTGATTTAAAATTTTGAAAATTATAAAAACATTTTCCTTTGAGTTATGAATGTGAAAAGGAACATCAATGGTTATTCCAAGGATGGTAAGATAGATGTTTTCCTCAGCAGGGTTCGTTCTCGCTCCTTTGGCAGAATTTGTTGACAGCTCCCCAGTAGAGTTTGTCGATATTTCCTCAGTAGAGTTTGTTTCTATGAATGGTAATTGGTGATAAGATGATAGGCTTGTCGTGGTGTGTTGAATTCATAAGGTCCAATGCTGTTTGGTTTTTCCCCAGCTAGGTCTTGATCCGAATCTTCTCCAGCTGATTATGTTATGGTCAGGCAGTTGAGTAGTTTTGAGATCCACTTCTCCTTAATGGTGGTCACCACGCAGAGATTCATTTTTTTTGCTGTCCCCAGCCGAAATCATATGAGGAATCTTCACTCAGAGTTTTACCCTCTAGACGTGTTGTTGTTGCTTTGGATGTCCTCAACCAGAGAGCAATTGTATTCTCTTCTAAGAAGCATTGACATAGTGGGCGCTTGCCCGGTTTTATCTTGACTTGTGGACGTATTCCTCTCCAGGTTATCTTACACAGAGATTTATTCTTGCCGATTCCTCAACGGAGGTGGTGCATTATTGTTTCGATTGTTTCCCAAACATGGAGCAGTGGTGTTAAGTTCTTATCATCCCCGGCAAGTCCAGAATGTACTTCTTTCCTGATTGTTTATTTTTAGAGAAGATTGTGCATCGCTGTTGTGGCTATTCCCCAGTGAAGTCGCTGATGATATCTCTTTTTGTCACCTGTTGGGTTTTCTCTTATTCATGATGAGTATTGATCTAAAATTCCCCACAGTTTGACCTGTTGTTGTTTTCTCAGCAAGTCCAAGATGCCTCGCTCGAATTGGTTAACCCTCTGAGACTGTTCTCGTAACTCCAACAGATCTGCCTTTTTTCCCAGTGGATTTCACGTAGATGTTTATATGTCTACAATCCCCGGCGGATTCATTATTTCTCCGCAGCAGATCTCTTCATCCTTTTGAAATGAAAGTTTCTGTGAATTTTTTATTATCCCCAGGGGAAGTCAGAAATATTTGGGTTGTTATGATTCCCCGACAGCTTTCCTGTCGTCCTCAAAGTAGAGTTTATGTTATTATCCTCTTTGTTGATCATCGATGTTAGAAGACTGATATTCAGATCTTTCCCCAAGGAGTATCTTCTTTTCCCCAGCAAGATTTGAGCCTTGTAGTAGGATTTATTTTCCTTTGATGGCTTTTTTTTATCTCTTACAGGATTTCTTCAGCTAAATGCCTAGTAGAGTTGCTAATGATATCTCCATCTTGTTAAGATTAGCTGAGTATTCAGTGGTGTTGTTATGTTTATTCCACCCTCTGTTTATTCTTTATGTCTGTTTTGTCAGCATATTCATATTCATAAGCATCGCATGCGCATTCATTTGTTGTGCATAAAATTTTGTTGTTGCATTGTGCATTTTTGCATTTGTGTTGGTGCTTCTTTGCTCTCTGGTGTTGTTATCCCCGCAGAGCGTGTGTGTCCTCCCTCCATTTAGAGTGTCGACCCGTAAGCAGAAAAATGCCAATCTTTGTTAATTCCCCACTGAGTTTATTTCTCGTGGAAGATTTTGATTAAGTTTCCTCTCCAGTTCTTTATCTGGATGGAATTAGTCCCCAGTTGAGATATTTCCTCCTCGGGATGAGTCTTGTTTGACATTTTCTCTCCAGCTTGTTCTTGGATTGAACTTTAGTCCCCTGCAATATTTGTTTGGATCTCTAGGCCGTGAAACCTAGATTGAGAGTGCGTTTATTTTGCACCTTTGAGGATTCTGCGCCCTTCAGCTGAAATCTGCGTATGATTCCCCTTTTGGAAGGTTCAATACTATTTCATGGTAGTCCTTTATTTGAGAAGCCTGAGGCGATGCAGTTAATACCTTTTTGTTACTCCAATGAATGGTAGGTCTCTTCGGTTTGATGGGATAGTTCGTTGTTGAGATTTTGTGACTCCGATGAATGGTAAGTCTCTTCGGTTTGATGGGACAGTTCGTTGTTGATATTTTGTGACTCCGATGAATGGTAAGTCTCTTCGATTTGACGGGACAGTTCGTTGTCGAGATTTGTTACTCCGATGAATGGTAAGTCTCTTTAGTTTGATGGGACAGTTCGTTGTTGAGATTTTGTGACTCCGATGAATGGTAAGTCTCTTCTGTTTGATGGGACAGTTCGTTGTTGAGATTTGTTACTCCGATGAATGGTAAGTATCTTCGGTTTGATGGGACAGTTTGTTGTTGAGATTTTGCGACTCCGATGAATGGTAAGTCTCTTCGGTATGCTAGAGACAGTTCATTGTTGAGATATTGTTTTTTTCCCAGTGGAGCCTTGTTGTGCTAAGTCTTCCCTGTTGGGTTTTATCCTTGTTGTGATGTGGTTTATTTCCACATACACTTATCCCTAGTTTGTCTCCTCCCTTTGTTGGGATGTGTTTTCCCCTGCGGAGTCTTTTCTCTTTTCTTTTGCTCTCCGGTTTTTGTTTATCTCCTGTGGCATATTCTCCCCACAACGGTCTTGTGTTTGCATATCATTTGCATGATCATATCATTTTGTGGTCTCTTAGGGCCAAAAATTGGGTTGTTGTTATATTTAAGTCTCTTCTATCTCGTCGAGACAAAGATGCCCATCTTCGTATCTCCGGATAGAAGAAACTTAAATAAGGGCAGCTGTAATACCCTAATTTTTACCCCTAAGATCCCACATTTCATTTACATTTTTGCATACCACAAACAAGATCACATATTGGTTCCCTCTTTGATAGGATTGTGCCTTGCAAGGATCTTTGGGGTTTGTGTGCGTTTGATTTGTTTAATATGTTTATATTTTACTAACCATTAATCAAAATCCAAAAATATTTTGTTTTCTTTCACTAACATTTTTCAGGGAAAGAACAGGTTAAAAATGCCAAAATAACAGCCCCTCAGCTCGAATGATTTCATCTGAATAAAGTCAAAGTTGATCTGCAATTAATTCAAAAATTATCTGATCAAGAGTTTCCAAGATTTAATTAATTATCATTCAAGGGACTCCAAGGTTCATGTGTTTATTTCCATGCCTTCTTTGACAAGCAAGAAAATCGAGCCAGAGCCAAGACAACACATCAAAAAGCCATTTTTTTCCCATTTTCACTGTGTTAATTGATTAACCTAATTGCACTGTGAAG
Source organism: Lathyrus tuberosus (assembly GCA_022829125.1). Classification (NCBI taxonomy): domain Eukaryota; kingdom Viridiplantae; phylum Streptophyta; class Magnoliopsida; order Fabales; family Fabaceae; genus Lathyrus; species Lathyrus tuberosus. Next base: position 8,704,416 of record JALAZF010000062.1, on the reverse strand, counting down.
TGGTTAATCGATTAACCTAATTACACTGTGAAGTGGTTAATCGATTAACACGTGCAATTTTTGAAAAAATGTGCCAAATTCAAATTCTGCAGCAATTGGCACCAATTTTCACCATTTTGATCACATGTGGAATATTCTAGACCATCTCATTTTAATTCCCTACATCACTTTGATCATTTCCCACCATGTACCTTCACTAATCACCAATCTTTTGTGATTTCCCTCCAAATTTGAATTCCATTCCTAATTTTGATCATCCAAGCCTAATTCTAAACCACCAAATTTCCAAGCCTAAACTCTATAAATAGAGCCTTCATTTCATTCATTCTACAAGCTTTTGATAGCCAATAAATCCCTTGCAATTTCTCTCTCCAAACCTCAAATTCACCAAAGCTCTTATTTCTTCTTTCATAAGTTAGTAAGAATTCACATTGATTCTTACTAATTTAGAGCTAAACCTCCATCCATTCTTGTTTTTGTTCATAGATCAAGGCTTTGGAGTATAAATCTTGCTGTAATTTGGAAGGATTTTCTGATTTGGATTGGTAATTCACTTTTCACCATTGTTGAAGCTTCATCTTCATCTTCCATAATGTAGATATTTTGTTGATCTTGTTTGCTTGATCTTTGGATCTTGCAATTTGTGTTGATTGCTGGTTTTTGCTGTTGTTTTACTCCAAAATTCATGCACAATTAAATCCTTGATCCTAAGATGTTTGAAGAAATGAGTGATCAAGGATTTGGCAATTTTCAAACTGATTTTCTACTGTTTTCACAGTGTTAATCGATTAACCAAAACATGTACAATTAGGTTAATCGATTAACAACTTGTTTCTACGCAAAAAACTGGAAGTTTGCACTGGTTAATCGATTAACATAATTACCCTGTGAGTTGATTAATCAATTAACCAGCCTCCAGAATGTGTTTTTTGCTTGGTTTTGGGACTGTTTTGGTTCCTTTTCCATTTTCTTCCCCTTTCCTTTGTTCTTAGCCTTAGATCACATATTTGTGTGGTTTAATTTTGCTTTCTCTTCATCTATTTCTCTTTTCTTTTTGATCGATGAAAGTCTAGAAGATCTTGGAATTCCTTTGTTGAATTTCGATCGAGACGAGATCACTACCACTTTTCTTTTCGTGCGGTATTGATTTCGTATGACGATCTATATATCGTTCATCTAGCATACATTAGCACAAAGCGCTATTGACCGACCTCATTGTAGGGTAATTACTCCATAAATTACTCGGCGATTACTTAACATAGCGCAATATTTGTCCCGTATCGGAAACCTTTCAAGAATGGTTGATTATTTGTCTTATGGTTCAAAAATCATGAAACTTGTTGTTAGGAGGCTTTGGTCTTATCAATCCTCTAATGAGTTCCATCAACCTTGACCTAAGTGCAATTGTTCAATTGTTATTGATCACTAACACTAACAACTAATCACTAACTTACTAACAATATTATTATATTAATTTTTTTTTATATTTCCTTCTCGCTCCCTATCTGTTTTATTTTTATGCTTCATTTCATATCAAGTTTATGTTTCCGCAATTTTTCCTTTGTCCGTTGGACACATGTTTATGCTTCCGCAATTTTTCCTTTGTCCGTTGGACACATGTTTATGCTTATGCCTTTTTTTTCTTTGTCCATTTGGACTCCAAAACATTAATAAAGGCTTAAACCATAAAAAACTTAATTCTCCTCATCTTGGACTATTGGCTACTATCCTATGCTTTGGAGTGATCTCTTTATGGACCTCTTTTGAAGTAATATTGGACTTATGGACTTAGAATTAGGACTTCTTATCTCTTTGCTTGGAGTATTGATTGAAGACTTGCCTTTATTGGTCAATTTTCTTAAGGATGGAATTCTTTTAATATTGCTTTGAAGTGGCTCCATTTTGGTTAGATCTATCTTTTTCTTAGCTTTTACTTTATGCTTTAGGATAGTCACTTCTTCTCCTCCCCATTCTTAAATTGTCAAAATCCTCTCTCTTTTTTAAAAACCTTCTTGTTTTCAACTTAAAACCGCTTTCATAATAAAACCTTAACTTTTGTCAAGTGACTTTTTTAAAGCTTTGTTTTCTTTAATAAATGTCAATCCATTTAACTATATTTTGACCATTTCATAAAAAAAACATAAAAAATATAAAACTCATTCAAATCTTTTGTTCTTTTATGCACCTTTTTTCTTTTAAACTCTTTTTCATAAGTTTAGACATGATTCATTTCTTTAAGCGGAATTATTCGCTTAGGAATGACGACTTGTCTTTACACTTAAAAATAAATCAAAACCAACAAATTTTTTGTTCTTTGTACCACGAACTACGGGGTTTTGATCCTACATTGCACATCGTGGGTACGTAGGCATGAGGCGATAAGTCTCTCCAAACACAAAAATCTTAAAAAATAATTCTCCTTTCATCTCCTCAATCTCTTTACAAGCAAACCATTTTCAAACCAAAAAGCGGTAGATATTTCAAAGGGCTGCTATAGAGTACTATAGACGTTTTGGGTGCTAACACCTTCCCATTGCGTAACCAATCACCCTTACCCATTCTCTGTTTGTTCTTGTTTTTTACAACTCTTTAGGTTTTGTTCGCTCTTTTTCCTTTCCCTTTGTGGATAAAATAAAAGTGCGGTGGTGACACTTGTTTATTTTTGAGTTAAGTTAATCAATAGCTTACACTCACAAATTTCTCCGCTACAGAAAAGTGGCGACTCTGTTGGGGACACATTTCCCTTGAGGGGTTTAGCCTACTTTGATTTATTTACTGCTTTTTGTTTGGTTTGCTTGTTACTTGTTTGTTTCTGTTTGGGAGTTCCTCTGTGTGTGAGATAGGTCCTATACCCGGACCAAAGTGCACTTTGAGATAGGAGAATAGTATAGTCAAGGGAACTTTGAAGGAGTCGAATCCTGAAAAAGAAGAACTTGAGAATCTATCCGCTCGGTGGTTGCCTCTTTGGAATTACTGATGCCGATCGAGCGATCGAGAAGGCATTACTTTTTCCATAGAAGCCTATAACACTGAGGACCGTAGTAACCCTTAACCCGTCCTAGCCTTTTTAGGATCGTTACGCGGAAGCTATGAAGATGCAAATCTGACTTAGCTGTCACGCGATGCTACACTCAGGTTAGATTCTCTTGAGGATAACTACCAACCTTCGAGCAAATCGATGTGCTGGTGTGTCTGATAGTGGATTGTGGACCCTGGCACTTTGTTAGAACCACTGTTTTCTGCAGGTACAATGAAGACAAAACCTTAGTACACACCTTTGTGGGATTGGTTCTTACCCTCGGCTTCATGCTCGTGACTTAAACCTTGACCCGTGTGCTTTGTGTGATCTTGTTTGTGGATGTTGCATTCACGCATTCATGTATTCATGAGCATTCTTTAGGAAGGTTTCAAGGAACTTAAAGGTGTTATTGTAAACATTGCTTTTGTTATGGATTTTGGAAGGAGAAGTACAAAGAAGTACACTTTCAAGAGTCCTAAATTAGAGGGTTTGATAGAGCTAGTACCTTTGGTTCCTGATACCAAGAAGTTCGAGTCTAGATATGGAAGGCTTTTGTCTCTCTTGAAGTTTGATATGGCTGAAGGATTGCTTGCTACTTTGGTTCAATTCTATGACCCTTTGCTACATTGTTTCACCTTTCCTGATTATCAGTTTGTACCTACACTAGAGGAGTATTCTCTCCTGCTTGGTTTGCCTGTTTATGGTCAGATTTTCTCTGGTTTGGACCCCGCTCCTGAGCATGATGTTATTGCAAAGGCTACTCACTTGAAGGTTTCCGAGATTAAGGCTCGCATGGATACGAAAGGAAAGATTCTTGGGTTACCCTCTAAGTTCTTGATGGATAGAGCTCATCACTTTGCTAGTGTGAAGAACACAGTTGCTTTTGAGGCTATTCTTGCCTTGCTTATTTATGGACTGTTCCTCTTCCCGAATGTTGAGAACTTTGTCGACATCAAGGCTATTAAGATCTTCTTGATTGGGAATCCAATTCCCACTATGCTTGCCGATGCTTACCATTCTATTCACCTCAGGAATTTCCATGGTGAAGGGATGATTATCTGTTGTGCACCTTTGCTTTACAAGTGGTTTATTTCTTACTTGCCGAAGTCTGTTGCTTTCTGGAATCTCAAGGATGGTTTATATTGGTCGCGGAAAATCGTGTCTCTCACTCATTCTGATATTGATTAGTGTAGCTGTGTTCCTTCTGGAGCGATGATTATTGATAGCTGTGGTGATTTTCCCAACGTGTCTCTTCTTGGTACAAAGGGAAGAATCATCTACAATCTGGTGTTGGCTCGTCGTCAGTTGGGATATCCTTTGCGAGAGGTAACGAAGAACATTCATTTGGCCGGTCTGTTTTTCAAGGATGAAGAATCTCAGGTTGCTCTCAAGAGAGAAATTGTGGATGCTTGATGAAGCATTCGTAGAAAAGGGAAGGAAAGTTTTGGAAATCCGAATTGTGTCTCTTCGGAACCTTACCTCCAGTGGGTTATAAATAGAGCTATTACTTTGAAGATGCCTTATAAGCGTCAAGAGCCTTTATCTCTAACTGATAAGAAGCCTATTCTCTACTTTATGGAAGACACAGAGAAGCTTCAGATTGCTTTGACCGAGATGCAACAAGAGAGAGATGCATGGAAGAACAAGTATCAGATTGTTGAGTCAGAGAATGCAAGACTTCAAGCGCACTTCAAGAAGAAGAATGAAGATGAAGTTGTCAACAAGAAGAGAAAGGCGCAAGAGGATTTATTTTCCTCTCGTATTCAGCCAGTTTCCGATATTTTGAAGAGTTCAGAATCTCCTTGGAAGTTGATCATCGATAAGTTGCTGATTGAGAAGACTCAGATGCAAGCCCACGTCAAGAAGCTGGAAGATAGAGCTGGGACTTCTTCTCATAGGATTCTCTAGGGATATAGTTTTCTTCATTCTCTATTTGTTTTAGGATTCTTGAATTTGTACTTCCGAGATGTAATCTTTTCCATCATTAATGAATGAGATTTTGGTATTTCAGATAACAATGTTTGCCATATGCCTTATATTTCCTTGAAACTTTGCATTTGCATCTTGAATATCAAGCATCACCTTTTGCATTTGTTTCTTGCCATTTCCAGGTGTCTTATTGTTTGCCTTTGGTCTTCGTTCAGCCAAGTTGTTGCACCAGTATAATACTCTAGCTAATCTGAAGAAAACGATGGATCAATTGCAATAAGAGAACCGTGAGCTTCGTGAAAAAGTGTCAACTCTGAAGGATGGTTTGGAAAGAGTCACTGCTATGATGGAAGCTCTGGTGGTTGCTCTGAATCAACCACCACCTCCTCCTCCTCTACTTTCAACTCCTGTGCAAAGGACAGTTGTTTCTGAGATTATCTCTACGCCCATCTTTGTGGCGTCTGCTAGTGTTCCTCAGTATTCTATGTCTCCTGGTTTCCCCTGGGGCATGCCTCAAAACTTGTTCCTAAAGGTTATCAACCACCACCACCTTATGAAATTCTAGTTGTTCCTACCGTTCAACCTGTGATGATTGTGCCACCGCCTGTGGTTCACACTGTTCCTTTTGGCGAAGAGCAGATTTTCCACACTGCCCCAAACGAGAATTCCAGTGCTTATGATAGAATGGAAGAGATTCAAGACCAGTTTGCTGAAATGCAGAAAGAGATCAAGGCTCTGAGAGGTAAAGAGCTGTTTGGAAAGAATGTGTAGCGAGCGATTTTGGACGTGGTTGCAAAGCACTATCGCTTTGGTACTACAGTTCGATTCATTTTCTATCCCATTGAAGCTGATGAAGGAAGGGAAATAGATGTCTCCAATTAACCCTGCTTGCAAACTGCGTTTGAACAGATAACTGTTGGTTTACAGATGCTACAAAGATTGTGGGTCTCTCTTAGGTTATTTTCTTAAAATAGTGTTAGGGCGATTGGTGGGAGATTAAGACTGATGCTTTTAACATGTGAGGGTATGGGATTTGGGTTTTGGATTAGTGTGTTCGCTAATATTTTTCTTTCAATCTTATACCTACGTATTCCCGTTTACCGAAACAGGGAAATCAGAGCGATCGTAGTTCCTCCTATTCTATGGGAGGAAATGGTGTTTTGGTGTCTTGTTCAAAGGCCAAGACATGAAGCTAAAGGTGGTTGTATCTTGTTCAAAGCCCCAGATGTGAAGCTGAATGGTCTATTTCTATCTTGTTCGAAGCCCAAGATGAGAAGCTAAAAATATGTTGTCTTTAGAGAGAATTTGTCATCTCTAAAGGGGTCTGTTTGTCACAACTGTCGGGTGACTGACTATAAAGGAGGATTACTTTAACCGGGACATGGGAATCCTAGCAATGCCATAATTTCCTTTATAGGGGATTTTTAACCTGAAGGATAAGACTTTAACTCAGTGTAGAGCAATGCCATCTTTCCTTAGGATTTTCTCATGCTAAAAGTGGGACAGTGGCATGGATGTAAATAATCCAGAGGCTTGCCACTTACAACAATTAGATGAAGGGAGAGGAGTTTTTGATGTTTGTATACTGTGAACGAGGCACAGTTTTGATGCTAAAAGGTTGATTGGTTCAACTGGGGTTTCCTTATACAAAGCCTAAGAGGAGGCTATTGACCCCACAAAAGGGTGGTTTTTGTATGTCTCGTACGAAGCCCGAGAGAGAGGCTAAAAGGGTTGAATCTACAGGAGAATCTTTTATATGTGACTTGTATAAAGCCCAAGATGGAGGCTAAAGGTTGGACTCAACAAGACAGTCTTTTATACTCAACAAGAGAGTGTTTTGTATCTCGTTCAAAGCCCAAGATGAAGGCTGAAACGTTTGAGTCAACAAGAGAGTCTTTTATACTCAACAAGAGAGTGATTTGTATCTCGTACGAAACCCGAGATGGAGGCTAAAGGATGATTGACTCAACAAGAAAGTCTTTTATACTCAACAAGAGAGTGTTTTTATATCTCGTACAAAGCCCGAGATGGAGGCTAAAGGAAGATTAACTCAACAAGAGAGTCTTTTATACTCAACAAGCGAGTGTTTTTGTATCTCGTACAAAGCCCAAGATGGAGGCTAAAGGACGATTGAATCAATAAGAGAGTCTTTTATACTCAACAAGAGAGTGTTTTTTGCTTGGTTTTGGGACTGTTTTGGTTCCTTTTCCATTTTCTTCCCCTTTCCTTTGTTCTTAGCCTTAGATCACATATTTGTGTGGTTTAATTTGGCTTTCTCTTCATCTATTTCTCTTTTCTTTTTGATCGATGAAAGTCTAGAAGATCTTGGAATTCCGTTGTTGAATTTCGATCGAGACGAGATCACTACCACTTTTCTTTTCATGCGGTATTGCTTTCGGATGACGATCTATATATCGTTCATCTAGCATAAATTAGTACAAAGAGCTATTGACCGACCTCATTGTAGGGTAATTACTCCATAAATTACTCGGCGATTGCTTAACATAGCGCAATATTTGTCCCGTATCGGAAAACTTTCAAGAATGGTTGATTATTTGTCTTATGGTTCAAAAATCATGAAACTTGTTGTTAGGAGGCTTTGGTCTTATCAATCCTCTAATGAGTTCCATCAACCTTGACCTAAGTGCAATTGTTCAATTGTTATTGATCACTAACACTAACAACTAATCACTAACTTACTAACAATATTATTATATTAATTTTGTTTATATTTCCTTCTCGCTCCCTATCTCTTTTATTTTTATGCTTCATTTCATATCAAGTTTATGTTTCCGCAATTTTTCCTTTGTCCGTTGGACACATGTTTATGCTTCCGCAATTTTTCCTTTGTCCGTTGGACACATGTTTATGCTTATTCCTTTTTTTTCTTTGTCCATTTGGACTCCAAAACATTAATAAAGGCTTAAACCATAAAAAACTTAATTCTCCTCATCTTGGACTATTGGCTACTATCCTATGCTTTGGAGTGATCTCTTTATGGACCTCTTTTGAAGTAATATTGGACTTATGGACTTAGAATTAGGACTTCTTATCTCTTTGTTTGGAGTATTGATTGAAGACTTGCCTTTATTGGTCAATTTGCTTAAGGATGGAATTCTTTTAATATTGCTTTGAAGTGGCTCCATTTTGGTTAGATCTATCTTTTCCTTAGCTTTTACTTTATGCTTTAGGATAGTCACTTCTTCTCCCCATTCTTAAATTTTCAAAATCCTCTCTCTTTTTTCAAAACCTTCTTGTTTTCAACTTAAAACTGCTTTCATAATAAAACCTTGACTTTTGTCAAGTGACTTTTTAAAGCTTTGTTTTCTTTAATAAATGTCAATCCATTTAACTATATTTTCACCATTTCATAAAAAAAACATAAAAAAATATAAAACTCATTCAAATCTTTTGTGCTTTTATGCACCTTTTTTCTTTTAAACTCTTTTTCATAAGTTTAGACATGATTCATTTCTTTAAGCGGAATTATTCGCTTAGGAATGACGACTTGTCTTTACACTTAAAAATCAATCAAAACCAACAAATTTTTCGTTCTTTGTACCACGAACTACGGGGTTTTGATCCTACATTGCACATCTTGGGTACGTAGGCATGAGGAGATAAGTCTCTCCAAACACAAAAATCTTAAAAAATAATTCTCTCATCTCCTCAATCTCTTTACAAGCAAACCATTTTCAAACCAAAAAGCGGTAGATATTTCAAAGGGCTCCTATAGAGTACACTTGACGTTTTGGGTGCTAACACCTTCCCATTGCGTAACCAATCCCCCTTACCCATTCTCTGTTTGTTCTTGTTTTTTAGAACTCTTTAGGTTTTGTTCGCTCTTTTTCCTTTCCCTTTGTGGATAAAATAAAAGTGCGGTGGTGACACTTGTTTATTTTTTAGTTAAGTTAATCAATAGCTTACACTCACAAATTTCCCCGCTACAGAAAAGTGGCGACTCTGTTGGGGACACATCTCCCTTGAGGGGTTTAGCCTACTTTGATTTATTTACTGTTTTTTGTTTGATTTGCTTGTTACTTGTTTGTTTCTGTTTGGGAGTTCCTCTGTGTGTGAGATAGGTCCTATACCCGGACCAAAGTGCACTTTGAGATAGGAGAATAGTATAGTCAAGGGAACTTTGAAGGAGTCGAATCCTGAAAAAGAAGAACTTGAGAATCTATCCGCTCGGTGGTTGCCTCTTTGGAATTACTGATGCTGATCGAGCGATCGAGAAGGCATTACTTTTTCCATAGAAGCCTATAACACTGAGGACCGTAGTAACCCTTAACCCATCCTAGCCTTTTTAGGATCGTAGCGCGGAAGCTATGAAGATGCAAATCTGACTTAGCTGTCACGCGATGCTACACTCATGTTAGATTCTCTTGAGGATAACTACCAACCTCCGAGCAAATCGATGTGCTGGTGTGTCTGATAGTGGATTGTGGACCCTGGGCACTTTGTTAGAACCACTATTTTCTGCAGGTACAATGAAGACAAACCTTAGTACACACCTTTGTGGATTGGTTTTTACCCTCGGATTCATGCTCGTGACTTAAACCTTGACCCGTGTTCTTTGTGTGATCTTGTTTGTGGGTGTTGCATTCACGCATTCATGCATTCATGAGCATTCTTTTGGAAGGTTTCAAGGAACTTAAAGGTGTTATTGCAAACATTGCTTTTGTTATGGATTTTGGAAGGAGAAGTACAAAGAAGTACACTTTCAAGAGTCCTAAATTAGAGGGTTTGATAGAGCTAGTACCTTTGGTTCCAGATACCAAGAAGTTCGAGTCCAGATTTGGAAGGCTTTTGTCTCTCTTGAAGGTTGATATGGCTGAAGGATTGCTTGCTACTTTGGTTCAGTTCTATGACCCCTTTGCTACATTGTTTCACCTTTCCTGATTATCAGTTTGTACCTACGCTAGAGGAGTATTCTCTCCTGCTTGGTTTACCTGTTTATAGTCAGATTTTCTCTGGTTTGGACCCCGCTCCCGAGCATGATGTTATTGCAAAGGCTACTCACTTGAAGGTTTCCGAGATTAAGGCTCGCATGGATATGAAAGGAAAGATTCTTGGGTTACCCGCTAAGTTCTTGATGGATAGAGCTCATCACTTTGTTAGTGTAAAGAACACAGTTGCTTTTGAGGCTATTCTTGCCTTGCTTATTTATGGACTGTTCCTCTTCCCGAATGTTGAGAACTTTGTCGATATCAATGCTATTAATATCTTCTTGATTGGGAATCCAATTCCCACTTTGCTTGCCGATGCATACCATTCTATTCACCTCAGGAATTTCCATGGTGAAGGGATGATTATCTGTTGTGCACTTTGCTTTACAAGTGGTTTATTTCTTACTTGCCGAAGTCTACTTCTTTCTGGAATCTCAAGGATGGTTTATATTAGTCGCGGAAAATCATGTCTCTCACTCATTCTGATATTGATTGGTGTAGCCGTGTTCCTTCTGGAGCGATGATTATTGATATTTGTGGTGATTTTCCCAACGTGCCTCTTCTTGGTACAAAGGGAGGAATCATCTACAATCCGGTGTTGGCTCGTCGTCAGTTGGGATATCCTTTGCGAGAGGTAGCAAAGAACACTTATTTGGCCGGTCTCATTTTCAAGGATGAAGAATCTCAAGTTTCCCTCAAGAGAGAAATTGTGGAAGCTTGATGAAGCATTCGTAGAAAAGGGAAGGAAAGTTTTGGAAATCCGAATTGTGTCTCTTCGGAACCTTACCTCCAGTGGGTTAAAAATAGAGCTATTACTTTGAAGATGCCTTATAAGCATCAGGAGCCTTTATCTCTAACTGATAAGAAGCCTATTCTCTACTTTATGGAAGACACGGAGAAGCTTCAGATTGCTTTGCCCGAGATGCAACAAGAGAGAGATGCATGGAAGAACAAGTGTCAGATTGTTGAGTCAGAGAATGCAAGACTTCAAGCGCACTTCAAGAAGAAGAATGAAGATGAAGTTGCCAACAAGAAGAGAAAGGCGCAAGAGGATTTATTTTCCTCTCGCATTCAGCCAGTTTCCGATATTTCGAAGAGTTCAGAATCTCCTTGGAAGTTGATCATCGATAAGTTGCTGATTGAGAAGACTCAGATGCAAGCCCACATCAAGAAGCTGGAAGATAGAGCTGGGACTTCTTCTCATAGGATTCTCTAGGGATCTAGTTTTCTTCATTCTCTATTTGTTTTAGGATTCTTGAATTTGTACTTCCGAGATGTAATCTTTTCCATCATTAATGAATGAGATTTTGGTATTTCAGATAACAATGTTTTCCATTTGCCTTATATTTCCTTGAAACTTTGCATTTGCATCTTGCATATCAAGCATCACCTTTTGCATTTGTTTCTTACCTTTTCCAGGTGTCTTATTGTTTGCCTTTGGTTTTCGTTCAGCCAAGCTGTCGCACCAGTATAATACTCTAGCTAATCTAAAGAAAAAGATGGATCAATTACAACAAGAGAACCGTGAGCTTCGTGAAGAAGTGTCAACTCTGGAGGATGGTTTGGAAAGACTCACTGCTATGATGGAAGCTCTGGTGGCTGCTCTGAATCAACCACCACCTCCTCCTCCTCCACTTTGAACTCCTGTGCAAAGGACAGTCGTTTCTGAGATTATCTCTACGCCCATCTCTGTGGCGCCTGCTAGTGTTCCTCAGTATTCCATGCCTCCTGGTTTCCCCTGGGGCATGCCTCAAAACTTTGTTCCTAAAGGTTATCAACCACCACCACCTCCTAAAATTCTAGTTGTTCCTACCGTTCAACCTGTGATGACTGTGCCACCTCCTGTGGTTCACACTGTTCCTTTTGGCGAAGAGCAAATTTTCCACACAGCCCCAAACGAGAATTCCAGTGCTTATGATAGAATGGAAGAGATTCAAGACCAGTTTGCTGAAATGCAGAAAGAGATCAAGGCTTTGAGAGGTAAAGAGTTGTTTGAAAAGAATGTGTAGCGAGCAATTTTGGACGTGGTTGCGAAGCACTATCGCTTGGGTACTACAGTTCGATTCATTTTTTATCCTATTGAAGCTGATGAAGGAAAGGAAATAGATGTCTCCAATTAACCCTGCTTGTAAACTGCATTTGAATAGATAACTGTTGGTTTACAGATGCTACAAAGATTGTGGGTCTCTCTTAGGTTATTTTGTTAAAATAGTGTTAGGGCGATTGGTGGGAGATTAGGACTGATGCTTTTGACATGTGAGGGTACGGGATTTGGGTTTTGGATTAGTGTGTTCGCTAATATTTTTCTTTCAATCTTATGCCTACGTATTCCCGTTTACCGAAACAGGGAAATCAGAGCGATCGTAGTTCCTCCTATTCTATGGGAGGAAATGGTGTTTTGGTGTCTTGTTCAAAGCCCAAGACATGAAGCTAAAGGTGGTTTGTATCTTGTTCAAAGCCCAAGATGTGAAGCTGAATGGTCTATTTCTATCTTGTTCGAAGCCCAAGATGAGAAGCTAAAAAGATGTTGTCTTTAGAGAGAATTTGTCATCTCTAAAGGGGTCTGTTTATCACAACTGTCAGGTGACTGACTATAAAGGAGGATTACTTTAACCGGGATATGGGAATCCTAGCAATGCCATAATTTCCTTTATAGGGGATTTTTAACCTGAAGGATAAGACTTTAACTCAGTGTAGAGCAATGCCATCTTTCCTTAGGATTTTCTCATGCTAAAAGAGGGACAGTGGCATGGATGTAAATAATCCAGAGGCTTGCCGCTTACAACAATTAGATGAAGGGAGAGGAGTTGTTGATGTTTGTATACTGTGAATGAGGCACAGTTTTGATGCAAAAAGGTTGCTTGGTTCAACCGGGGTTTCCTTATACAAAGCCTAAGAGGAGGCTATTGACCCCACAAGAGGGTGGTTTTTGTGTGTCTCGTACGAAGCCTGAGAGAGAGGCTAAAAGGGTTGAATCTACAGGAGAATCTTTTATATGTGTCTTGTACACAGCCCAAGATGGAGGCTAAAGGTTGGACTCAACAAGAGAGTCTTTTATACTCAACAAGAGAGTGTTTTGTATCTCGTTCAAAGCCCAAGATGAAGCTGAAAGGTTTGACTCAACAAAAGAGTCTTTTATACTCAACAAGAGAGTGATTTGTATCTCGTACGAAGCCCGAGATGGAGGCTAAAGGATGATTGACTCAACAAGAGAGTCTTTTATACTCAACAAGAGGGTGTTTTTATATCTCGTACAAAGCCCGAGATGGAAGCTAAAGGAAGATTGACTCAACAAGAGAGTCTTTTATACTCAACAAGAGAGTGTTTTTGTATCTCGTACAAAGCCCAAGATGGAGGCTAAAGGACGATTGAATCAACAAGAGAGTCTTTTATACTCAACAAGAGAGTGTTTTTGTATCTCGTACAAAGCCCGAGATGGAGGATAAAGGACGATTGACTCAACAAGAGAGTCTTTTATACTCAACAAGAGAGTGTTTTTGTATCTCGCACAAAGCCCAAGATAGAGGCTAAAAGGTTAACTCCACTGGGGAGAATCATTGTACAAAGCCCAAGAGGAGGCTAGGGTTACTGTTCTAGTTGAGTGACAGGTCTAGTATACTAATTTAAAGAGAAAATCAGTTCTTATATGAGTACTGTTTGCACTCAGGGATTTGATTCGAGGATCAGGGTTATTTCCTGTTCTTTAAGGAAATGGGAAATCCAAAGGGTGTTGAGACTGTCAGAGTCTATGGGTTTCATCTCCTAGCTGTGAGAGGGATTTGAGAATGTTTTTGAGACTCAAGGAAATTAGACTGTCCAAGTCTAGAGTTTCATCTTTTGTACTATGTTTAAGAAACAACAGTAGCAAGATCTAGACTTTTTGAAAGACTCTTATATTAAGATGACTAATTTTTGTTCCTATACCTCTAGGAGGTCGTCGGGACAATTTGTACGAAGCCCAAGAGGAGGCTGGAAACTTTTAAGAAGCCGAGGGACAATTTGTACGAAGCCCAAGAGGAGGCTATCATTCCCGGAGGAAGAAATCATTTATACGAAGCCTAAGAGGAGGCTGTGAATACTTCTAAGAAGCCGACGGGTCCTTGTACAACGCCCAAGAGGAGGCGAGGACGCTTTTAAGAAGCCTGTGGGTCCCCAAACCCCAAGAAATTCAAGACAGACTATTCACGGAGAATAGATCAAGCCAGGAAAGTTCGAGAATTTGGAAGAAACTCAAGAGATGCCATTCATGGAGAAAAGATCATCTCCGGGGAATAGAGTTTCTTTGACGATTTCTAAAGGTGACTGTCTGTGAAAGGGTTCACTGAGAATGCTGCCTTTCACGTCTCCATATTGTTTAACCCCAAGAGGAGGGAAGACTGTGTTTGGTAATCCTATGGGGAGCTAGTTTTATCTATTTAAGAGTGATCAACAGGGCTTAGTGCTAGACGTAGTTGTCGGGGAAACTCTAAATAGCTATACTATTATTACACAGTCGATATGAGTTTTTGAAAGAAGACTTACAGTGAAACAGCCCCACAGTACAGTTATATGTATATGAAAGCGGATAAAGAAAGTATATAACCACTTACTCGGTTGTAGAGCTTCCATGCTGTTTGGTTAGTTGTTTAACAAAGAAAGATTGAAAACAACAGTATATTCAAAATCAAAGGAGAAAGTGCTTTGAAATGAAAGATTGGGGCTTACAGCTCAAGGAGAGGCCCAGGGTTTTTAGCAGTGATCGCACTATCGTTTTGTACAGAGGGACTTATACAAGTGACTAAGGCCAAAAATGTTTTCAGTACAAAGGGGTTTATTTTTCAACGGACGATGATCGCGTCGAACTTTTTGAAATGCAACGGGACTTATACAATAAGTGAGGCCCAAAATAGGGTTGTATTTACAAAGGATTGGGTCTTACACTCTATTAGAGGCCCAATCATTTGAATGGGTCTTATAGCTCGAGGAGAGGCCCAAGAGACTTGATTTTGAACTGGCGATCGCGCCGAGATTTTCTTTTAACGCAGAGGGACTTAAACAATATCTGAGGCCCAAAAAGTTTTGGTTAAAAGGGGATTGGGTCTTACACTCTATTAGAGGCCCAAAATGTTTTTTTAAAGGTTTGATGAGGGTTGAATTAATCAAAACCCTAATTTGTTTCCCAAATGTATTTTAATTGAATAAAAAATTCAATTAAAATGATCAAAATTATTTAACATGTGGAAAACAAATTGTGATCTTGGATTAATGTTTCAAAAATCATATTTTGACCTACAAAATGATTAGAAGTCATTAAAATTTGCAAAATCAAGAAGGAAAAAATATTTTAAATGTCAAAAATAATTAAAATATTAATTCTTTGCAAAAATATCAATTATATGAAATAAATAGTATTTTTGGGATTTTTTGGTAAAATAAAATATTTTAACATTTTTGTGAATTATTAAAAAAAGAATCAACTCAAAATCATTAAAACTCATAGAGAAATTAATTTTTGAATCAATTAAATAAAATCACAAAATTCAAATATTTGAATTTTCAAAAAAGGGCGCCAAGAACACCCAAGAACACGCGCGTGTTCTGAGTTTTGCCCAGATTTGCATTTTCTCCCCAATCTCACTGAATACTTGATTATATCATGCAATCCACATATCAATATGCTCGTTTCAACCTCACGATCATGTCTACGGTCTTTAATTTCATTTATTTTTAACATGGAATAAGAAATCAAGACGAAACCTCAAGAACCCTAAAATTTGCATGAAGGCTGAGAATTTTGATACACGATTCAAACAAAGCAATTAATTGAGGGGAAACATTCTATGCATGATTATGAACATTTGGCAAAAGTATTGTGCAAGGAAATATGCATAGATTAAGAGATGACCAAGTTTAGGCTTACTTGAAGGTCGTGACAGCAAGAGCAATGTGATTTTTGAGTTGGAGGTGTTACAGATGAGTTGTGATGATCTGAACAGCTTCCCTACACCCTATGGAGTGTGTTTGAATGCTTGGACTTGATTGGAAATGGCTAGATCACTTCATGGCATCTCAGCTGCAACTTGGTTAAAACCTTGAGCAACTGGCTGGTGATTCTGAGAAATCAGTGTTCCAGATGTTGTTTAAGTGTTTGGATCACTTCTATATGATGTTTATGAGGTGTGTGTATGATTGGTTTGATTGGAAAAGCTCTCAAACTCAAAACCCGATAGTGACTTGCCTTAGAAGGCAAAATTGGAGTAAAAGAAGAGATTTTGAGGAAAGCATCTGTTTGATGGCTTTGGTGTACTCAAACTAATCACAAATGAGCTCTATTTATAGTAGATCAAGTTTGTTTTGGCTGCAATAGTGAATGGCAACTGCAACAGAGGTTTGGCCAATGGTTGCACTTTGGAATCCAAGTCTCCTCTAGCCATTGACTAGAGGTTAGGGCACATGGCTGTGGTTCCCTTGGTCTTGGATAAGTCTTGACTGAATTCAGTTGCAAATTTGTCAGTCCATGCCACCTCTAAGCATCTATTAAATGCTTCAATCCAAAATTGGAGTCTTGTCCCTCTTTTAGGCAATTCTAGGTTTGGCATGCTACTTCTTGTTCCAAGGACTTTGGAGGCTTAGCTCAATGATTGTCCCCTTTAGATTTGATCCTCAGATGTGTCCAAAGTGATGACAAGGCTTGGAATTAGCTGATTTTGGCAAATCGACCAAAAATGCAAAATTCTGCCTTGCCTTGGCAGTTTTCAGCAAGGCACTTTGCCACTACCATAACTTTTAGCTCAAATTGAATTTGGTGATGTTCTTGGCCATTTTGGAAAGCCCTTATATGATACAATAACTGTTTGATCATATTTGGTTTTGATACCTTTTGGATCCAAGTGAAAAATCCCCCTACATTTGGAAAAAAGTGAAGGCAGATTCCGACTTAGTGAAAATTTCTAAGTGTTGGAAAAAAGTGACATTTTCACTTTTTGTGATTTTGATCAATCCATAACTCAAAATCCACGAAGAATTGGAATGAGGTCTAGTTGAAGTTTTTGTAGAGGGCCATGAGATCTACAAATCAAGCTTTGGATGGGGAAAATGGCTTTGTGGTTTAGGAGTTATGATCCTCCAAAGTTGGTACCCTTGCCACTTTGTTCATAACTTAGAAAATTTTCTAAGTTTTTATGGTTACCCCTTTTACAAGTTATCCCACTTTCTTTGATTTTTCTTGATTAATGATGATTCAAATCATACGTCAACATCATTTTAGGGTTAAAAATCCATTTTTGTGAAAAATCTCAAAAAGTCAAAGTTGACTTTTGTGCACAGTTGACTTTTTATCCGATGAATTCCAAACAATCATTGGCGGCGAACTCCTCGGTGAATCACAAAGTCTGGTACCTTCTTTCTTGGTTTGTCCTAAAAAATGACGCTGATTTCTGGCGGAGCAGGATCATTGGAGTCTTCCTCCCAGTTGGCGGGATGTCTTCGAGCCTGATACGAGAGCTTTCAGGAGCGGTGTACTTGACCAAGAAGTCGTACTTGCCACTCGGCTGTCCTAAGGTGTCTTCGAGCCTAAGGTGTCCCTGGTCGACCAAAACCCTAATTTGGTGACACTGGCGATCTTGAGGCTTGATCCACCTAGAAGGGAGCAACCTTGTGCTTAATCCTTGATGTGGGAGTCCTCTTGATCCATTGTGGATGTTTGAGAGGTTAGACAAGTTGAAGATCATGTCATTTCTTGATTGATCATTTGTCTAAGAGCTCTGAGAGGGCTTGAAACCCTAATTTTGATAGTAGTGAATGCTCACCCATCTTTGGGGAGACTAATGAAGCATAATGATTCATCCTTATTGTGATGATGGTTTGCACAATGATGGGAAATCTTAGGGGTCAAAATATGGGGTATGACAGAATGCTCATGAGTTATGCTTGGTTCCAAATGTAAAGATCCCGCATAAGTTCAAGGCCCCTGACTTTGAAAAGTATAAGGGTAACTCTTGTCCGATGAGTCATTTGACTATGTATGCTCGTAAGATGTCGGCTCAGAAGGATAATGATCAGCTTCTCATTCACTACTTTCAAGATAGTCTGTTTGGTGCTGCTTTGAAATGGTATATGGGACTCAATAGTGCTCAAATTCACACTTTCGAAGATTTGGGTGAGGCGTTTGTGAAACAGTATAAGTATAATGTGGATATGGCTCCTGATCGTGACCAGCTTCGGGCAATGGCTCAGAAAGATAAGGAGACATTCAAAGAATATGCGTAAAGGTGGCGCGAGATTGCTGCTCAGATCAACCCTCCTTTGGAAGAGAAGGATATGACCAAGATTTTCCTGAAAACTCTGAGTCTTTTCTATTATGAGCGTATGATTGCTAGTGCCCCGAGTGATTTCACTGAGATGGTTAATATGGGGATGAGATTGGAAGAGGGTGTCCGTGAGGGACGTTTGTCGAAAGATGGAAATTCTACTGGAAGTTCCAAAAAATATAGTGGAGGATTTGCCAAAAAGAAAGAAGGAGAGACCAATGTCGTTTCTCGAGAAAGGTATAGAAGACCTCACAATAGAAACAATCAGTGAAAGCAACATGTTGCATCTGTCACTCCTGTTATTAGTTCAGCTCCTATTGTTCAGGAAGCTCCTGCTCAGCAACAACGTTCTAATCAGCTAAACAATTAATGGGGCCGTTTTCAGAAAGATTTTGATCTGATTTCGATGACCTACACAAAATTGCTTCCTTGTATAATTAAGAAGAATCTTGTTCAGACCCGTCCATCGCCTGCTGTTCCAAAAGATTCACCATGGTGGTATAAGCCTGAAGCTCATTGTGTTTTCCATCATGGAGGAGCTGGGCATGACACTGAGAACTGTTATCCATTGAAGATGGAAGTGCAAATGTTGGCTAGAAGTGGTATTTTGTCTTTCAAAGATTCCAATCCTAATGTCCAATCAAATCCGCTGCCTAATCACGGCAAGGCATCTGTCAATATGGTTCAAGATTGCCCTAGTGAAGATCATTCTACGGCTGTCATCGGAATATGGTTCAAGATTGCCCTAGTGAAGACCATGGTAAATCTTTTGGAATAGCAGGCGGTGGACGGGTCTGAACAAGATTCTTCTTAATTAGACAAGGAAGCAATTCTGTGTAGGTCATCGGAATCGGATCAAAATCTTTTTGAAAACGGCCCCGTTAATTGTTTGGCTGATCAGAACATTGTTGCTGAGCAGGAGCTTCCTGAACAATAGGAGCTGAACTGATAATAAGAGTGACAGATGCAACATGTTGCTGACACTGATTGTTTCTATTGTGAGGTCTTCTATACCTTTCTCGAGAAACGGCATTGGTCTCCCCTTCTTTCTTTTTGGCAAATCCTCCACTATATTTTTTGGAACTTCCCGTAGAATTGCCATCTTTCGGCAAACATCCCTCACGGACACCCTCTTCCAATCTCATCCCCATATTAACCATCTCAGTGAAATCACTCGGGGCACTAGCAATCATACGCTCATAATAGAAAAGACTCAGAGTTTTCAGGAAAATCTTGGTCATATCCTTCTCTTCCAAAGGAGGGTTGATCTGAGCAGCAATCTCGCGCCACCTTTACGCATATTCTTTGAATGTCTCCTTATCTTTCTGAGCCATTGCCCGAAGCTGGTCACGATCAGAAGCCATATCCACATTATACTTATATTGTTTCACAAACGCCTCACTCAAGTCTTCGAAAGTGAGAATTCGAGCACTATCGAATCCCATATACCATTTCAAAGCAGCACCGGACAAACTATCTTGAAAATAGTGAATGAGCAGCTAATCATTATCCTTCTGGGCCGAAATCTTGCGAGCATACATAGTCAAGTGACTCAATAGACAAGAAATACCCTTATACTTTTCAAGGTCAGGGGCCTTGAACTTATGCGGGATCTTTACATTTGGAAGCATAACTCATGAGCATTCTTTCCAAACAACTCTTTACCTCTCAGAGCCTTGATCTCTTTCTGCATTTCAGCAAACTAGTCTTGAATCTCTTCCATTCTATCATAAGCACTGACATTCTCACTTGGAGCAGTATGGAATTTCTGTTTTTCACCAAAAGGGATAGTGTGAACCACAGGCGGTGGCACAGTCATCACAGGTTGAACGGTAGGAACAACTGGAATTTCAGGAGGTGGTGGTGGTTGATAACCCTCAGAAACAAAGTTATGAGGCGTGCCCCCAGGGAAACCAGGAGGCATGGAATACTGAGGAACACTAGCAGGTGCCACAGAGATGGGCGTAGAGACAATCTCAGAAATGACTGTCCTTTGCACAGGAGTTGAAAGTGCAGGAGGAGGTGGTGGTGGCTGATTCTGAGCAGCCACCAGAGCTTCCATCATAGCAGTGAGTCTTTCCAAACCATCCTTCAAAGTTGACACTTCTTCACGAAGCTCACGGTTCTCTTGTTGCAATCGATCCATCTTTTTCTTCAGATTAGCTCGAGTATTATACTGGTGCGACAGCTTGGCTGAATGAAGACCAAAGGGAAACAATAAGACACCTGGAAAAGGCAAGAAACAAATGAAAAATATGATGCTTGATATGCAAGATGCAAATGCAAAGTTTCAAGGAAATATAAGGCATATTGCAAACATTGTTATCTGAAATGCCAAAATCTCATTCATTAATGATGGAAAAGATTACATCTCGGAAGTACAAATTCAAGAGTCCCAAAACAAAAGAGAATAAAGAAAACTAAATCCCTAGAGAATCCTATGAGAAGAAGTCCCAGCTCTATCTTCCAGCTTCTTGATGTGGGCCTTCATCTGAGTCTTCTCAATCAGCAACTTATCGACGATCAACTTCCAAGGAGATTCTGAACTCTTCGGAATATCAGAAACTGGCTGAATGCGAGAGGAAAATAAATCCTCTTGCGCCTTTCTCTTCTTGTTGGCAACTTCATCTTCATTCTTCTTCTTGAAGTGCTCTTGAAGTCTTGCATTCTCTAACTCAACAATCTGATACTTGTTCTTCTATGCATCTCTCTCTTGTTGCATCTCAGCCAAAGTGATCTGAAGCTTCTCTGTGTCTGCCATAAAGTAGAGAAAAGGCTTCTTATCAGTTAGAGATAAAGGCTCCTGACGCTTATAAGGTATCTTCAAAGTAATAGCTCTATTTTTAACCCACTGGAGGTAAGGTTCCGAATAGACACAATTCGGATTTCCCAAACTTTCCTTCCCTTTTCTATGAATGCTGCACCAAGCTTCCACAATTTCTCTCTTGAGAGCAACCTGAGATTCTTCATCCTTGAAAAAGAGACCGGCCAAATGAATGTTCTTTGGTACCTCTCGCAAAGGATATCCTAACTGACGATGAGCCAACACCGGATTGTAGCTGATTGCTCCCTTTGTACCAAGAAGAGGTACGTTGGGAAAATCACCACAACTATCAATAATCATCGCTCCAGAAGGAACACGGCTACACCAATCAATATCAGAATGAGTGAGAGACATGATCTTCTGCGACCAATATAAGCCATCCTTGATATTCCAGAAAGCTGCAGACTTCGGCAAGTGAGAAATAAACCACTTGTAAAGCAAAGGCGTACAACAGATAATCATCCCTTCACCATGGAAATTCCTGAGGTGAATAGAATGGTAAGCATCATCAAGCAAAGTGGGAATTAGATTCCCAATCAAGAAGATCTGAATAGCGTTGATGTCGACAAAGTTCTCAACATTCGGGAAGAGGAACAGTCCATAAATAAGCAAGGCAAGAATAGGCTCAAAAACAACTGTGTTCTTCACACTAGCATAGCGATGATCGCTATCCATCAAGAACTTAGCGGGTAACCCAAGAATCTTTCCTTTGGTATCCATGCGAGCCTTAATCTCGGAAACCTTCAAGTGAGTAGCCTTCGCAATAATATCATGCTCGGGAGCGGGGTCCAAACCAGAGAAAATCCGACCATAAACAAGAAAACCAAGTAGGAGAGAATACTCCTGTAGCGTAGGTACCAACTGATAATCAGGACAGGTGAAAGAATGTAGCAAAGGGTCATAGAACTGAACCAAAGTAGCAAGCAATCCTCCAGCCATATCAACCTTCAAGAGAGACAAAAGCCTTCTATATCTGGACTCGAACTTCTTGGTATCAGCAACCAAAGATACTAGCTCTCTCAAACCCTCTAATTTAGGACTGTTGAAAGTGTACTTCTTTGTACTTCTCCTTCCAAAATCCATACCAAAAGTATCTGCAACGTTTGCAATAACACCTTTAAGTTCCTTGAAACCTTCCAAAAGAATGCTCATGAATGCATGAGGGCATGGATGCAACACCCACAAACAAGATCACACAAAGCACACGGGTCAAGGTTCAAGTCACGAGCATGAAGTCAAGGGTAAGAACCAATCCCATAAAGGTATGTATTAAGGTTTTGTCTTCATTGTACCTGCAGAAAATAGTGGTTCTAACAAAGTTCCCAGGGTCTACAATCCACTATCAGACACACCAGCACACCGATTTGCTCGGAGGTTGGTAGTTATCCTCAAGAGAATCTAACCTGAGTGTAGCATCGCGTGACAGCTAAGTCAGATTTGCATGTTCATAGCTTCCGCGCTACGATCCTAAAAAGGTTAGGATGTGTTAAGGGTTACTACGGTCCTTAGTGTTATAGGCTTCTATGGAAAAAGTAATGCCTTCTCGATCGCTCGATCGGCATCAGTAATTCCAAAGAGGCAACCACCGAGCGGATAGATTCTCAAGTTCTTCTTTTTCAGGATTCGACTTCTTCAAAGTTCCCTTGACTATACTATCCTCCTATCTCAAAGTGCACTCTGGTTCGGGTATAGGACCTATCTCACACACAGAGGAACTCCCAAACCGAACAAACAAGTAACAAGCAAATCAAACAAAAAGGTGTAAATAAATCAAAGTAGGCTAAACCCCTCAACCAGAGATTCTCCTCAGCAGAGTCGCCACTTTTCTATAGCGGGGAAATTTGTGAGTGTAAGCTATTGATTAACTTAACTAAAAAATAAGCAAGAGTTGCCACCGCACTTTTATTTTATCCACAAAGGGAAAGGAAAAAGAGCGAACAAAACCTAAAGAGTTCTAAAAAACAAGAGCAAACAGATAATGGGTAAGGGGGTTGGTTACGCAATGGGAAGGTGTTAGCACCCAAAACGTCTATAGTACTCTATAGGAACCCTTTGAAATATCTACCGCTTTTTGGTTTGAAAATGGTTTGCTTGTAAAGAGATTGAGGAGATGAGAGGAGAATTATTTTTAAAGATTTTTGTGTTTGGAGAGACTTATCGCCTCATGCCTACGTACCCACGATGTGCAATGTAGGATCAAAACCCTGTAGTTTGTGGTACAAAGAACAAAAAATTGTTGGTTTTGATTGATTTTTAAGTGTAAAGACAAGTCATAATTTCTAAGCGAATAATTCCGCTTAAAGAAATAAATCATGTCTAAACTTATGAAAAAGAGTTTAAAAGAAAAAAAGGTGCATAAAAGCACAAAAGATTTGAATGAGTTTTATATTTTTTATGTTTTTTTTTTAAGAAATGGTCAAAATATAGTTAAATGGATTGACATTTATTAAAGAAAACAAAGCTTTAAAAAAGTCACTTGACAAAAGTCAAGGTTTTATTATGAAAGCGGTTTTAAGTTGAAAACAAGAAGGTTTTGAAAAAAGAGAGAGGATTTTGAAAATTTAAGAATGGGGAGGAGAAGAAGTGACTATCCTAGTGCATAAAATAAAAGCTAGGGAAAAGAAGAATCTAACCAAAATGGAGCCACTTCAAAGCAATATTAAAAGAATTCCATCCTTAAGCAAATTGACCAATAAAGGCAAGTCTTCAATCAATGCTCCAAGCAAAGGGATAAGAAGTCCTAATTCTAGGTCCATAAGTCCAATATTACTTCAAAAGAGGTCCATAAAGAGATCACTCCAAAGCATAGGATAGTAGCCAATAGTCCAAGATGAGGAGAATTAAGTTTTTTATGGTTTAAGCCTTTACTAATGTTTTTGAGTCCAAATGGAAAAAGAAAAAAAGGCATAAGCATAAACATGTGTCCAACGGACAAAGGAAAAATTGCGGAAGCATAAACATGTGTCCAACGAACAAAGGAAAAATTGCGGAAACATAAATATGATATGAAATGAAGCATAAAAATAAAAGAGATGGGGAGCGAGAAGGAAACATAAACAAAATTAATATAATAATATTGTTAGTAAGTTAGTGATTAGTTGTTAGTGTTAGTGATCAATAACAATTGAATAATTGCACTTAGGTCAAGGTTGATGAAACTCATTAGAGGATTGATAAGACCAAAGCCTCCTAACAACAAGTTTCATGAGCTTTGAACCATAAGACAAATAATCAACCATTCTTGATAGTTTTCCGATACGGGACAAATATTGCACTATGTTAAGCAATCGCCTAGTAATTTACAGAGTAATTACCCCACAATGAGGCCGGTCAATAGCTCTTTGTGCTAATGTATGCTAGATGAATGATATATAGATCGTCATCCGGAAGCAATACCGCACGAAAAGAAAAGTGGTAGTGATCTCGTCTCGGTCGAAATTCAACAACGGAATTCCAAGATCTTCTAGACTTTCATCGATCAAAAGAAAAGAGAAATAGATGAAGAGAAAGCCAAATTAAACCACACAAATATGTGATCTAAGGCTAAGAACAAAGGAAAGGGGAAGAAAATGGAAAAGGAACCAAAACAGTCCCAAAACCAAGCAGAAAAACACATTCTAGAGGCTGGTTAATCGATTAACCAACTCACAAGGTAATTATGTTAATCGATTAACTTAATTGTACATGTTTTGGTTAATCGATTAACACTGTGAAAACAGCAGAAAATTAGTTTGAAAATTGCCAAATCCTTGATCACTATTTCTTCAAACATCTTAGGATCAAGGCTTAAATCGTGCACGAATTTTGGAGTAAAGCAGCAGCAAAAACCAGCAATCAAACACAAATTGCAAGATCCAAAGATCAAGCAAACAAGATCAATAAAGGATCTACATTATGGAAGATGAAGATGAGGCTTCAACAATGGTGAAAAGTGAATTACAAATCCAAATCAGAAAAACCTTCCAAATTGCAGCAAGATCTATACTCCAAAGCCTTGATCTATGAACAAAAACAAGAATGGATGAAGGTTTAGCTCTAAATTAGTAAGAATCAATGTGAATTCTTACTAACTAATGAAAGAAGAAATAAGAGCTTTGGTGAATTTGTGGTTTGGGGAGAGAAATTACAAGGGATTTGTTGGCTATCAAAAGCTTGTAGAATGAATGAAATGAAGGCTCTATTTATAGAGTTTAGGCTTGGAAATTTGGTGGTTTGGAATTAGGCTTGGATGATCAAAATTAGGAATGGAATTCAAATTTGGGGGGAAATCACAAAAGAGTGGTGATTAGTGAAGGTACATGGTGGGAAATGACCAAAGTGATGTAGGGAATTAAAATGAGATGGTCTAGAATATTCCACATGTGATAAAACTGGTGAAAATTGGTGCCAATTGCTGCAGAATTTGAATTTGGCACATTTTTTCAAAAATTGCACGTGTTAATCGATTAACCACTTCACAGTGCAATTAGGTTAATCGATTAACACAGTGAAAAATGGGAAAAAATGGCTTTTTGATGTGCTGCCTTGGCTCTGGCTCGATTTTCTTGCTTGTCAAAGAAGGCATGGAAATAAACACTTGAACCTTGGAGTCCCTTGAATGATAATCAATTAAATCTTGGAAACTCTTGATCAGATAATTTTTGAATTAATTGCAGATCAACTTTGAATTTATTCAGATGAAATCATTCGAGCTGAGGGGCTGTTATTTTGGCATTTTTAACCTGTTCTTCCCCTGAAAAATGTTAGTGAAAGAAAACAAGATATTTTTGGATTTTGATTAATGGTTAGTAAAATATAAACAAATTAAACAAATCAAACGCACACAAACCCCAAAGATCCCTGCAAGGCACAATCATATCAAAGAGGGAACCAATATGTGATCTTGTTTGTGGTATGCAAAAATGAAAATGACATGTGGGATCTTAGGGGTAAAAATTAGGGTATTACAGCTAATGGATCAGCCATGTGATTTTCTTCACGAGGAATATGGTGAAACTCGATTCTGTTGAAGAATGGTAACAACCTTCTCGCATAGTCTTTGTAAGGAATCAGTCCTGATTGGTATGTGTTCCAATCCCCTTTGATTTGATTGATAACCAGGGCGGAGTCTCCATACATGTCCAAGTTCTTAATCCTCAAATTGATAGCTTCTTCGAGACCTATGATACAAGCATCATATTCGGCCTCGTTGTTTGTGCATTTGGAAGTCAGTCGGGCAGTGAAAGGAATATGGGTACCCTGAGGTGTTATGATGATTGCCCCAATTTCGTTTCCATAATGATTGACAGCTACGTCAAAAATTAATCCCTATTGGGAACCTAGTTCTGGCCCTTCACTGGGTAGCGGTTCATCGCAATCTTTTATTTTCAAATACATGACATCTTCATCTGGGAAGTTAAATCCAATTGATTCTTGATCATCAATCGATTGATGAGCCAAATGATCGGCTAAAATACTTCCTTTGACAGCTTTCAGAGCATGGTACTCGATGTCGTATTCTGATAGCAACATCTGCCAACGGGCAACCTTTCCCGTGAGAGCAGGCTTTTCAAAGACATACTTGATTGGATCCATTTCGGAGATTAACCAAGTAGTGTGATGAATCATATACTGGCGAAGATGTTTGGCTGCCCAAGCCAGAGCACAAGTTTTCTCGAGCATAGTGTACCGAGTCTCACAGTCGGTAAATTTCTTGCTTAAATAATAAATGGCAGACTCTTTCCTTTTGGCTTCATCTTGTTGGCCAAGTATACAACCCATTGAGTCCTCCAAGACTGTTAGGTAGATGATCAATAGTCTCCCCTCTACAGGAGATGATAGAATCGGTGGGTTCAACAGGTATTCCTTGATATTGTCGAAGGCAGTTTGGCAGTCTTCTGTCCAAATGCAGTCCTGATTCTTTTTGAGTAATTTGAAAATCGGTGCACATGACGTGGTCATGAGGAATATAAATCTGGAAATATAGTTCAGACGTCCCAGGAATCCCCTGACTTATTTTTCAGTTTTTGGAGAAGGCGTTTCTTGAATGGCCTTGACTTTGTTAGGATCAACCTCAATTCCTTTCGGCTGACGATGAATCCTAGCAGTTTTCCTGAGCGGACACCAAACGTGCACTTATTGGGATTCAAGCGGAGTTTGTACTTTCTCAATCGCTCGAATAGCTTTAACAGGTGGGTCACATGCTCCTCTTCTGTCCTTGATTTGACAATCATATCATCGACATATACCTCGATTTCTTTGTGTATCATGTCATGAAACAGAGTAGTCATGGCCCTTTGATATGTTGCCCTAGCATTTTTCAAACCGAACGACATTACCTTGTAACAAAAGGTGCCCCATGGGGTGATGAATGAAGTTTTCTCCATATCTTTCAGCGCCATTTTGATTTGATTATATCCCAAGAATCCATCCGTAAAGGAGAATACTTTGAACTTTGTTGTACCGTCTACCAGCATGTCAATGTGTGGTAAGGGAAAGTCATCCTTTGGACTGGCTTTGTTCAGATCCCTATAGTCTACACACATTCTGACTTTTCTGTCCTTTTTCAGAACTAGTACTATGTTGGCTAACCATTGAGGATGTTCTGATGTGGCAAGGAAACCCTCGTTAATCTGTTTCTGTACTTCCTCTTTGATTTTGATGGCCATGTCTGGATGAGTCCGTCTCAACCTTTGTTTTATTGGTGGACATTCTGATCTTAACGGTAGATGATGTTCCACGATGCCGGTATCCAACCCTGGCATGTCCTGGTAGGACCAAGCAAACACATAGGGAAATTCTTTGAGAAGCTTTATCAAACTTTCTTTGACAATTGGACTGAGCAGTGCCCCAATCTTGACTTCTTTTCTCTCTTCTTCTGAACCTAAGTTGATCGTTTCCAATGGCTCTTTGTAAGGTTCAGTGGACCTTTCCTCTTGTCTGAGTAATCGGGAGATCTCTTTCGGAATTTCTTCGTCATTTTCTTCTTTAGCCTCAAATACCGGGAATTCAAAGTTAGGAGAAGGCATTGGACCGTATGTTTCAATGGGGTTTAAAATAAGCAATCTGCATGATGTGATGATTGTTTTAGAAGAGATAGAGAGAATGCAAGAGTGTGTACAGTGTAATTTCTGAAAAATGCTTGTTTTTATTATTTGAGTTATTTTTTAGGATTACCATTTTCTGAAGAAGCGAAAAGAGAAAACAACAATAAATGCGGAAATTACAGAACGGCGTTATTTTATTTATGATCTTGTCGATTCTTGAAACTACAGCCCTATAAAACAAAACTCTGTCACTTTGGGTAAAGCGAAGAGGTACATTTACAGAATGTGAGCCCTATCAAAACATCTGTTTCACCTGGGCAAGGTGAAAGGTTTAAGACAAAGACAGAAATTACTTAGACTTATAAACGACTTTCGGAACGTTGACAGCAACCCATTGGCGGCGAACTCCTCGGTGAATCAAAAAGTCTGGTAGCTTCTTTCTTGGCTTGTCTTCAGAAATGACGCTGATTTCTGCTGGAGCAGGATCATTGGAATCTGTCTCCCAGGTAGAATTGTTATAGGAGGATTCTTCAGCTGTATCTTGCACATTCTTTGCACTCTCAGGTAAATCTCGCCATCCAGTTGGCTGGATGTCTTCAAGCCTGATACGAGAGCTTTCAGGAGTGGTGTACTTGACCAGGAAGTCGTACTTGCCACTTGGTTGTCCTAAAGTGTCCCATACTTCTTTGGAACTGGAGGAGTCATCCCTTTCGATGACGTTGACCTCGGGAAAAGCATAGTTAAGGAACTGTTGTCCTGCAATCTTTGCAAATTCATCATCGTACTGGATATCTTCTGAATGCCTTGAGTAATGATCCCATGATTCTGTGGGGACGCATGTATTCTTTTCAATGATGCTCAGCTGATATGCATTGTTCGGCTAACTCTTTTGCCCCGAGTCTCCTGGGTATGGCTTCCAGATATGCAGGCCATCCATTGGGCCATAATAGTTATGGTCAAAGTTGTCTTTCATCAGAGTGTCCACTTCTAATGAGTTTGGTGGAGCAAGGCATCCTTCCGGATCACAATCTCTGTATATCATCTTGACATCTGACCTCGGTATATATCTCAGACTCTGTGCGGGATATCAAAATGGCGTAGGCACCTCTTCCTGAGACATATAACCATCCTCGTTAAGATAGGACTTCCATTCTTCATCTGTATCGGAGGAGTCACCCTCATTGATGGTATGTACTTCTTGGGACACTAGGTGATGGAAGCCTCCACTGTGGAAGAAGTCCTGAATGGGATGAAGGTTTTCATCGTTAGTAGCAGTCTGGGTACAGGTTAAGGAAAAACCAAGACCTTTCTTTGTCTTATTATCAGTAGGAATGACAAGTTGTCCCCATCCCTTTGTATTGTTACTTTTGATTACTTCGAGAGCATCTTTGTATGAGGAAATCGATGTTCCCTTTTCTGATTGGTTGTCATGGCTCACTGAAAGTGCCTAGAACTAGGTTCCAACAACCTCCTCTGGTTCTACACAAGTGGACGACGATAAGTTGCTCACGATCAAGGCTTGCTCTCTGCAGACTATGACTAGTTGGTCACTCTTGATGAACTTCAACTTCTGGTGAAGTGTCGAAGTGACTGCCCCAGCCTCGTGTATCCAAGGTCTTCCTAACAAACAATTGTACGCTTCCCGGATGTCCATGACCTAGAAAGAGACTTGGAAAGTGTGGGCACCGATAGTTATGGGAAGGTCGACTTCGCCGATAACTGTTTTTCGGGATCCGTCAAATGCTTTGACGATGACCTCAATACCTCTCATCAGAGATCCTTTAAAGGATAGTCGCATTAAAGTGGATTTCGACATAACATTTAGAGCTGATCCGGTGTCTACCAGTACGTTGGCTAAAGCATCGTCCTGGCAGTTGACTGTAATGTTGAGTGCCATATTATGATTTTGGCCCTCTTCCGGCAGTTCCTCATCACTGAATCCCAAGTTGCTGTAGGAAGTGATGTTGGAGATGATGTTGTCGAATTGTCTTATTGTTACATCTTGTTCCATAAAGGCTTACTATAAGACTTTATGTAGAGCCTCCCTGTGAGCTTCGGAACTGAGTAATAGAGATAACACAGATATTTTTGAAGGAGTTTACAACAGCTGATCAACAATGTTGTACTCACTCTTTTGGATGAGCTTCAACATCTCATCATTGTTCTTTGAAAGGTTGGGATCACTGGACTGACCGACTGGTTGATTAGGAACTTCTTTTTGGGGTTTCTTTTCTCTTATGGGTTCTCCAACTCCTCGGTTGAAGATTCGACCGCTCCGTGTCACTCGACTGATGTCTGCAATATTTACAACGGATGGTAATGGAGTTTATTTTCCATTCTCAATTGTTGTTGCACCGTATTTGTAAGGGATAGCCTTATCGGATTTATACGGTACTGGTCTCGATAGATAGATAACTACATGAGCCTTTTGATTTTTCTAACCATCGTAGCCGGCCTCAATTGGTTCGAGGTTAAGAACCTTTCCACTATCAAGAGGAACTCTTGATTCATGGAGTAAAGGGATTATGGAGCATACATCTTTGGCCACTTCTCACTTAGGGATCAAGACAACATCTTTGCCTTGATTAGGATGATAGTCTGACATTGAACTAGAGCTTTACCACAGTTGAATCTCCTTATGGTCCAACTGACTTTGAAGGGCTGCTCGAACGAGGTAGCATCCTTGGTTATTCTTTGAGAAAACTCTACATCGCTCATAGTTGTGTGGTTGCACCCGACCACGTCCGCTTTGTATGCAATGTAACCTTACTAGATCTGTCTCCATTGATCAAACATCATGACTCTGATGCCTAGTAGGGTTACCGTCAATCATACTGACTTGTTATGTGTCTTCATCTAGATAAATCGGAAGCCACCAGTGGTTTAACAAGTGTTGAAGTGTCCTTTGAACGAGTGCACATCCTTGGTCACTCTTACGACACACCTTACAGTTCTGATACTCATGTGAAGTTAGAAAACCAAGCTGAACTTGCTTAGCGTGTAATTCCACCAAGCTGGTATTCATCAAACGGATATCAAAGATTTGAATCATATTAACTTGATACTGACTTCTATCGCGGTAATCCTGAATCCATCCAAGATCCATCTGATGCTATAGGGCCTCTTGTATAAAAGATCATCCCTGATTATTTACCGAGCAAATCAGACAGGAATCAAAATCGTGTCGTGGCAGACCATGATGTTGGCTTTGTCTTGAGTGCATTGCCACTAAGTTGACATTCATTGCACGAATGTCGTGGTTCTGAATAATGTTGGGATTTGTATAAGTCATGTTGACTTCATGAATTCGGTGATCTTGGATCCATCCAAGATCCATCTGTTCCTGTAGAGCCGATTGCACCACAGAACATCCTTAATTATTTTTAAGCAGATATCACACTGGTGATAATTATGAGACGGTACGTGACCGTATCCGCTCTGTCTGCAATGCATCTTGACCAGATTGGTTCCCAATAAGAGTACATCATGAATTTGATAGCTGTGGTTAGATCATTCATCTATCAAATTGCTCCTGGAACTCATTCATTCTGTCGTACATACTTTCGTTTCCACCAGAAGGTATCTGTGGAGTTTTCCCTTCCGGGACAGCGTGTACCATAGGTGGTAGTTGATAAGTGCAAAATGTAACTATTTTTGTATATAAGTTTTGTTGCACTTATCGGTACTTTTTGTTAATATCGTTCGAATAATCCTTGATTTGTTTATAAATACGTTTACTTTACATTTTAGTGTATATATTGTGTATAGTGTAAATATCATTAAATTTAATTGATTTTATCTTAATTTTTTCAGGTATCCAATCAAATATGTCTTTCCATTATTGTATAGAGCATTGAATAAGCCTTTCAGCGCTTCAAACCGTGCGAAAAACGGAGTTACGGTTCAAAAGTTACGAATAAAACAATGCAGAATTTTTGCTGTCATGATGCGCCTTAGCAGCGCCGGGCAGTACTTCTAGCACCGGACGCTCTAGAACAACACTGGAACTTACAAAATAAGCCGCCTTTCGCCAACGGGCGCCCCAGATCACCACCGGGCGAAGCTATGCAGGCAGAAACACCATTTAAGGGAAAAAACACTATTTTTTTAGTACGGTTTTGGGGTTTGTGATCCCAACTCCATCAAACTTCATTTTTCAGTAGGATTAAGTAGAAAACAACATGGAAGCTTGCATACGGATGAACCGAGGTGGATTGATCGTCGATCGGCTCTGACAAACTGCGAGATGTTTGGTTCATTTCTCTTCTTCTTTGTGTTTTTCTTCTTTGTTGGGTTTTGTATATGTATTGACTATGATCTCATGTATATTTGTCGCCCATGGCATTGTATAAAACTTGCTTTACAAATCTTTATTGGTGATTGTCTCTGATTTTTTCTTTATGCACGAGGTTTGAGTTGCGTTAGAGATAATCCTCGCAAACTTCGATTAGGGATGATTATCTGTAAGTTTCTGGATTCTAGAGATAGATTTAAGAGCTAACAATCTTCAATAGGCGTCGAAGCTTAATGCCTTCGTGCCTTGAGTCGTGTGCGAGAGTGTCGGCGAGGGTAACACGGTTGTTCTCTCAACTTTGCGTTAGACATAACCTTTGTTGTGAGCGATGATGGGTGATATTGAGGAGTATTGTAGGTGGAGTATAACTGGTCGGTAAGTTTAAGTTTTTGAGGAGTCGATTATGTGCATGCCTGATAAGTTTGTCTTGCTAAAGAGTGAATTTGTTTTATGTTTTAATATTTACTTTTCTGCTTTCTTGTTTTAAACCATTTTAATCCAAACTCATAAACGCGAGAGATTGAACGACATTCTTTCCCTCGGACCGATCTCTGTGGACACGACATAAATCCCAGAGGGAATTCTTCCAAAAATAAATATTTTTGCTGCTTGCCCTTTTCTGCATTCAACATAATGGCGTCGTTGCCGGGGATTGGTTTTGATATTGAATCGCATTGCGATAGTTTCTTTGTTTTTGAGTTTTGTACATATCGTATATATTGGCTGTTTCCATTATATTTGTTCAAGTGTTGTATACATTTTGTTCCCGTAACGTTTGTTTAAGTGTTTGGTTAGGACACTTGCTTTTGATTTGCGCGGTGAGGCATCACTATGGCATGAAGGAAGGAAGTTACTAGCTAAGCATTGTAAAGGCGTCGAGATTACGACGTAAAACAAGCATGGTGTATTCTTTTCTTTTGTTGTTGTTTAGTTTAGGTAGTGTGGTGAGTATTCATTAAACAAGTTGTACTCGGATTTTTCGTAAAATTCTCAAATCTTCAGTTTACAACTTGTTTAATGAATTTTTGCTGGTTTTCCAGTTTGTTCATATTAATAGTTTTCGTGTTTGTCAATGAGCTTGTTTTGAGTAGCTTGAGGAAATTTGGCGATGTTCCAAGTTTGATCGTTTCAACTTGCGGATGTATGGTAATGATATTGTTAAGTTTTGTACACGTCCAAGGTATGTGTTTATTGCTTTCTAGACTTTAGCATATTCATGATACTTAGGCTTTTTACAAACTTTCATGCCATTCATTCTTTTGTATACTTGTTCTTGTGTGAATCACTTTAGTTCCCAACCTTTTTGTGAGGTGGCCTTCTATTGTTCATATATGCACGGAGTACAAACATTCTTGTTTTAACTGGATTTTATTATGCTTAATCTTTTGTTTGTGTTGATTATATGAAAGCATGAAAAGGATCAAGGCATTTTTGTTTCATTTTGAGCACAACTACCTAGCAAAATAGTCATTCACCTTGCGAGCGTGTGATCATTCGTAACCCCTTTGAGCTTTTTGATCCATGTTTCATTTGAACTTAATTCTTGTCTATGAGTATTTAGTTCACTTATTTTTGAATGGATTTTGTTTTTACCTGAACCCTCAACTTTTTGTGTTGTTGTATGAATTTTTACCTTGCCTTAGAAAGTAGGGAGTATTCACATGATGATGTGGTTGAATTCAAGTTGGGGAGAGAATGATTGTTTACTCATTGGTTGTTTTCTATGAGGAGGAAAAAGAAAAGAAAAAAGAGAAAAATATGAAAAAGAAAAGAAAAAAAAGAAAAAGAAAGAAACAGAAAATCCTTGAAAAAGGAAACAAAAAGAGTTCAAATAATTGTGCTAAATAAGTATTGTGTTTTGTGTAACACTTGGGATGAAAGAAGAAGTTATATTGAAATTTTGTGTTTGAACTTTTGTGAGTTGATCACTCCCTTAGGTTTAGGCAAGTTTTTGTTTCGATTAGCTTTAGGAACTGCCCATTGTTTGTTTACCCGACCACGCTACAACCTTGAAAGTCCTTGTGATTCTTTCCTTTGTATGTTCAATATGATTTTTGGATGGTTGCATAATTTAAGCATGATTGTTGTGTGAGTGATAAATCCCTCATTTTGTGTTTTTCATCTACCGATGATTATTTTTGCTAGATGTGATTCACATGTGAACTTGTGTTGTTTTAGAATGGTTTGGCATGATTTTTGTATTTTACATTTGTTTCTTGACTATGTTGTCATCGTAGTTTAGTGGTAAGTATTTACTTTGTGTGTATGTTTTCATTTGAACCATACATTTGTTTCCGTTTTTCAAAACCTGTTGATTCGTGATTCTTTGGTTTTCACTCTGTTTCTTTGAGTTGTTTGATTTTTGTTTGAGGACAAACAATTATGTAAGTTGGGGAGAGTTTGATAAGGGCAAAATATAACTATTTTTGTATATAATTTTTGTTGCACTTATCGATACTTTTTGTTAATATCGTTCGTATAATCCCTGATTTGTTTATAAATACGTTTACTTTACATTTTAGTGTATATATTGTGTATAGTGTAAATATCATTGAGTTTAATTGATTTTATCTCAATCTTTTAGGTATCCAATCAAGGATGGCTTGCCATTGATGTATAGAGCATTAAATAAGCTTTCCAGCGCTTCAAACCGGGCAAAAAATGGAGTTACGGTTCAAAAGTTACGAATAAAACAATGCAGAATTTTTGCTGTCATGCCGCGCCTTAGCGGCGCCGGGAGGTACTTCTAGCTCCGGGCGCTCCAGAACAACACTGGAACTTACAAAATAAGCCGCCTTTCGCAGCCGGGCGCCTGGGCGAAGCTGTGCCGACAGAAACACCATTTAAGGCCAAAAACATTATTTTTTGAGTATGGTTTTGGGGTTTTGTGATCCCAACTCCATCAAACTTCATTTTTTAGTAGGATTAGCTAGAAAACAACATGGAAGCTTGCATACAGATGAACCGGGGTGGATTGATCGTCGATCGGCTCTGACAAACTGCGAGATGTTTGGTTCAGTTCTCTTCTTCTTTGTGTTTTTCTTCTTTGTTGGGTTTTATATATGTATTGACTATGATCTCATGTATATTTGTCGCCCACGGCATTGTATAAAACTTGCTTTACAAATCTTTATTGGTGATTGTCTCTGATTTTTTCTTTATGCACGAGGTTTGAGTTGCGTTAGAGATAATCCTCGCAAACTTCGATTTGAGATGATTATCTGTAAGTTTCTGGATTCTAGAGATAGATTTAAGAGCTAACAATCTTCAATAGGCGTCGAAGCTTAATGCCTTCGTGCCTTGAGTCGCGTGCGAGAGTGTCGGCGAGGGTAACACGGTTGTTCTCTCAACTTTGCGTTAGACATAACCTTTGTTGTGAGCGATGATGGGTGATATTGAGGAGTATTGTAGGTGGAGTATAACTGGTCGGTAAGTTTAAGTTTGTGAGGAGTCGATTATGTGCATCTCGGATAAGTTTGTCTTGCTAAAGAGTGAATTTGTTTTATGTTTTAATATTTACTTTTCTGCTTTCTTGTTTTAAACCATTTTAATCCAAACTCATAAACGCGAGAGATTGAACGACATTCTTTCCCTCGGACCGATCTCTGTGGACACGACATAAATCCCAGAGGGAATTCTTCCAAAAATAAATATTTTTGCTACTTGCCCTATTCTGCATTCAACATAATGGCGTCGTTGCCGGGGATTGGTTTTGATATTGAATCGCATTGCGATAGTTTCTTTGTTTTTGAGTTTTGTACATATCGTAT
Source organism: Lathyrus tuberosus (assembly GCA_022829125.1). Lineage (NCBI taxonomy): Eukaryota > Viridiplantae > Streptophyta > Magnoliopsida > Fabales > Fabaceae > Lathyrus > Lathyrus tuberosus. Next base: position 8,668,318 of record JALAZF010000062.1, on the reverse strand, counting down.
ATATTGGCTGTTTCCATTATATTTGTTCAAGTGTTGTATACATTTTGTTCCCGTAACGTTTGTTTAAGTGTTTGGTTAGGACACTTGCTTTTGATTTGCGCGGTGAGGCATCACTATGGCATGAAGGAAGGAAGTTACTAGCTAAGCATTGTAAAGGCGTCGAGATTACGACGTAAAACAAGCATGGTGTATTCTTTTCTTTTGTTGTTGTTTAGTTTAGGTAGTGTGGTGAGTATTCATTAAACAAGTTGTACTCGGATTTTTCGTAAAATTCTCAAATCTTCAGTTTACAACTTGTTTAATGAATTTTTGCTGGTTTTCCAGTTTGTTCATATTAATAGTTTTCGTGTTTGTCAATGAGCTTGTTTTGAGTAGCTTGAGGAAATTTGGCGATGTTCCAAGTTTGATCGTTTCAACTTGCGGATGTATGGTAATGATATTATTAAGTTTTGTACACGTCCAAGGTATGTGTTTATTGCTTTCTAGACTTTAGCATATTCATGATACTTAGGCTTTTTACAAACTTTCATGCCATTCATTCTTTTGTATACTTGTTCTTGTGTGAATCACTTTAGTTCCCAACCTTTTTGTGAGGTGGCCTTCTATTGTTCATATATGCACGGAGTACAAACATTCTTGTTTTAACTGGATTTTATTATGCTTAATCTTTTGTTTGTGTTGATTATATGAAAGCATGAAAAGGATCAAGGCATTTTTGTTTCATTTTGAGCACAACTACCTAGCAAAATAGTCATTCACCTTGCGAGCGTGTGATCATTCGTAACCCCTTTGAGCTTTTTGATCCATGTTTCATTTGAACTTAATTCTTGTCTATGAGTATTTAGTTCACTTATTTTTGAATGGATTTTGTTTTTACCTGAACCCTCAACTTTTTGTGTTGTTGTATGAATTTTTACCTTGCCTTAGAAAGTAGGGAGTATTCACATGATGATGTGGTTGAATTCAAGTTGGGGAGAGAATGATTGTTTACTCATTGGTTGTTTTCTATGAGGAGGAAAAAGAAAAGAAAAAAGAGAAAAATATGAAAAAGAAAAGAAAAAAAAGAAAAAGAAAGAAACAGAAAATCCTTGAAAAAGGAAACAAAAAGAGTTCAAATAATTGTGCTAAATAAGTATTGTGTTTTGTGTAACACTTGGGATGAAAGAAGAAGTTATATTGAAATTTTGTGTTTGAACTTTTGTGAGTTGATCACTCCCTTAGGTTTAGGCAAGTTTTTGTTTCGATTAGCTTTAGGAACTGCCCATTGTTTGTTTACCCGACCACGCTACAACCTTGAAAGTCCTTGTGATTCTTTCCTTTGTATGTTCAATATGATTTTTGGATGGTTGCATAATTTAAGCATGATTGTTGTGTGAGTGATAAATCCCTCATTTTGTGTTTTTCATCTACCGATGATTATTTTTGCTAGATGTGATTCACATGTGAACTTGTGTTGTTTTAGAATGGTTTGGCATGATTTTTGTATTTTACATTTGTTTCTTGACTATGTTGTCATCGTAGTTTAGTGGTAAGTATTTACTTTGTGTGTATGTTTTCATTTGAACCATACATTTGTTTCCGTTTTTCAAAACCTATTGATTCGTGATTCTTTGGTTTTCACTCTGTTTCTTTGAGTTGTTTGATTTTTGTTTGAGGACAAACAATTATGTAAGTTGGGGAGAGTTTGATAAGGGCAAAATATAACTATTTTTGTATATAATTTTTGTTGCACTTATCGATACTTTTTGTTAATATCGTTCGAATAATCCCTGATTTGTTTATAAATACGTTTACTTTACATTTTAGTGTATATATTGTGTATAGTGTAAATATCATTGAGTTTAATTGATTTTATCTCAATCTTTTAGGTATCCAATCAAGGATGTCTTGCCATTGATGTATAGCGCATTAAATAAGCTTTCCAGCGCTTCAAACCGGGCAAAAAACGGAGTTACGGTTCAAAAGTTACGAATAAAACAATGCAGAATTTTTGCTGTCATGCCGCGCCTTAGCGGCGCCGGGAGGTACTTCTAGCTCCGGGCGCTCCAGAACAACACTGGAACTTACAAAATAAGCCGCCTTTCGCAGCCGGGCGCCCGGGCGAAGCTGTGCCGACAGAAACACCATTTAAGGCCAAAAACATTATTTTTTGAGTATGGTTTTGGGGTTTTGTGATCCCAACTCCATCAAACTTCATTTTTTAGTAGGATTAGCTAGAAAACAACATGGAAGCTTGCATACAGATGAACCGGGGTGGATTGATCGTCGATCGGCTCTGACAAACTTCGAGATGTTTGGTTCAGTTCTCTTCTTCTTTGTGTTTTTCTTCTTTGTTGGGTTTTGTATATGTATTGACTATGATCTCATGTATATTTGTCGCCCATGGCATTGTATAAAACTTGCTTTACAAATCTTTATTGGTGATAGTCTCTGATTTTTTCTTTATGCACGAGGTTTGAGTTGCGTTAGAGATAATCCTCGCAAACTTCGATTTGAGATGATTATCTGTAAGTTTCTGGATTCTAGAGATAGATTTAAGAGCTAACAATCTTCAATAGGCGTCGAAGCTTAATGCCTTCGTGCCTTGAGTCGCGTGCGAGAGTGTCGGCGAGGGTAACACGGTTGTTCTCTCAACTTTGCGTTAGACATAACCTTTGTTGTGAGCGATGATGGGTGATATTGAGGAGTATTGTAGGTGGAGTATAACTGGTCGGTAAGTTTAAGTTTGTGAGGAGTCGATTATGTGCATTTCGGATAAGTTTGTCTTGCTAAAGAGTGAATTTGTTTTATGTTTTAATATTTACTTTTCTGTTTTCTTGTTTTAAACCATTTTAATCCAAACTCATAAACGCGAGAGATTGAACGACATTCTTTCCCTCGGACCGATCTCTGTGGAAACGACATAAATCCCAGAGGGAATTCTTCCAAAAATAAATATTTTTGCTACTTGCCCTATTCTGCATTCAACATAATGGCGTCGTTGCCGGGGATTGGTTTTGATATTGAATCGCATTGCGATAGTTTCTTTGTTTTTGAGTTTTGTACATATCGTATATATTGGCTGTTTCCATTATATTTGTTCAAGTGTTGTATACATTTTGTTCCCGTAACGTTTGTTTAAGTGTTTGGTTAGGACACTTGCTTTTGATTTGCGCGGTGAGGAATCACTATGGCATGAAGGAAGGAAGTTACTAGCTAAGCATTGTAAAGGCGTCGAGATTACGACGTAAAACAAGCATGGTGTATTCTTTTCTTTTGTTGTTGTTTAGTTTAGGTAGTGTGGTGAGTATTCATTAAACAAGTTGTACTCGGATTTTTCGTAAAATTCTCAAATCTTCAGTTTACAACTTGTTTAATGAATTTTTGCTGGTTTTCCAGTTTGTTCATATTAATAGTTTTCGTGTTTGTCAATGAGCTTGTTTTGAGTAGCTTGAGGAAATTTGGTGATGTTCCAAGTTTGATCGTTTCAACTTGCGGATGTATGGTAATGATATTGTTAAGTTTTGTACACGTCCAAGGTATGTGTTTATTGCTTTCTAGACTTTAGCATATTCATGATACTTAGGCTTTTTACAAACTTTCATGCCATTCATTCTTTTGTATACTTGTTCTTGTGTGAATCACTTTAGTTCCCAACCTTTTTGTGAGGTGGCCTTCTATTGTTCATATATGCACGGAGTACAAACATTCTTGTTTTAACTGGATTTTATTATGCTTAATCTTTTGTTTGTGTTGATTATATGAAAGCATGAAAAGGATCAAGGCATTTTTGTTTCATTTTGAGCACAACTACCTAGCAAAATAGTCATTCACCTTGCGAGCGTGTGATCATTCGTAACCCCTTTGAGCTTTTTGATCCATGTTTTATTTGAACTTAATGCTTGTCTATGAGCATTTAGTTCACTTATTTTTGAATGGATTTTGTTTTTACTTGAACCCTCAACTTTTTGTGTTGTTGTATGAATTTTTACCTTGCCTTAGAAAGTAGGGAGTATTCACATGATGATGTGGTTGAATTCAAGTTGGGGAGAGAATGATTGTTTACTCATTGGTTGTTTTCTATGAGGAGGAAAAAGAAAATAAAAAAGAGAAAAATATGAAAAAGAAAAGAAAAAAAAGAAAAAGAAAGAAACAGAAAATCCTTGAAAAAGGAAACAAAAAGAGTTCAAATAATTGTGCTAAATAAGTATTGTGTTTTGTGTAACACTTGGGATGAAAGAAGAAGTTATATTGAAATTTTGTGTTTGAACTTTTGTGAGTTGTTCACTCCCTTAGGTTTAGGCAAGTTTTTGTTTCGATTAGCTTTAGGAACTGCCCATTGTTTGTTTACCCGACCACGCTACAACCTTGAAAGTCCTTGTGATTCTTTCCTTTGTATGTTCAATATGATTTTTGGATGGTTGCATAATTTAAGCATGATTGTTGTGTGAGGGATAAATCCCTCATTTTGTGTTTTTCATCTACCGATGATTATTTTTGCTAGATGTGATTCACATGTGAACTTGTGTTGTTTTAGAATGGTTTGGCATGATTTTTGTATTTTACATTTGTTTCTTGACTATGTTGTCATCGTAGTTTAGTGGTAAGTATTTACTTTGTGTGTATGTTTTCATTTGAACCATACATTTGTTTCCGTTTTTCAAAACCTGTTGATTCGTGATTCTTTGGTTTTCACTCTGTTTCTTTGAGTTGTTTGATTTTTGTTTGAGGACAAACAATTATGTAAGTTGGGGAGAGTTTGATAAGGGCAAAATATAACTATTTTTGTATATAATTTTTGTTGCACTTATCGATACTTTTTGTTAATATCGTTCGAATAATCCCTGATTTGTTTATAAATACGTTTACTTTACATTTTAGTGTATATATTGTGTATAGTGTAAATATCATTGAGTTTAATTGATTTTATCTCAATCTTTTAGGTATCCAATCAAGGATGTCTTGCCATTGATGTATAGAGCATTAAATAAGCTTTCCAGCGCTTCAAACCGGGCAAAAAACGGAGTTACGGTTCAAAAGTTACGAATAAAACAATGCAGAATTTTTGCTGTCATGCCGCGCCTTAGCGGCGCCGGGAGGTACTTCTAGCTCCGGGCGCTCCAGAACAACACTGGAACTTACAAAATAAGCCGCCTTTCGCAGCCGGGCGCCCGGGCGAAGCTGTGCCGACAGAAACACCATTTAAGGCCAAAAACATTATTTTTTGAGTATGGTTTTGGGGTTTTGTGATCCCAACTCCATCAAACTTCATTTTTTAGTAGGATTAGCTAGAAAACAACATGGAAGCTTGCATACAGATGAACCGGGGTGGATTGATCGTCGATCGGCTCTGACAAACTGCGAGATGTTTGGTTCAGTTCTCTTCTTCTTTGTGTTTTTCTTCTTTGTTGGGTTTTGTATATGTATTGACTATGATCTCATGTATATTTGTCGCCCATGGCATTGTATAAAACTTGCTTTACAAATCTTTATTGGTGATTGTCCCTGATTTTTTCTTTATGCACGAGGTTTGAGTTGCGTTAGAGATAATCCTCGCAAACTTCGATTTGAGATGATTATCTGTAAGTTTCTGGATTCTAGAGATAGATTTAAGAGCTAACAATCTTCAATAGGCGTCGAAGCTTAATGCCTTCGTGCCTTGAGTCGCATGCGAGAGTGTCGGCGAGGGTAACACGGTTGTTCTCTCAACTTTGCGTTAGACATAACCTTTGTTGTGAGCGATGATGGGTGATATTGAGGAGTATTGTAGGTGGAGTATAACTGGTCGGTAAGTTTAAGTTTGTGAGGAGTCGATTATGTGCATGTCGGATAAGTTTGTCTTGCTAAAGAGTGAATTTGTTTTATGTTTTAATATTTACTTTTCTGCTTTCTTGTTTTAAACCATTTTAATCCAAACTCATAAACGCGAGAGATTGAACGACATTCTTTCCCTCGGACCGATCTCTGTGGACACGACATAAATCCCAGAGGGAATTCTTCCAAAAATAAATATTTTTGCTACTTGCCCTATTCTGCATTCAACATAATGGCGTCGTTGCCGGGGATTGGTTTTGATATTGAATCGCATTGCGATAGTTTCTTTGTTTTTGAGTTTTGTACATATCGTATATATTGGCTGTTTCCATTATATTTGTTCAAGTGTTGTATACATTTTGTTCCCGTAACGTTTGTTTAAGTGTTTGGTTAGGACACTTGCTTTTGATTTGCGCGGTGAGGCATCACTATGGCATGAAGGAAGGAAGTTACTAGCTAAGCATTGTAAAGGCGTCGAGATTACGACGTAAAACAAGCATGGTGTATTCTTTTCTTTTGTTGTTGTTTAGTTTAGGTAGTGTGGTGAGTATTCATTAAACAAGTTGTACTCGGATTTTTCGTAAAATTCTCAAATCTTCAGTTTACAACTTGTTTAATGAATTTTTGCTGGTTTTCCAGTTTGTTCATATTAATAGTTTTCGTGTTTGTCAATGAGCTTGTTTTGAGTAGCTTGAGGAAATTTGGTGATGTTCCAAGTTTGATCGTTTCAACTTGCGGATGTATGGTAATGATATTGTTAAGTTTTGTACACGTCCAAGGTATGTGTTTATTGCTTTCTAGACTTTAGCATATTCATGATACTTAGGCTTTTTACAAACTTTCATGCCATTCATTCTTTTGTATACTTGTTCTTGTGTGAATCACTTTAGTTCCCAACCTTTTTGTGAGGTGGCCTTCTATTGTTCATATATGCACGGAGTACAAACATTCTTGTTTTAACTGGATTTTATTAATGTTAATCTTTTGTTTGTGTTGATTATATGAAAGCATGAAAAGGATCAAGGCATTTTTGTTTCATTTTGAGCACAACTACCTAGCAAAATAGTCATTCACCTTGCGAGCGTGTGATCATTCGTAACCCCTTTGAGCTTTTTGATCCATGTTTCATTTGAACTTAATTCTTGTCTATGAGTATTTAGTTCACTTATTTTTGAATGGATTTTGTTTTTACCTGAACCCTCAACTTTTTGTGTTGTTGTATGAATTTTTACCTTGCCTTAGAAAGTAGGGAGTATTCACATGATGATGTGGTTGAATTCAAGTTGGGGAGAGAATGATTGTTTACTCATTGGTTGTTTTCTATGAGGAGGAAAAAGAAAAGAAAAAAGAGAAAAATATGAAAAAGAAAAGAAAAAAAAGAAAAAGAAAGAAACAGAAAATCCTTGAAAAAGGAAACAAAAAGAGTTCAAATAATTGTGCTAAATAAGTATTGTGTTTTGTGTAACACTTGGGATGAAAGAAGAAGTTATATTGAAATTTTGTGTTTGAACTTTTGTGAGTTGATCACTCCCTTAGGTTTAGGCAAGTTTTTGTTTCGATTAGCTTTAGGAACTGCCCATTGTTTGTTTACCCGACCACGCTACAACCTTGAAAGTCCTTGTGATTCTTTCCTTTGTATGTTCAATATGATTTTTGGATGGTTGCATAATTTAAGCATGATTGTTGTGTGAGTGATAAATCCCTCATTTTGTGTTTTTCATCTACCGATGATTATTTTTGCTAGATGTGATTCACATGTGAACTTGTGTTGTTTTAGAATGGTTTGGCATGATTTTTGTATTTTACATTTGTTTCTTGACTATGTTGTCATCGTAGTTTAGTGGTAAGTATTTACTTTGTGTGTATGTTTTCATTTGAACCATACATTTGTTTCCGTTTTTCAAAACCTATTGATTCGTGATTCTTTGGTTTTCACTCTGTTTCTTTGAGTTGTTTGATTTTTGTTTGAGGACAAACAATTATGTAAGTTGGGGAGAGTTTGATAAGGGCAAAATATAACTATTTTTGTATATAATTTTTGTTGCACTTATCGATACTTTTTGTTAATATCGTTCGAATAATCCCTGATTTGTTTATAAATACGTTTACTTTACATTTTAGTGTATATATTGTGTATAGTGTAAATATCATTGAGTTTAATTGATTTTATCTCAATCTTTTAGGTATCCAATCAAGGATGTCTTGCCATTGATGTATAGAGCATTAAATAAGCTTTCCAGCGCTTCAAACCGGGCAAAAAACGGAGTTACGGTTCAAAAGTTACGAATAAAACAATGCAGAATTTTTGCTGTCATGCCGCGCCTTAGCGGCGCCGGGCGCTCCAGAACAACACTGGAACTTACAAAATAAGCCTCCTTTCGCAGTCGGGCGCCCGGGCGAAGCTGTGCGGACAGAAACACCATTTAAGCCCAAAAACATTATTTTTTGAGTATGGTTTTGGGGTTTTGTGATCCCAACTCCATCAAACTTCATTTTTTAGTAGGATTAGCTAGAAAACAACATGGAAGCTTGCATACAGATGAACCGGGGTGGATTGATCGTCGATCGGCTCTGACAAACTGCGAGATGTTTGGTTCAGTTCTCTTCTTCTTTGTGTTTTTCTTCTTTGTTGGGTTTTGTATATGTATTGACTATGATCTCATGTATATTTGTCGCCCATGGCATTTTATAAAACTTGATTTACAAATCTTTATTGGTGATTGTCTCTGATTTTTTCTTTATGCACGAGGTTTGAGTTGCGTTAGAGATAATCCTCGCATACTTTGATTAGGGATAATTATCTGTAAGTTTCTGGATTCTAGAGATAGATTTAAGAGCTAACAATCTTCAATAGGCGTCGAAGCTTAATGCCTTCGTGCCTTGAGTCGCGTGCGAGAGTGTCGCCGAGGGTAACACGGTTGTTCTCTCAACTTTGCGTTAGACATAACCTTTGTTGTGAGCGATGATGGGTGATATTGAGGAGTATTGTAGGTGGAGTATAACTGGTCGGTAAGTTTAAGTTTGTGAGGAGTCGATTATGTGCATGCCGGATAAGTTTGTCTTGCTAAAGAGTGAATTTGTTTTATGTTTTAATATTTACTTTTCTGCTTTCTTGTTTTAAACCATTTTAATCCAAACTCATAAACGCGAGAGATTGAACGACATTCTTTCCCTCTGACCGATCTCTGTGGACACGACATAAATCCCAGAGGGAATTCTTCCGAAAATAAATATTTTTGCTGCTTGCCCTATTCTGCATTCAACATAATGGCATCGTTGCCGGGGATTGGTCCCGTAACGTTTGTTTAAGTGTTTGTTTAGGACACTTGCTTTTGATTTGCGCGGTGAGTCATCACTATGGCATGAAGGAAGGAAGTTACTAGCTAAGCATTGTAAAGGCGTCGAGATTACGACGTAAAACAAGCATGGTGTATTCTTTTCTTTTGTTGTTGTTTAGTTTAGGTAGTGTGGTGAGTATTCATTAAACAAGTTGTACTCGGATTTTTCGTAAAATTCTCAAATCTTCACTTTACAACTTGTTTAATGAATTTTTGCTGGTTTTCCAGTTTGTTCATATTAATAGTTTTCGTGTTTGTCAATGAGCTTGTTTTGAGTAGCTTGAGGAAATTTGGTGATGTTCCAAGTTTGATCGTTTCAACTTGCGGATGTATGGTAATGATATTGTTAAGTTTTGTACACGTCCAAGGTATGTGTTTATTGCTTTCTAGACTTTAGCATATTCATGATACTTAGGCTTTTTACAATCTTTCATGCTATTCATTCTTTTGTATACTTGTTCTTGTGTGAATCACTTTAGTTCCCAACCTTTTTGTGAGGTGGCCTTCTATTGTTCATATATGCACGGAGTACAAACATTCTTGTTTTAACTGGATTTTATTATGCTTAATCTTTTGTTTGTGTTGATTATATGAAAGCATGAAAAGGATCAAGGCATTTTTGTTTCATTTTGAGCACAACTACCTAGCAAAATAGTCATTCACCTTGCGAGCGTGTGATCATTCGTAACCCCTTTGAGCTTTTTGATCCATGGTTCATTTGAACTTAATTCTTGTCTATGAGTATTTAGTTCACTTATTTTTGAATGGATTTTGTTTTTACCTGAACCCTCAACTTTTTGTGTTGTTGTATGAATTTTTACCTTGCCTTAGAAAGTAGGGAGTATTCACATGATGATGTGGTTGAATTCAAGTTGGGGAGAGAATGATTGTTTACTCATTGGTTGTTTTCTATGAGGAGGAAAAAGAAAAGAAAAAAGAGAAAAATATGAAAAAGAAAAGAAAAAAAAGAAAAAGAAAGAAACAGAAAATCCTTGAAAAAGGAAACAAAAAGAGTTTAAATGATTGTGTTAAATAAGTATTGTGTTTTGTGTAACACTTGGGATGAAAGAAGAAGTTTTATTGAAATTTTGTGTTTGAACTTTTGTGAGTTGATCACTCCCTTAGGTTTAGGCTAGTTTTCGTTTCGATTAGCTTTAGGAATTGCCCCTTGTTTGTTTACCTGACCACACTACAACCTTGAAAGTCCTTGTGATTCTTTCCTTTGTATGTTCAATATGATTTTTGGATGGTTGCATAATTTAGGCATGAATGTTGTGTGAGTGATAAATCCCTCATTTTGTGTTTTTCATCTACCGATGATTATTTTTGCTAGGTGTGATTTACATGTGAACTTGTGTTATTTTAGAATGGTTTGGCATGATTTTTGTATTTTGCATTTGTTTCTTGACTATGTTGTCATCGTAGTTTAGTGGTAAGTATTTACTTTGTGTGTACCGTTTTCATTTGAACCATACATTTGTTTCCGTTTTTCAAAACCTGTTGATTCGTGATTCTTTGGTTTTCACTCTATTTCTTTGAGTTGTTTGATTTTTGTTTGAGGACAAACAATTATGTAAGTTGGGGAGAGTTTGATAAGGGCAAAATGTAACTATTTTTGTATATAATTTTTGTTGCACTTATCGATACTTTTTGTTAATATCCTTCGAATAATCCCTGATTTGTTTGTAAATACGTTTACTTTACATTTTAGTGTATATATTGTGTATAGTGTAAATATCATTGAGTTTAATGGATTTTATCTCAATTTTCTAGGTATACAATCAAGGATGTCTTGCCGTTGATGTATAGAGCATTAAATAAGCTTTCCAGCGCTTTAAACCGGGCAAAAAACGGAGTTGCGGTTCAAAAGTTACGAATAAAACAATGCAGAATTTTTGCTGTCATGCCGCGCCTTAGCGGCGCCGGGCGGTACTTCTAGCGCCGGGCGCTCCAGAACAACACTGGAACTTACAAAATAAGCCTCCTTTCGCAGTCGGGCGCCCGGGCGAAGCTGTGCGGACAGAAACACCATTTAAGCCCAAAAACATTATTTTTTGAGTATGGTTTTGGGGTTTTGTGATCCCAACTCCATCAAACTTCATTTTTTAGTAGGATTAGCTAGAAAACAACATGGAAGCTTGCATACAGATGAACCGGGGTGGATTGATCGTCGATCGGCTCTGACAAACTGCGAGATGTTTGGTTCAGTTCTCTTCTTCTTTGTGTTTTTCTTCTTTGTTGGGTTTCGTATATGTATTGACTATGATCTCATGTATATTTGTCGCCCATGGCATTTTATAAAACCTGATTTACAAATCTTTATTGGTGATTGTCTCTGATTTTTTCTTTATGCACGAGGTTTGAGTTGCGTTAGAGATAATCCTCGCATACTTTGATTAGGGATGATTATCTATAAGTTTCTGGATTCTAGAGATAGATTTAAGAGCTAACAATCTTCAATAGGCGTCGAAGCTTAATGCCTTCGTGCCTTGAGTCGCGTGCGAGAGTGTCGCCGAGGGTAACACGGTTGTTCTCTCAACTTTGCGTTAGACATAACCTTTGTTGTGAGCGATGATGGGTGATATTGAGGAGTATTGTAGGTGGAGTATAACTGGTCGGTAAGTTTAAGTTTGTGAGGAGTCGATTATGTGCATGCCGGATAAGTTTGTCTTGCTAAAGAGTGAATTTGTTTTATGTTTTAATATTTACTTTTCTGCTTTCTTGTTTTAAACCATTTTAATCCAAACTCATAAACGCGAGAGATTGAACGACATTCTTTCCCTCTGACCGATCTCTGTGGACACGACATAAATCCCAGAGGGAATTCTTCCGAAAATAAATATTTTTGCTGCTTGCCCTATTCTGCATTCAACATAATGGCATCGTTGCCGGGGATTGGTCCCGTAACGTTTGTTTAAGTGTTTGTTTAGGACACTTGCTTTTGATTTGCGCGGTGAGTCATCACTATGGCATGAAGGAAGGAAGTTACTAGCTAAGCATTGTAAAGGCGTCGAGATTACGACGTAAAACAAGCATGGTGTATTCTTTTCTTTTGTTGTTGTTTAGTTTAGGTAGTGTGGTGAGTATTCATTAAACAAGTTGTACACGGATTTTTCGTAAAATTCTCAAATCTTCACTTTACAACTTGTTTAATGAATTTTTGCTGGTTTTCCAGTTTGTTCATATTAATAGTTTTCGTGTTTGTCAATGAGCTTGTTTTGAGTAGCTTGAGGAAATTTGGTGATGTTCCAAGTCTGATCGTTTCAACTTGCGGATGTATGGTAATGATATTGTTAAGTTTTGTACACGTCCAAGGTATGTGTTTATTGCTTTCTAGACTTTAGCATATTCATGATACTTAGGCTTTTTACAAACTTTCATGCCATTCATTCTTTTGTATACTTGTTCTTGTGTGAATCACTTTAGTTCCCAACCTTTTTGTGAGGTGGCCTTCTATTGTTCATATATGCACGGAGTACAAACATTCTTGTTTTAACTGGATTTTATTATGCTTAATCTTTTGTTTGTGTTGATTATATGAAAGCATGAAAAGGATCAAGGCATTTTTGTTTCATTTTGAGCACAACTACCTAGCAAAATAGTCATTCACCTTGCGAGCGTGTGATCATTCGTAACCCCTTTGAGCTTTTTGATCCATGTTTCATTTGAACTTAATGCTTGTCTATGAGTATTTAGTTCACTTATTTTTGAATGGATTTTGTTTTTACTTGAACCCTCAACTTTTTGTGTTGTTGTATGAATTTTTACCTTGCCTTAGAAAGTAGGGAGTATTCACATGATGATGTGGTTGAATTCAAGTTGGGGAGAGAATGATTGTTTACTCATTGGTTGTTTTCTATGAGGAGGAAAAAGAAAAGAAAAAAGAGAAAAATATGAAAAAGAAAAGAAAAAAAAGAAAAAGAAAGAAACAGAAAATCCTTGAAAAAGGAAACAAAAAGAGTTTAAATGATTGTGTTAAATAAGTATTGTGTTTTGTGTAACACTTGGGATGAAAGAAGAAGTTTTATTGAAATTTTGTGTTTGAACTTTTGTGAGTTGATCACTCCCTTAGGTTTAGGCTAGTTTTCGTTTCGATTAGCTTTAGGAATTGCCCCTTGTTTGTTTACCCGACCACACTACAACCTTGAAAGTCCTTGTGATTCTTTCCTTTGTATGTTCAATATGATTTTTTAATGGTTGCATAATTTAGGCATGATTGTTGTGTGAGTGATAAATCCCTCATTTTGTGTTTTTCATCTACCGATGATTATTTTTACTAGGTGTGATTCACATGTGAACTTGTGTTGTTTTAGAATGGTTTGGCATGATTTTTGTATTTTGCATTTGTTTCTTGACTATGTTGTCATTGGAGTATAGTGGTAAGTATTTACTTTGTGTGTACCGTTTTCATTTGAACCATACATTTGTTTCCGTTTTTCAAAACCTGTTGATTCGTGATTCTTTGGTTTTCACTCTGTTTCTTTGAGTTGTTTGATTTTTGTTTGAGGACAAACATTTATGTAAGTTGGGGAGAGTTTGATAAGTGCAAAATGTAACTATTTTTGTATATAATTTTTGTTGCACTTATCGATACTTTTTGTTAATATCGTTCGAATAATCCCTGATTTGTTTATAAATACGTTTACTTTACATTTTAGTGTATATATTATTTATAGTGTAAATATCATTGAGTTTAATTGATTTTATCTCAATTTTTTAGGTATCCAATCAAGGATGTCTTGCCATTGATGTATAGAGCATTAAATAAGCTTTCCAGCGCTTCAAACCGGGCAAAAAACGGAGTTACGGTTCAAAAGTTACGAATAAAACAATGCAGAATTTTTGCTGTCAAGCCGCGCCTTAGCGGCGCCGGGCGGTACTTCTAGCGCCAGGCGCTCCAGAACAACACTGGAACTTACAAAATAAGACACCTTTCGGAGCCGGGCGCCCCAGAACACAGTCGGGCGAAGCTGTGCGGACAGAAACACCATTTAAGGCCAAAAACATTATTTTTTGAGTATGGTTTTGGGGTTTTGTGATCCCAACTCTATCAAACTTCATTTTTCAGTAGGATTAGCTAGAAAACAACATAGAAGCTTGCATACAGATGAACCGGGGTGGATTGATCGTCGATCGGCACTGACAAACTGAGAGATGTTTGGTTCAGTTCTCTTCTTCTTTATGTTTTTCTTCTTTGTTGGGTTTTGTATATGTATTGACTATGATCTCATGTATATTTGTCGCCCATGGCATTGTATAAAACTTGCTTTACAAATCTTTATTGGTGATTGTCTCTTATTTTTTCTTTATGCATGAGGTTTGAGTTGCGTTAGAGATAATCCTCGCAAACTTCGATTAGGGATGATTATCTGTAAGTTTCTGGATTCTAGAGATAGATTTAAGAGCTAACAATCTTCAATAGACGTCGAAGCTTAATGCCTTCGTGCCTTGAGTCACGTGCGAGAGTGTCGGCGAGGGTAACATGGTTGTTCTCTCAACTTTGCGTTAGACATAACCTTTGTTGTGAGCGATGATGGGTGATATTGAGGAGTATTCTAGGTGGAATATAACTGGTCGGTAAGTTTAAGTTTGTGAGGAGTCGATTATGTGCATGCCTGATAAGTTTGTCTTGCTAAAGAGTGAATTTGTTTTATGTTTTAATATTTACTTTTCTGCTTTCTTGTTTTAAACCATTTTAATCCAAACTCATAAACGCGAGAGATTGAACGACATTCTTTCCCTCGGACCGATCTCTGTGGACACGACATAAATCCCAGAGGGAATTCTTCCGAAAATAAATATTTTTTGGTTCTTGCCCTATTCTGCATTCAACATAATGGCGTCATTGCCGAGGATTGGTTTTGATATTTAATCGCATTGCGATAGTTTCTTTGTTTTTGAGTTTTGTACATATCGTATATATTGGCTGTTTCCATTATATTTGTTCAAGTGTTGTATACATTTTGTTCCCGTAACGTTTGTTTAAGTGTTTGGTTAGGACATTTGCTTTTGATTTGCGCGGTGAGGCATCACTATGGCATGAAGGAAGGAAGTTACTAGCTAAGCATTGTAAAGGCGTCGAGATTACGACGTAAAACAAGCATGGTGTATTCTTTTCTTTTGTTGTTGTTTAGTTTAGGTAGTGTGGTGAGTATTCATTAAACAAGTTGTACTCGGATTTTTCGTAAAATTCTCAAATCTTCACTTTACAACTTATATAATGAATTTTTGCTGGTTTTCCAGTTTGTTCATATTAATAGTTTTCGTGTTTGTCAATGAGCTTGTTTTGAGTAGCTTGAGGAAATTTTGTGATGTTCCAAGTTTGATCGTTTCAACTTGCGGATGTATGGTAATGATATTGTTAAGTTTTGTACACGTCCAAGGTATGTGTTTATTGCTTTCTAGACTTTAGCATATTCATGATACTTAGGCTTTTTACAAACTTTCATGCCATTCATTCTTTTGTATACTTGTTCTTTTGTGAATCACTTTAGTTCCCAACCTTTTTGTGAGGTGGCCTTCTATTGTTCATATATGCACGGAGTACCAACATTCTTGTTTTAACTGGATTTTATTATGCTTAATCTTTTGTTTGTGTTGATTATATGAAAGCATGAAAAGGATCAAGGCATTTTTGTTTCGTTTTGAGCACAACTACTTAGCCAAATAGCCATTCACCTTGTGAGCGTGTGATCATTCGTAACCCCTTTGAGCTTTTTGATCCATGTTTTATTTGAACTTAATGCTTGTCTATGAGTATTTAGTTCACTTATTTTTGAATGGATTTTGTTTTTACCTGAACCCTCAACTTTTTGGGTTGTTGTATGAATTTTTACCTTGCCTTAGAAAGTAGGGAGTATTCACATGATGATGTGGTTGAATTCAAGTTGGGGAGAGAATGATTGTTTACTCATTGGTTGTTTTCTATGAGGAGGAAAAAGAAAAGAAAAAAGAGAAAAATATGAAAAAGAAAAGAAAAAAAAGAAAAAGAAAGAAACAGAAAATCCTTGAAAAAGGAAACAAAAAGAGTTTAAATGATTGTGTTAAATAAGTATTGTGTTTTGTGTAACACATGGGATGAAAGAAGAAGTTTTATTGAAATTTTGTGTTTGAACTTTTGTGAGTTGATCACTCCCTTAGGTTTAGGATAGTTTTCGTTTCGATTAGCTTTAGGAATTGCCCCTTGTTTGTTTACCCGACCACACTACAACCTTGAAAGTCCTTGTGATTCTTTCCTTTGTATGTTCAATATGATTTTTGGATGGTTGCATAATTTAGGCATGATTGTTGTGTGAGTCATAAATCCCTCATTTTGTGTTTTTCATCTACCGATGATTATTTTTGCTAGGTGTGATTCACATGTGAACTTGTGTTGTTTTAGAATGGTTTGGCATGATTTTAGTATTTTGCATTTGTTTCTTGACAATGTTGTCATCGTAGTTTAGTGGTAAGTATTTACTTTTTGTGTACCGTTTTCATTTGAACCATACATTTGTTTCCGTTTTTCAAAACCTGTTGATTCGTGATTCTTTGGTTTTCACTCTGTCTCTTTGAGTTGTTTGATTTTTGTTTGAGGACAAACAATTATGTAAGTTGGGGAGAGTTTGATAAGTGCAAAATGTAACTATTTTTGTATATAATTTTTGTTGCACTTATCGATACTTTTTGTTAATATTGTTCGAATAATCCCTGATTTGTTTATAAATACGTTTACTTTACATTTTAGTGTATATATTATGTATAGTGTAAATATCATTGAGTTTAATTGATTTTATCTCAATTTTTTAGGTATCCAATCAAGGATGTCTTGCCATTGATGTATAGAGCATTAAATAAGCTTTCCAGCGCTTTAAACCGGGCAAAAAACGGAGTTACGGTTCAAAAGTTACGAATAAAACAATGCAGAATTTTTGCTGTCATGCCGCGCCTTAGCGGCGCCGGGCGGTACTTCTAGCGCCAGGCGCTCCAGAACAACACTGGAACTTACAAAATAAGACGCCTTTCGGAGCCGGGCGCCCCAAAACACAGTCGGGCGAAGCTGTGCGGATAGAAACACCATTTAAGGCCAAACACATTATTTTTTGAGTATGGTTTTGGGGTTTTGTGATCCCAACTCCATCAAACTTCATTTTTCAGTAGGATTAGCTAGAAAAAAACATAGAAGCTTGCATACAGATGAACCGGGGTGGATTGATCGTCGATCGGCACTGACAAACTGAGAGATGTTTGGTTCAGTTCTCTTCTTCTTTGTGTTTTTCTTCTTTGTTGGGTTTTGTATATGTATTGACTATGATCTCATGTATATTTGTCGCCCATGGCATTGTATAAAACTTGATTTACAAATCTTTATTGGTGATTGTCTCTTATTTTTTCTTTATGCATGAGGTTTGAGTTGCGTTAGAGATAATCCTCGCAAACTTCGATTAGGGATGATTATCTGTAAGTTTCTGGATTCTAGAGATAGATTTAAGAGCTAACAATCTTCAATAGGTGTCGAAGCTTAATGCCTTCGTGCCTTGAGTCGCGTGCGAGAGTGTCGGCGAGGGTAACATGGTTGTTCTCTCAACTTTGCGTTAGACATAACCTTTGTTGTGAGCGATGATGGGTGATATTGAGGAGTATTCTAGGTGGAATATAACTGGTCGGTAAGTTTAAGTTTGTGAGGAGTCGATTATGTGCATGCCTGATAAGTTTGTCTTGCTAAAGAGTGAATTTGTTTTATGTTTTAATATTTACTTTTCTGCTTTCTTGTTTTAAACCATTTTAATCCAAACTCATAAACGCGAGAGATTGAACGACATTCTTTCCCTCGGACCGATCTCTGTGGACACGACATAAATCCCAGAGGGAATTCTTCCGAAAATAAATATTTTTTGGTTCTTGCCCTATTCTGCATTCAACATAATGGCGTCATTGCCGAGGATTGGTTTTGATATTTAATCGCATTGCGATAGTTTCTTTGTTTTTGAGTTTTGTACATATCGTATATATTGGCTGTTTCCATTATATTTGTTCAAGTGTTGTATACATTTTGTTCCCGTAACGTTTGTTTAAGTGTTTGGTTAGGACATTTGCTTTTGATTTGCGCGGTGAGGCATCACTATGGCATGAAGGAAGGAAGTTACTAGCTAAGCATTGTAAAGGCGTCGAGATTACGACGTAAAACAAGCATGGTGTATTCTTTTCTTTTGTTGTTGTTTAGTTTAGGTAGTGTGGTGAGTATTCATTAAACAAGTTGTACTCGGATTTTTCGTAAAATTCTCAAATCTTCACTTTACAACTTATATAATGAATTTTTGCTGGTTTTCCAGTTTGTTCATATTAATAGTTTTCGTGTTTGTCAATGAGCTTGTTTTGAGTAGCTTGAGGAAATTTTGTGATGTTCCAAGTTTGATCGTTTCAACTTGCGGATGTATGGTAATGATATTGTTAAGTTTTGTACACGTCCAAGGTATGTGTTTATTGCTTTCTAGACTTTAGCATATTCATGATACTTAGGCTTTTTACAAACTTTCATGCCATTCATTCTTTTGTATACTTGTTCTTTTGTGAATCACTTTAGTTCCCAACCTTTTTGTGAGGTGGCCTTCTATTGTTCATATATGCACGGAGTACCAACATTCTTGTTTTAACTGGATTTTATTATGCTTAATCTTTTGTTTGTGTTGATTATATGAAAGCATGAAAAGGATCAAGGCATTTTTGTTTCGTTTTGAGCACAACTACTTAGCCAAATAGCCATTCACCTTGTGAGCGTGTGATCATTCGTAACCCCTTTGAGCTTTTTGATCCATGTTTTATTTGAACTTAATGCTTGTCTATGAGTATTTAGTTCACTTATTTTTGAATGGATTTTGTTTTTACCTGAACCCTCAACTTTTTGTGTTGTTGTATGAATTTTTACCTTGCCTTAGAAAGTAGGGAGTATTCACATGATGATGTGGTTGAATTCAAGTTGGGGAGAGAATGATTGTTTACTCATTGGTTGTTTTCTATGAGGAGGAAAAAGAAAAGAAAAAAGAGAAAAATATGAAAAAGAAAAGAAAAAAAAGAAAAAGAAAGAAACAGAAAATCCTTGAAAAAGGAAACAAAAAGAGTTTAAATGATTGTGTTAAATAAGTATTGTGTTTTGTGTAACACTTGGGATGAAAGAAGAAGTTTTATTGAAATTTTGTGTTTGAACTTTTGTGAGTTGATCACTCCCTTAGGTTTAGGATAGTTTTCGTTTCGATTAGCTTTAGGAATTGCCCCTTGTTTGTTTACCCGACCACACTACAACCTTGAAAGTCCTTGTGATTCTTTCCTTTGTATGTTCAATATGATTTTTGGATGGTTGCATAATTTAGGCATGATTGTTGTGTGAGTCATAAATCCCTCATTTTGTGTTTTTCATCTACCGATGATTATTTTTGCTAGGTGTGATTCACATGTGAACTTGTGTTGTTTTAGAATGGTTTGGCATGATTTTAGTATTTTGCATTTGTTTCTTGACAATGTTGTCATCGTAGTTTAGTGGTAAGTATTTACTTTTTGTGTACCGTTTTCATTTGAACCATACATTTGTTTCCGTTTTTCAAAACCTGTTGATTCGTGATTCTTTGGTTTTCATTCTGTCTCTTTGAGTTGTTTGATTTTTGTTTGAGGACAAACAATTATGTAAGTTGGGGAGAGTTTGATAAGTGCAAAATGTAACTATTTTTGTATATAATTTTTGTTGCACTTATCGATACTTTTTGTTAATATTGTTCGAATAATCCCTGATTTGTTTATAAATACGTTTACTTTACATTTTAGTGTATATATTATGTATAGTGTAAATATCATTGAGTTTAATTGATTTTATCTCAATTTTTTAGGTATCCAATCAAGGATGTCTTGCCATTGATGTATAGAGCATTAAATAAGCTTTCCAGCGCTTTAAACCGGGCAAAAAACGGAGTTACGGTTCAAAAGTTACGAATAAAACAATGCAGAATTTTTGCTGTCATGCCGCGCCTTAGCGGCGCCGGGCGGTACTTCTAGCGCCAGGCGCTCCAGAACAACACTGGAACTTACAAAATAAGACGCCTTTCGGAGCCGGGCGCCCCAGAACACAGTCGGGCGAAGCTGTGCGGACAGAAACACCATTTAAGGCCAAAAACATTATTTTTTGAGTATGGTTTTGGGGTTTTGTGATCCCAACTCCATCAAACTTCATTTTTCAGTAGGATTAGCTAGAAAACAACATAGAAGCTTGCATACAGATGAACCGGGGTGGATTGATCGTCGATCGGCACTGACAAACTGAGAGATGTTTGGTTCAGTTCTCTTCTTCTTTGTGTTTTTCTTCTTTGTTGGGTTTTGTATATGTATTGACTATGATCTCATGTATATTTGTCGCCCATGGCATTGTATAAAACTTGCTTTACAAATCTTTATTGGTGATTGTCTCTTATTTTTTCTTTATGCATGAGGTTTGAGTTGCGTTAGAGATAATCCTCGCAAACTTCGATTAGGGATGATTATCTGTAAGTTTCTGGATTCTAGAGATAGATTTAAGAGCTAACAATCTTCAATAGGTGTCGAAGCTTAATGCCTTCGTGCCTTGAGTCACGTGCGAGAGTGTCGGCGAGGGTAACATGGTTGTTCTCTCAACTTTGCGTTAGACATAACCTTTGTTGTGAGCGATGATGGGTGATATTGAGGAGTATTCTAGGTGGAATATAACTGGTCGGTAAGTTTAAGTTTGTGAGGAGTCGATTATGTGCATGCCTGATAAGTTTGTCTTGCTAAAGAGTGAATTTGTTTTATGTTTTAATATTTACTTTTCTGCTTTCTTGTTTTAAACCATTTTAATCCAAACTCATAAACGCGAGAGATTGAACGACATTCTTTCCCTCGGACCGATCTCTGTGGACACGACATAAATCCCAGAGGGAATTCTTCCGAAAATAAATATTTTTTGGTTCTTGCCCTATTCTGCATTCAACATAATGGCGTCATTGCCGAGGATTGGTTTTGATATTTAATCGCATTGCGATAGTTTCTTTGTTTTTGAGTTTTGTACATATCGTATATATTGGCTGTTTCCATTATATTTGTTCAAGTGTTGTATACATTTTGTTCCCGTAACGTTTGTTTAAGTGTTTGGTTAGGACATTTGCTTTTGATTTGCGCGGTGAGGCATCACTATGGCATGAAGGAAGGAAGTTACTAGCTAAGCATTGTAAAGGCGTCGAGATTACGACGTAAAACAAGCATGGTGTATTCTTTTCTTTTGTTGTTGTTTAGTTTAGGTAGTGTGGTGAGTATTCATTAAACAAGTTGTACTCGGATTTTTCGTAAAATTCTCAAAACTTCACTTTACAACTTATATAATGAATTTTTGCTGGTTTTCCAGTTTGTTCATATTAATAGTTTTCGTGTTTGTCAATGAGCTTGTTTTGAGTAGCTTGAGGAAATTTTGTGATGTTCCAAGTTTGATCGTTTCAACTTGCGGATGTATGGTAATGATATTGTTAAGTTTTGTACACGTCCAAGGTATGTGTTTATTGCTTTCTAGACTTTAGCATATTCATGATACTTAGGCTTTTTACAAACTTTCATGCCATTCATTCTTTTGTATACTTGTTCTTGTGTGAATCACTTTAGTTCCCAACCTTTTTGTGAGGTGGCCTTCTATTGTTCATATATGCACGGAGTACCAACATTCTTGTTTTAACTGGATTTTATTATGCTTAATCTTTTGTTTGTGTTGATTATATGAAAGCATGAAAAGGATCAAGGCATTTTTGTTTCGTTTTGAGCACAACTACCTAGCCAAATAGCCATTCACCTTGTGAGCGTGTGATCATTCGTAACCCCTTTGAGCTTTTTGATCCATGTTTTATTTGAACTTAATGCTTGTCTATGAGTATTTAGTTCACTTATTTTTGAATGGATTTTGTTTTTACCTGAACCCTCAACTTTTTGTGTTGTTGTATGAATTTTTACCTTGCCTTAGAAAGTAGGGAGTATTCACATGATGATGTGGTTGAATTCAAGTTGGGGAGAGAATGATTGTTTACTCATTGGTTGTTTTCTATGAGGAGGAAAAAGAAAAGAAAAAAGGGAAAAATATGAAAAAGAAAAGAAAAAAAAGAAAAAGAAAGAAACAGAAAATCCTTGAAAAAGGAAACAAAAAGAGTTTAAATGATTGTGTTAAATAAGTATTGTGTTTTGTGTAACACTTGGGATGAAAGAAGAAGTTTTATTGAAATTTTGTGTTTGAACTTTTGTGAGTTGATCACTCCCTTAGGTTTAGGCTAGTTTTCGTTTCGATTAGCTTTAGGAATTGCCCCTTGTTTGTTTACCCGAACACACTACAACCTTGAAAGTCCTTGTGATTCTTTCCTTTGTATGTTCAATATGATTTTTGGATGGTTGCATAATTTAGGCATGATTGTTGTGTGAGTCATAAATCCCTCATTTTGTGTTTTTCATCTACCGATGATTATTTTTGCTAGGTGTGATTCACATGTGAACTTGTGTTGTTTTAGAATGGTTTGGCATGATTTTAGTATTTTGCATTTGTTTCTTGACAATGTTGTCATCGTAGTTTAGTGGTAAGTATTTACTTTTTGTGTACCGTTTTCATTTGAACCACACATTTGTTTCCGTTTTTCAAAACCTGTTGATTCGTGATTCTTTGGTTTTCACTCTGTCTCTTTGAGTTGTTTGATTTTTGTTTGAGGACAAACAATTATGTAAGTTGGGGAGACTTTGATAAGTGCAAAATGTAACTATTTTTGTATATAATTTTTGTTGCACTTATCGATACTTTTTGTTAATATTGTTCGAATAATCCCTGATTTGTTTATAAATACGTTTACTTTACATTTTAGTGTATATATTATGTATAGTGTAAATATCATTGAGTTTAATTGATTTTATCTCAATTTTTTAGGTATCCAATCAAGGATGTCTTGCCATTGATGTATAGAGCATTAAATAAGCTTTCCAGCGCTTTAAACCGGGCAAAAAACGGAGTTACGGTTCAAAAGTTACGAATAAAACAATGCAGAATTTTTGCTGTCATGCCGCGCCTTAGCGGCGCCGGGCGGTACTTCTAGCGCCAGGCGCTCCAGAACAACACTGGAACTTACAAAATAAGACGCCTTTCGGAGCCGGGCGCCCCAGAACACAGTCGGGCGAAGCTGTGCGGACAGAAACACCATTTAAGGCCAAAAACATTATTTTTTGAGTATGGTTTTGGGGTTTTGTGATCCCAACTCCATCAAACTTCATTTTTCAGTAGGATTAGCTAGAAAACAACATAGAAGCTTGCATACAGATGAACCGGGGTGGATTGATCGTCGATCGGCACTGACAAACTGAGAGATGTTTGGTTCAGTTCTCTTCTTCTTTGTGTTTTTCTTCTTTGTTGGGTTTTGTATATGTATTGACTATGATCTCATGTATATTTGTCGCCCATGGCATTATATAAAACTTGCTTTACAAATCTTTATTGGTGATTGTCTCTTATTTTTTCTTTATGCATGAGGTTTGAGTTGCGTTAGAGATAATCCTCGCAAACTTCGATTAGGGATGATTATCTGTAAGTTTCTGGATTCTAGAGATAGATTTAAGAGCTAACAATCTTCAATAGGTGTCGAAGCTTAATGCCTTCGTGCCTTGAGTCACGTGCGAGAGTGTCGGCGAGGGTAACATGGTTGTTCTCTCAACTTTGCGTTAGACATAACCTTTGTTGTGAGCGATGATGGGTGATATTGAGGAGTATTCTAGGTGGAATATAACTGGTCGGTAAGTTTAAGTTTGTGAGGAGTCGATTATGTGCATGCCTGATAAGTTTGTCTTGCTAAAGAGTGAATTTGTTTTATGTTTTAATATTTACTTTTCTGCTTTCTTGTTTTAAACCATTTTAATCCAAACTCATAAACGCGAGAGATTGAACGACATTCTTTCCCTCGGACCGATCTCTGTGGACACGACATAAATCCCAGAGGGAATTCTTCCGAAAATAAATATTTTTTGGTTCTTGCCCTATTCTGCATTCAACATAATGGCGTCATTGCCGAGGATTGGTTTTGATATTTAATCGCATTGCGATAGTTTCTTTGTTTTTGAGTTTTGTACATATCGTATATATTGGCTGTTTCCATTATATTTGTTCAAGTGTTGTATACATTTTGTTCCCGTAACGTTTGTTTAAGTGTTTGGTTAGGACATTTGCTTTTGATTTGCGCGGTGAGGCATCACTATGGCATGAAGGAAGGAAGTTACTAGCTAAGCATTGTAAAGGCGTCGAGATTACGACGTAAAACAAGCATGGTGTATTCTTTTCTTTTGTTGTTGTTTAGTTTAGGTAGTGTGGTGAGTATTCATTAAACAAGTTGTACTCGGATTTTTCGTAAAATTCTCAAAACTTCACTTTACAACTTATATAATGAATTTTTGCTGGTTTTCCAGTTTGTTCATATTAATAGTTTTCGTGTTTGTCAATGAGCTTGTTTTGAGTAGCTTGAGGAAATTTTGTGATGTTCCAAGTTTGATCGTTTCAACTTGCGGATGTATGGTAATGATATTGTTAAGTTTTGTACACGTCCAAGGTATGTGTTTATTGCTTTCTAGACTTTAGCATATTCATGATACTTAGGCTTTTTACAAACTTTCATGCCATTCATTCTTTTGTATACTTGTTCTTGTGTGAATCACTTTAGTTCCCAACCTTTTTGTGAGGTGGCCTTCTATTGTTCATATATGCACGGAGTACCAACATTCTTGTTTTAACTAGATTTTATTATGCTTAATCTTTTGTTTGTGTTGATTATATGAAAGCATGAAAAGGATCAAGGCATTTTTGTTTCGTTTTGAGCACAACTACCTAGCCAAATAGCCATTCACCTTGTGAGCGTGTGATCATTCGTAACCCCTTTGAGCTTTTTGATCCATGTTTTATTTGAACTTAATGCTTGTCTATGAGTATTTAGTTCACTTATTTTTGAATGGATTTTGTTTTTACCTGAACCCTCAACTTTTTGTGTTGTTGTATGAATTTTTACCTTGCCTTAGAAAGTAGGGAGTATTCACATGATGATGTGGTTGAATTCAAGTTGGGGAGAGAATGATTGTTTACTCATTGGTTGTTTTCTATGAGGAGGAAAAAGAAAAGAAAAAAGAGAAAAATATGAAAAAGAAAAGAAAAAAAAGAAAAAGAAAGAAACAGAAAATCCTTGAAAAAGGAAACAAAAAGAGTTTAAATGATTGTGTTAAATAAGTATTGTGTTTTGTGTAACACTTGGGATGAAAGAAGAAGTTTTATTGAAATTTTGTGTTTGAACTTTTGTGAGTTGATCACTCCCTTAGGTTTAGGCTAGTTTTCGTTTCGATTAGCTTTAGGAATTGCCCCTTGTTTGTTTACCCGACCACACTACAACCTTGAAAGTCCTTGTGATTCTTTCCTTTGTATGTTCAATATGATTTTTGGATGGTTGCATAATTTAGGCATGATTGTTGTGTGAGTCATAAATCCCTCATTTTGTGTTTTTCATCTACCGATGATTATTTTTGCTAGGTGTGATTCACATGTGAACTTGTGTTGTTTTAGAATGGTTTGGCATGATTTTAGTATTTTGCATTTGTTTCTTGACAATGTTGTCATCGTAGTTTAGTGGTAAGTATTTACTTTTTGTGTACCGTTTTCATTTGAACCATACATTTGTTTCCGTTTTTCAAAACCTGTTGATTCGTGATTCTTTGGTTTTCACTCTGTCTCTTTGAGTTGTTTAATTTTTGTTTGAGGACAAACAATTATGTAAGTTGGGGAGAGTTTGATAAGTGCAAAATGTAACTATTTTTGTATATAATTTTTGTTGCACTTATCGATACTTTTTGTTAATATTGTTCGAATAATCCCTGATTTGTTTATAAATACGTTTACTTTACATTTTAGTGTATATATTATGTATAGTGTAAATATCATTGAGTTTAATTGATTTTATCTCAATTTTTTAGGTATCCAATCAAGGATGTCTTGCCATTGATGTATAGAGCATTAAATAAGCTTTCCAGCGCTTTAAACCGGGCAAAAAACGGAGTTACGGTTCAAAAGTTACGAATAAAACAATGCAGAATTTTTGCTGTCATGCCGCGCCTTAGTGGCGCCGGGCGGTACTTCTAGCGCCGGGCGCTCCAGAACAACACTGAAACTTACAAAATAAGCCGCCTTTCGCAGCCGGGCGCCCCAGAAGACAGTCGGGCGAAGCTGTACGGACAGAAACACCATTTAAGGCCAAAAACATTATTTTTTGAGTATGGTTTTGGGGTTTTGTGATCCCAACTCCATCAAACTTCATTTTTCAGTAGGATTAGCTAGAAAACAACATAGAAGCTTGCATACAGATGAACCGGGGTGGATTGATCGTCGATCGGCACTGACAAACTGAGAGATGTTTGGTTCAGTTCTCTTCTTCTTTGTGTTTTTCTTCTTTGTTGGGTTTTGTATATGTATTGACTATGATCTCATGTATATTTGTCGCCCATGGCATTGTATAAAACTTGCTTTACAAATCATTATTGGTGATTGTCTCTTATTTTTTCTTTATGCATGAGGTTTGAGTTGCGTTAGAGATAATCCTCGCAAACTTCGATTAGGGATGATTATCTGTAAGTTTCTGGATTCTAGAGATAGATTTAAGAGCTAACAATCTTCAATAGGCGTCGAAGCTTAATGCCTTCGTGCCTTGAGTCACGTGCGAGAGTGTCGGCGAGGGTAACATGGTTGTTCTCTCAACTTTGCGTTAGACATAACCTTTGTTGTGAGCGATGATGGGTGATATTGAGGAGTATTCTAGGTGGAGTATAACTGGTCGGTAAGTTTAAGTTTGTGAGGAGTCGATTATGTGCATGCCTGATAAGTTTGTCTTGCTAAAGAGTGAATTTGTTTTATGTTTTAATATTTACTTTTCTGCTTTCTTATTTTAAACCATTTTAATCCAAACTCATAAACGTGAGAGATTGAACGACATTCTTTCCCTCGGACCGATCTCTGTGGACACGACATAAATCCCAGAGGGAATTCTTTCGAAAATAAATATTTTTGCTTCTTGCCCTATTCTGCATTCAACATAATGGCGTCATTGCCGAGGATTGGTTTTGATATTTAATCGCATTGCGATAGTTTCTTTGTTTTTGAGTTTTGTACATATCGTATATATTGGCTGTTTCCATTATATTTGTTCAAGTGTTGTATACATTTTGTTCCCGTAACGTTTGTTTAAGTGTTTGGTTAGGACATTTGCTTTTGATTTGTGCGGTGAGGTATCACTATGGCATGAAGGAAGGAAGTTACTAGCTAAGCATTGTAAAGGCGTCGAGATTACGACGTAAAACAAGCATGGTGTATTCTTTTCTTTTGTTGTTGTTTAGTTTAGGTAGTGTGGTGAGTATTCATTAAACAAGTTGTACTCGGATTTTTCGTAAAATTCTCAAATCTTCACTTTACAACTTATTTAATGAATTTTTGCTGGTTTTCCAGTTTGTTCATATTAATAGTTTTCGTGTTTGTCAATGAGCTTGTTTTGAGTAGCTTGAGGAAATTTTGTGATGTTCCAAGTTTGATCGTTTCAACTTGCGGATGTATGGTAATGATATTGTTAAGTTTTGTACACGTCCAAGGTATGTGTTTATTGCTTTCTAGACTTTAGCATATTCATGATACTTAGGCTTTTTACAAACTTTCATGCCATTCATTCTTTTGTATACTTGTTCTTGTGTGAATCACTTTAGTTCCCAACCTTTTTGTGAGGTGGCCTTCTATTGTTCATATATGCACGGAGTACCAACATTCTTGTTTTAACTGGATTTTATTATGCTTAATCTTTTGTTTGTGTTGATTATATGAAAGCATGAAAAGGATCAAGGCATTTTTGTTTCGTTTTGAGCACAACTACCTAGCCAAATAGCCATTCACCTTGTGAGCGTGTGATCATTCGTAACCCCTTTGAGCTTTTTGATCCATGTTTTATTTGAACTTAATGCTTGTCTATGAGTATTTAGTTCACTTATTTTTGAATGGATTTTGTTTTTACTTGAACCCTCAACTTTTTGTGTTGTTGTATGAATTTTTATCTTGCCTTA
Organism: Lathyrus tuberosus; assembly: GCA_022829125.1. Taxonomy (NCBI): domain Eukaryota; kingdom Viridiplantae; phylum Streptophyta; class Magnoliopsida; order Fabales; family Fabaceae; genus Lathyrus; species Lathyrus tuberosus. Next base: position 8,640,071 of record JALAZF010000062.1, on the reverse strand, counting down.
GAAAGTAGGGAGTATTCACATGATGATGTGGTTGAATTCAAGTTGGGGAGAGAATGATTGTTTACTCATTGGTTGTTTTCTATGAGGAGGAAAAAGAAAAGAAACAAGAGAAAAATATGAAAAAGAAAAGAAAAAAAAAAGAAAAAGAAAGAAACAGAAAATCCTTGAAAAAGGAAACAAAAAAAGTTCAAATAATTGTGTTAAATAAGTATTGTGTTTTGTGTAACACTTGGGATGAAAGAAGAAGTTTTATTGAAATTTTGTGTTTGAACTTTTGTGAGTTGATCACTCCCTTAGGTTTAGGCTAGTTTTCGTTTCGATTAGCTTTAGGAATTGCCCCTTGTTTGTTTACCCGACCACACTACAACCTTGAAAGTCCTTGTGATTCTTTCCTTTGTATGTTCAATATGATTTTTGGATGGTTGCATAATTTAGGAATGATTGTTGTGTGAGTCATAAATCCCTCATTTTGTGTTTTTCATCTACCGATGATTATTTTTGCTAGGTGTGATTCACATGTGAACTTGTGTTGTTTTAGAATGGTTTGGCATGATTTTTGTATTTTGCATTTGTTTCTTGACAATGTTGTCATCGTAGTTTAGTGGTAAGTATTTACTTGTTGTGTACTGTTTTCATTTGAACCATACATTTGTTTCCGTTTTTCAAAACCTGTTGATTCGTGATTCTTTGGTTTTCACTCTGTTTCTTTGAGTTGTTTGATTTTTGTTTGAGGACAAACAATTATGTAAGTTGGGGAGAGTTTGATAAGTGCAAAATGTAACTATTTTTGTATATAATTTTTGTTGCACTTATCGATACTTTTTGTTAATATCGTTCGAATAATCCCTGATTTGTTTATAAATACGTTTACTTTACATTTTAGTGTATATATTATGTATAGTGTAAATATCATTGAGTTTAATTGATTTTATCTCAATTTTTTAGGTATCCAATCAAGGATGTCTTGCCATTGATGTATAGAGCATTAAATAAGCTTTCCAGCGCTTTAAACCGGGCAAAAAACGGAGTTACGGTTCAAAAGTTACGAATAAAACAATGCAGAATTTTTGCTGTCATGCCGCGCCTTAGCGGCGCCGGGCGGTACTTCTAGCGCCGGGCGCTCCAGAACAACACTGAAACTTACAAAATAAGCCGCCTTTCGCAGCCGGGCGCCCCAGAAGACAGTCGGGCGAAGCTGTACGGACAGAAACACCATTTAAGGCCAAAAACATTATTTTTTGAGTATGGTTTTGGGGTTTTGTGATCCCAACTCCATCAAACTTCATTTTTCAGTAGGATTAGCTAGAAAACAACATAGAAGCTTGCATACAGATGAACCGGGGTGGATTGATCGTCGATCGGCACTGACAAACTGAGAGATGTTTGGTTCAGTTCTCTTCTTCTTTGTTGGGTTTTGTATATGTATTGACTATGATCTCATGTATATTTGTCGCCCATGACATTGTTTAAAACTTGCTTTACAAATCTTTATTGGTGATTGTCTCTGATTTTTTCTTTATGCACGAGGTTTGAGTTGCGTTAGAGATAATCCTCGCAAACTTCGATTAGGGATGATTATCTGTAAGTTTCTGGATTCTAGAGATAGATTTAAGAGCTAATAATCTTCAATAGGCGTCGAAGCTTAATGCCTTCGTGCCTTGAGTCACGTGCGAGAGTGTCGGCGAGGGTAACACGGTTGTTCTCTCAACTTTACGTTAGACATAACCTTTGTTGTGAGTGATGATGGGTGATATTGAGGAGTATTGTAGGTGGAGTATAACTGGTCGGTAAGTTTAAGTTTGTGAGGAGTCGATTACGTGCATGCCTGATAAGTTTGTCTTGCTAAAGAGTGAATTTGTTTTATGTTTTAATATTTACTTTTCTGCTTTCTTGTTTTAAACCATTTTAATCCAAACTCATAAACGCGAGAGATTGAACGACATTCTTTCCCTCAGACCGATCTCTGTGGACACGACATAAATCCCAGAGGGAATAATTCCAAAAAAAAATATTTTTGCTTCTTGCCCTATTCTGCATTCAACATAATGACGTCATTGCCGAGGATTGGTTTTGATATTTAATCGCATTGCGATAGTTTCTTTGTTTTTGAGTTTTGTACATATCGTATATATTGACTGTTTCCATTATATTTGTTCAAGTGTTGTATACATTTTGTTCCCGTAACGTTTGTTTAAGTGTTTGATTAGGACATTTGCTTTTGATTTGTACGGTGAGGCATCACTATGGCATGAAGGAAGGAAGTTACTAGCTAAGCATTGTAAAGGCGTCGAGATTACGACGTAAAACAAGCATGGTGTATTCTTTTCTTTTGTTGTTGTTTAGTTTAGGTAGTGTGGTGAGTATTCATTAAACAAGTTGTACTCGGATTTTTCGTAAAATTCTCAAATCTTCACTTTACAACTTGTTTAATGAATTTTTGCTGGTTTTCCAGTTTGTTCATATTAATAGTTTTCGTGTTTGTCAATGAGCTTGTTTTGAGTAGCTTGAGGAAATTTTGTGATGTTCCAAGTTTGATCGTTTCAACTTGCGGATGTATGGTAATGATATTGTTAAGTTTTGTACACGTCCAAGGTATGTGTTTATTGCTTTCTAGACTTTAGCATATTCATGATACTTAGGCTTTTTACAAACTTTCATGCCATTCATTCTTTTGTATACTTGTTCTTGTGTGAATCACTTTAGTTCCCAACCTTTTTGTGAGGTGGCCTTCTATTGTTCATATATGCACGGAGTACCAACATTCTTGTTTTAACTGGATTTTATTATGCTTAATCTTTTGTTTGTGTTGATTATATGAAAGCCTGAAAAGGATCAAGGCATTTTTGTTTCGTTTTGAGCACAACTACCTAGCCAAATAGCCATTCACCTTGTGAGCGTGTGATCATTCGTAACCCCTTTGAGCTTTTTGATCCATGTTTTATTTGAACTTAATGCTTGTCTATGAGTATTTAGTTCACTTATTTTTGAATGGATTTTGTTTTTACTTGAACCCTCAGCTTTTTGTGTTGTTGTATGAATTTTTACCTTGCCTTAGAAAGTAGGGAGTATTCACATGATGATGTGGTTGAATTCAAGTTGGGGAGAGAATGATTGTTTACTCATTGGTTGTTTTCTATGTGGAGGAAAAAGAAAAGAAACAAGAGAAAAATATGAAAAAGAAAAGAAAAAAAAGAAAAAGAAAGAAACAGAAAATCCTTGAAAAAGGAAACAAAAAGAGTTCAAATAATTGTGTTAAATAAGTATTGTGTTTTGTGTAACACTTGGGATGAAAGAAGAAGTTTTATTGAAATTTTGTGTTTGAACTTTTGTGAGTTGATCACTCCCTTAGGTTTAGGCTAGTTTTCGTTTCGATTAGCTTTAGGAATTGCCCCTTGTTTGTTTACCCGACCACACTACAACCTTGAAAGTCCTTGTGATTCTTTCCTTTGTATGTTCAATATGATTTTTGGATGGTTGCATAATTTAGGCATGATTGTTGTGTGAGTGATAAATCCCTCATTTTGTGTTTTTCATCTATCGATGATTATTTTTGCTAGGTGTGATTCACATGTGAACTTGTGTTGTTTTAGAATGGTTTGGCATGATTTTTGTATTTTGCATTTGTTTCTTGACTATGTTGTCATCGTAGTTTAGTGGTATGTATTTACTTTTTGTGTACCGTTTTCATTTGAACCATACATTTGTTTCCGTTTTTCAAAACCTGTTGATTCGTGATTCTTTGGTTTTCACTCTGTTTCTTTGAGTTGTTTGATTTTTGTTTGAGGACAAACAATTATGTAAGTTGGGGAGAGTTTGATAAGTGCAAAATGTAACTATTTTTGTATATAATTTTTGTTGCACTTATCGATACTTTTTGTTAATATCGTTCGAATAATCCCTGATTTGTTTATAAATACGTTTACTTTACATTTTAGTGTATATATTATGTATAGTATAAATATCATTGAGTTTAATTGATTTTATCTCAATTTTTTAGGTATCTAATCAAGGATGTCTTGCCATTGATGTATAGAGCATTAAATAAGCTTTCCAGCGCTTTAAACCGAGCAAAAAACGGAGTTACAGTTCAAAAGTTACGAATAAAACAATGCAGAATTTTTGCTGTCATGCCGCGCCTTAGCGGCGCCGGGCGGTACTTCTAGCGCCGGGCGCTCCAGAACAACACTGGAACTTACAAAATAAGCCGCCTTTCGCAGCCGGGCGCCCGAGAACACAGTCAGGCGAAGCTGTACGGACAGAAACACCATTTAAGGCCAAAAACATTATTTTTTGAGTATGGTTTTGGGGTTTTGTGATCCCAACTCCATCAAACTTCATTTTTCAGTAGGATTAGCTAGAAAACAACATAGAAGCTTGCATACAGATGAACTGGGGTGGATTGATCGTCGATCGACACTGATAAACTGAGAGATGTTTGGTTCAGTTCTCTTCTTCTTTGTTGGGTTTTGTATATGTATTGGCTATGATCTCATGTATATTTGTCGCCCAAGGGATTGTATAAAACTTGCTTTACAAATCTTTATTAGTGATTGTCTCTGATTTTTTCTTTATGCACGAGGTTTGAGTTGCGTTAGAGATAATCCTCGCAAACTTCGATTAGGGATGATTATCTGTAAGTTTCTGGATTCTAGAGATAGATTTAAGAGCTAACAATCTTCAATAGGCGTCGAAGCTTAATGCCTTCGTGCCTTGAGTCGCGTGCGAGAGTGTTGGCGAGGGTAACACGGTTGTTCTCTCAACTTTGCGTTAGACATAACCTTTGTTGTGAGCGATGATGGGTGATATTGAGGAGTATTGTAGGTGGAGTATAACTGGTCGGTAAGTTTAAGTTTGTGAGGAGTCGATTATGTGCATGCCTGATAAGTTTGTCTTGCTAAAGAGTGAATTTGTTTTATGTTTTAATATTTACTTTTCTGCTTTCTTGTTTTAAACCATTTTAATCCAAACTCATAAACGCGAGAGATTGTCGAACGACATTCTTTCCCTCGAGTCGATCTCTGTGGACACGACATAAATCCTGGAGGGAATTCTTCTGAAAATAAATATTTTTGCTGCTTGCCCTATTCTGCATTCAACAGTGGTATAGTCATTACGGCAGTGACTCTTGGTTCTTCTCTCTCCCAAAGTTTGTAATCTTCAGGAGTTGCTGCCATGCCTTTTGCATCTTCGCTTTCCCGAAGTTTGTAACCTTCAGGCCCATCGGTTCCCGCTGCAGTTTTCGGATCTTCCGTGATTGGCGGAATATATCCTTCCGGGAAATAGTTAATAGGCATGCCCGAGGGACGATCTTTAGGCATGTTATACCGAGGATCATACTTTTCCACTATGGGTGTCGATGTGATCTCTGAGATCACAGTCTTTTGTATCTGAGCTGCTGCCAGAGCTTGCATGTCACCGTAAATTTTCCTCAGATCTTATTTCAGTGCGTCGAGTTCTTCTCTCAACTCTTTGTTCTCTTCCTCGAGATTATCCATTTTCTTTTGTCGATTGACCCGAGTATTGTACGAATGAGACAGTTTGACTCTAGAATCGAGACACAAATGTGAGATTCATAGGGAAGAAGAATGCGTTATGTGAGAATGATGAATGATATGCAATGATTATATTAATAATATTTTTTTTCAATCAAAAGAAACATCAACAATTGGATTGCAAATATCATACAGTGGGGAAACCCCGTTTTATTGAATTCAAAGATTTTGGAAATGGAAATACAGTAATTTACAAAGTGCTGTAAAAGGAAATGTCTAAACTTATGGATCCTGAGTCCTCTCTGAGGAGGGCTCAGGTGCTGGTTCTGGTACTTTCCTTTTCTGTGCCCGGGGCTATTTAGCCGTTGTCAGGTTGTCATTCCTTTGCCAAGTGAAAGGATCGAGCAAATTCCTTTGGTCTTCTTGATTTTCTACAGCATGTTGCTCTAAAATCTCGATCAGAGCATCCTTTTATTTTAACAGCTGCTGTATTTTGGTACACTCCACATTGAGAATACGGTACTTGTTTTTCCAAGACTTCTTCTCTTGTTGAACTTTGTTGAGGGTGACCTGAAGTTTTTCCGTATCAGACATAAAATAAAGGACAAATTCCTTTAACGGAAGAACTTCTTGACGAGGGTAAGGCATCCTTAGTTTGAGAGCTCTAGTTTGTACCCAATGGAGATATGGTTACACAAAGACACAATCTGATTTTCCTAGAGACTCTCTTCCTTTCCTGTGAACATGTTTCCAGGCATGCACTATTTCTGTCTTTAGTGCCCTGTCATTTTCTCCTTCCTTGAAGAAAAGACCTTCCAGATGAACATTACGTGGGACATGTCTCATCGGGTATCCAAATTGAAAACGAACTAAAGCTGGATGATAGTTGATTCCTCCTTTAATTCCTATGAGGGGTACATTAGGGAAGTTTCCACAACGGTCAATAATTCGTATCCCGTCATAGATTCGATTGTACCAATCGATGTCAGAGTTGGTAAGAGACATGATTCTCTGTGACCAATGTAAAGTACTCTTATGGTCCCAAAATGCAGCGGACTTGGGTAAATGGGAAATTAACCATTTGTATAGCAGGGGTACACAGCATGTGATCATTCCTCCGCTGTACAAATTCCTTAAGTGTACAGAATGATAAGCATCTGTGAGCAAGGTTGGTATGGGGTTTCCAATTAGAAAATTCTTAATGGAATTGATATCAACGAAGTTATCAATGTTGGGAAACAGAAATAACCCGTAGGTGAGCAGAACAAAGACGCTCTTGAAAGCAGTCACGTTCCCTATACTAGCAAAGTACAGAGCTTTCTTTATCAAAAATTTGGCTGGTAAACCTTGGATTCCACCCATAATGGTCATGTGAGTCCGGACTTCTGACGCATCCAAATAGATTGCTCTTGCAATGGTTTGATCCTTTGGAATTTCTTCCAGTTCAGAAAAGGGAGCTTGGTCAGTGACGGGTAAATCAATCAGGTGAGAGTACTCCTTCAGTGTTGGTGCTAGTTGATAATCTGGGAATGTGAAACAGTGATAAACCGGATCGTAGAACTGAATCAGCGTAGCCAGGATTTCTTCAATTACATGGACCCTTAACAGAGACAGCAGTCCTCCGTACTTAGCTCTGAAAGCATCAGGGTTGGTGACCATCCTTGCCAACCCTCTCAAATCCTCTAATTATGGAACCTTGAAGGTGTACTTGTGAGTCTTCCTTCTACAGAAATCCATAACGCAATCTTTCTCTTTGATATTTGCAATCATTGTCTTAGTTTAATTTGAAAAGAGAGAGACTAGAAAAGAAGATTTTATTTGTTTAAAGTTTTTTAATGAAATGAATGCATGAATGCAGCACACAAAAACATAGAAAAAACATGGGGTCAAAGGTTCAGTGTCATGAAGTCATGGCTCTACCCATCCCCAAAGGTTGTACTGGTGATTTTTTGTACCTGTCCTCAAAATCATTGACCCCCCTTGGGATAACAACAGCAAGCTGGTTCACCCGAGCTAGCTGCAGTATCTTAGAGTAATCTCAAATGAGGGTAGTATCACGTGACAACTATTTCCGATAGCTTCCGCACTACAAAATAGTAACATGGTCTCAGCCTACTAAATCCTCAGTTTCATGGACACCACAATCGAACAATCTGCTTTCAACAACCGAAGTCGTTTAGACATTGAATCCGCAAAGGGTGTCTCCACTGATTCGATGGTCTGCCGGGGTCTCTTATTTGGGAGTCACTCCCTGTAAGATTACCCATCTAATGCCATCACTTATCTTAGGTGTCACTCAAACTTTCCAAATGCGGCATCACCCGCAGTCCCATTAGCAAAAAAGTAAACACGGATATCAATTAGGAAAAGCGATATATATATATTTATTCCTAAACCTAACATCCTAGACCTCTTAAGAGCTATAGTCCTAGTCCTAACTAAAATGATAACTCCCCAGCAGAGTCTCCATTTTACTGTTTGAAAAAGGTGACGATGATGACTAAGGTAAAACAAATCCCAATGGCACTCCCCAGGAGATTCACCATTTTACTGTAGCGAGCAATTTTTGTCGATGACGCGACTACCTTATCGTTGGTTTTTGGGTTTCTCCCCACAATGAGGAGGGGGTTCTACTTTCTGATTTCTTATTTATCCCATGAAGCTGGAAGGGAAAGGGAAGCTATTTAAAACTAACCTTGCACACGAATGTTTAACTGAACAAACTCTTAAAGAGATTCGGGGAGTTCAGGGTCAGGTTATACAATGGGGAGTTGTCAATTACCCATCCTATATGTGGTTATCCACAGGATATTAGCTTTAGGTTTTGCTTTATACTTGATGGTGTTTATCCATTAATGGGTTGGGAAAGTTTCTTGGGAAGTACGAGAGAGAGAGAGAGAGGGTTTTTATCGATGTTCGGGTTTTCCGATGTTTTTGGCAAGGTACTTGACCTAAGTTTTGATTGGTATGAAGGTACTGGACCTAGAGTTTTAGTTTAGTATGCTCGCTAAGATTTCGTAATCTTATGCCTACGTATTCCCGTTTAAATGAAACAGGGAAATCAGAGCAATCGTAGTTCCTCCTATTCTAAGGGAGGAAAAAGATATTCGGGTGTCTTGTTCAAAGCCCAAGATTGAAGCTAAAAGGTTGAGTATTTGTGTCTTGTTCAAAGCCCAATATTGAAGCTAAAAGGTTTGACTGAGAGAGAATTTGTCATCTCTAAAAGGAAGACTACTCGTCTGTTTATCACAATTGTTGGGTGACTGTTTATAAAGGAGGATTACTTTAATTGGGATATGTGAATCCAGCAATGCCATAATTTCCTTTATAGGGGTTTTGTCTTGAAGGGGAAAACATTAACTCAGTGTTGAGCAATGCCATTTTTCCTTAGGAATTTCTCATACTAATAGAGGGGCAATGGCATGGATATAAATAATTCAGAGGCTGGCTGCTTACAGCAATTAGATGAAAGAGAGGATTTACCAAGATAAAAGATGGACAACAACTTGGATATTTGAATCAACAAGTGCGCCACTTACATCAATTATCTGGGATTTAGGGTTTGTTTTGAATGTCTGTTTTGATAAGTGATAAACAGAGAAATGACTTCCTACAGAGAGTTTAGATTTCCTCTGAGGGGATGTTGATTCTTGTGTGCCTTGATCAAAGTCCAAGGTTGAAGCTTAAGAGGTTGATTGACTCCACTGGGGAAGTCCTTATACAAATCCTAGGAGGAGGCTAGGAATGACCGGCCCAACAAGAGAGTGTTTATATGTCTTGTACAAAGCCCAAGATTGAGGCAAAAAAAAGAGATTGACTCTTTGGGATATCATTATACAAAGCCTAAGAGGAGGCTAAAAGGGATTTTGACTCTGCCAGGGAGGGTATGTATGTGTCTTGTATAAAGCCCGGGATTGAGGCTGAAAAGAAGACTGACTCAGTGGGAAAGAAATCTTTATCTGTCTTGTACAAAGCCCAAGATTGAGGCTAAAACGAGACTCTACTGACTCGACTGAGGATATTTTAAGTGTCTTGTACAAAGCCCAAGATTGTGGCTAAAATGAGTTTGACTCTGCTGGAGAGTATTTTAAGTGTCTTGTACAAAGCCCAAGATTGTGGCTGAAATGAGTTGACTCTGTTTAGGAAATTTATATGGTGTCTTGTACAAAGCCCAAGATTGAGGCTGGAAAGGGTTTGACTCAACAAGAGAGTGCTTTTATCTGTCATGTACAAAGCCCGAGATTGTGGCTGAACACGCTGGAGAAATCATTATACAAAGCCTAAGAGGAGGCTAACTTTTGTTAGGGGAAATCTTTATAATAAGCCTAAGAGGAGGCTGGAAAAAGATTGACTCAACAAGAGAGTGTTTTTATCTGTCTTGTACAAAGCCCAAGATTGAGGCTAAAAGGGTTGACTCAACAAGAGAGTGCTAAAAGGTGATTGACTCAACAAGAGAGTCTAAAAAGGTGATTGACTCAACAAGAGAGTCTGAAAAGGGTGATTGACTCAACAAGAGAGTCTGAAAAGGTTAGCTCCGCTGGGGGAGAAAATCTTTGTACAAAGCCCAAGATGAGGCTAACTGTACTGAGGAAAGAAAGGATCATTATACAAAGCCTAAGAGGACGCTAGCTTCTGCTGGGGATTATTGAGATCCCGAGGCAGGTCCAAATAGGGAATCAACTCTTGTTGAGGGTTACAGAAGAGTTGAGATATTAGAGACCTTGAGATTCTGATTTGGGATAGTGTTATACTGATGATAAACTGACCCTGGCTGGGGATTTTTAGCAGAGAGACTGGGTTTTAGAGCCCATGGGTTTTAACTCTCTTGGAGATGGATCCTAAAATGACAGGGTTTCTTCTATGTTTGTAAGGTGCTTGAGAATGTCTTTGAGATCCGAGGGGATATTAGACTGTCAAAGTCTAATGGTATGGAATAATTTATCTTTGTATAATGCCTAAGAATGTAGCGCGTGTTTTAAGGGATGAGAATCAACCCTAAATTGGTCTGAGATTTGACACTGGAAAGACCGATCTAGCAAAGGATGACTAAGTTCTGTCTTATACTTTTAGGAGGTCTTTAGGGTCCTTGTATTAAGCCCAAGAGAAGGCATGAGAAATTCTAAGAAGCCGGAGGGTCCTTGTACAAAGCCCAAGAAGAGGCGGGGATGCTTTTAGGAAGCCTGTGGGTCCCATACCAAGAAAAGTTCAAGAAATGCTATTCACCGAGAATAGATCATTTAGTGAAAGTTATGAGGTTTGAAGAAACTCAAGAGATGCTATTCACCGAGAATAGATCAACTCTGGGGAGTAGAATTTCTTTGGCAATTTCTAATAGTGACAGCCTGAGAAAAGGTTCACGAAGAATACTGCCTTTCTCTTTGTTCCATATTGTTTAAGCCCAAGAGAAGGCAAGACTGTATCTGGAAATCCTATGGGGATCTAGTTTTGACTGTGTCCAAGAGTGACCAACTGGCTTTACCTATTTCTAGACCTAGTTACCGGGGAAAACTCTAAGTAGGTATACTAGTATATATATACAGTTGATATATGACAAGTATTTAAAATGATATGAAAGAAGACTTACAGTGCGCAGCTTCCCACAATACAGTTATATATATGAAAGCGAGTAAATGAAAGCGGTTAAAACTTACAGGTGAGCAAGCTTCTATGCTGTATTGTTAGTTGTTCAAAGAAATTAAAGAAAGTTTTGATAACAACATGATATTTGAATCTAAATCAAAAGAGAGTTTGTTTTTGAAAAGATTGTTGGGGCTTATACTCAAGGAGAGGCCCAAGGTTTAACAGTGATCACATCGTTGTTTTGAATATCGTATCGGGACTTATACAATGACTGAAGCCCAATTTTACTTTATGTACAAGGGGGTTGGGTCTTACACTCTATTAGAGGCCCAAAGAGTTTGAAAATGAATAAAGATGGGTCTTATAGCTCAAGGAGAAGCCCAATTGATTTTGCTACAAAGGCGACGATCGCGGTGAACGTTTGAAAATATACAGAGGGACTTATACAATGTGTGAGGCCCAAAAAGGTTTATTTACAAAGGGATTGGGTCTTACACTCTATTAAAGGCCCAAAAGTGTTTTAAAATTTAAAATCAAGAGGAAACCATAATTTTAAATAAAAATATTATTTTTCAAATGAAATTAAATGAAAAAAATGATATAAAATACCAAATATATTCAAAAATAAGTTGTACACCTTGAAAAATATTTTGAAAAGTCATGTTTAATTACATGAGAGTTTGAAATTCAAATGGTTTTGAAAGATCAAAGTGGGAATTTCATTTAAAAATGTTTAAAAACAACAAAAATGAAATTAATTACAAAAATTCTAACTATCTTAATTAAATAATATAAATTGGATTTTTTTGTAAAATAAAATATTTAAACATTTTAGTGAATTTTGAGACAAAGAATCAATTCAAAAACATAAATATTCAGAGAGAAATTAATTTTTGAATCAATTAACAAAAATAACAAAATATTCAAATATTCAAAATCTGAAAAAGGGCCCAAGAACACCAAGTTCTTGCCCGCGCCCTCTGTTTTTCCAGATTTGCATTTTCTCACTTTTCTCCATGATTTCTCAATGGTTTTGCAAGATTCAAGTACCAATCTTGCTCGTTTTTTAACAAGGATCATAACCATATAGATTAATTGCATTTATTTTGAGTATTGAGGGAAAATCAGAAGAAAATTTCAAGAACCCTAATTTCAGTATGAACACCATGAAATTCCATACACGACTGATTCATGGCAATTGATTAAGGGTTATCACTCCATATATGATTAGGAACATATGGCAAAATTATTGTGCAGTAAAATATGCATGCATCATGGAGTTCGAAGAGTTCATGATTACCTCTTGCAGCTGGTGATCGAGTTTTGAGTTAGAGGTGTTACAGCTAGGTTCCAATGATCTGGACAACTTCCCTAGGCGCCAAGGATTGTGTTTGAATGCTTGGAATGAATGGAAATGATCTGGAACTTGAGATGGTACCCCAACTGCAAATCTGTCAAGAACTTGAGCAATTGGTTGGTGATTTTGAGAATTTGTTGTTCCAGATGTGATTTTGTGTTATGGATCACTTCTATATGTTATATGTGAGGTTTGTGTGTGATTGGTTTGGTTGGAATTGCTCTTAAACTCAAAACCCGATAGTGACATGAGTTAGAAGGCAAAATTGGAGTAAAAGTGGTGATTTTGAGGAAAGCATCAGTTTGGGTGCTTTGGTGTACTCAAACTGATCACAATTTATGTCTATTTATAGTGCAATAAGTTTTTTTGGCATCAATAGTGAATGGCAACTGGTACAGGCCTGTGGCCAATTGTGATCAAATGGAATCTCAAGTCTCCTCTAGTCATTGACATGAGATTAGAGCATAGGCTTTATAGCTTTGGTTCAGAGATAAGTTTGGACTGAATTTAGTTGGAATAGGCTCAGTTCATGCCACCTTGATGCATTCATTAAAGGCTTGGAAACAAAATTGGAGTCTTGGCACTTTTGAGCTCTTTTAGGTTTGGCATGGCTACTTGTAGATTCTTAGACTTTGGAGGCTTGGAGATCAGATCATCCCCCTTGGATTTGATCCTCAGATGTGCCCAAATTGATGACAAGGCTTGGATTTATCAGATTTGGACAAATCGAGCAAAATGCACAAATTCTTCCTTGTAAAAACTAGTTCATGATGCCATGTTCCAAGGGTTGTATCTCCTTGCTCAAATGGAATTTGGAGATGATCTGGTACTTGTTGGAAATCCCTTATGGCATACTTTAACTTTGATGTCCACCCCTAGACCTGGTTTGACTTGGATCAAGGTGAAAACTTGCCCTACATTTTGGAAAAAGTAAGGCAGATTTTGACTTAGTTAAAATTTCACTAAGTGTTGGAAAAGTACCAATTTCATGTTTTCAGCCATTTTGATCACTCCATAACTAAAAATCCATGAGGAACTGGAATGAGCTGCAGTTGAAGATTTTGTAGAGTGTAGCAAGACCTACAAATCCAGCTTTGGACCGTCCAAAATGGTTGCTTGGATCTCAAGTTATGGTCCTTGGAAGTTGGTACCTTAGCCACTTTGTTCCATAACTTAGAAAAATTCTAAGTTTTTTATGGTTACCCCTTTTACAAGTTAACTCACTTTCTTTGATTTTTCTTGATGAATGATGATTCAAATCACATATTAACATTGTTTTAGGGTCAATGAACCATAATTGTGAAAAATTCTAAAAAGTCAAACTTGATTTTGTGCACAATTGACTTTTTATCGGATGAAATTCAAACTGTGCGATCCTTTGTGAAATCAAGTCCTTGATCTAAATCAAACCTAATGGATATGTTCCATAGGTGTTATAGGGTGTATTGAATCATGTCCCAAGGTTTGGGAGCATGTCCTATTCAAAATTCAAAGGCACAATTAACTTTTTCCACAAAACCCTAATTGTGGTCCTAATGAAATTGAAACTTGTAAATCAAGCTTCTTGGATCAATCCATTGTTTAAAATGGATCAATGTAGTGTATTTGATGCCCTCAAAACATATCTTGAGGTCTTGGCTCATGCTTTGTCCCAAAAGTCAACTTAGGGGTGAATTAGGTCAAGAAACCCTAATTCCTGATTTTTGGGTAAATGTATCCCCTCAGGTTAAATTGACTTGATGATTGGGTCCATGAGGTCCCTTGGAGTATCTTAGGTTATGCTTTGAAGCATTGGCTCATACCCAGATGAAAATTCCCATCTGGAGGCCTTGGTTAACCAAAACCCTAATTTGTTGACACTGACGATCTTGAGGCTTGATCCACTTGGAATGTTGCACCCTTGTGCTTGATTTTTGATGTGGGAGTCCTCTTGATCCTTTATGGGTGTTTTAGAGTTTAGACAAGTTGAAGATCATGTCATTCCTTGATTGATCCTTTGTCTAAGGCTCTGAGAGGGCTTGAAACCCTAATTCTTGATTGTGGTGAATGCTCAAACATCTCTAAGGAGATTGATGAGGCATGATGGTTCATCCATATTGTGATGATGATTTGCACAATGATGGGAAATCTTGGTGGTCAAAATTTGGGGTATGACAAATTGCCAACTTAGATTGAACTTTGTCCAGAAGGAAATGAAAGTCCTTGTTTTTGTAGTTTGAACTCTTATGTATCTCCTCAAACACTATACTTAATTTATGAAATTAATTTGAATTAGATGGCCCATGGCACCAGTCTTGTGATTAATTTTTGAAACTTGCTACCTTTATGCTTTTGTGACCTGAATGTGACCGTTTGAGCTTTATACGTGAGATTGTCAAATGGGGAAGTGTGCTCTTGGCATTTCTTGTTTTCGAATCTCCATAATCATTTTGAGTTTGAACTTTTCAACTTGAATGATGAGAATGGTATTCACAACTTAGGAACTTGAATCTTGAAATAATGAAATTTGGCATTCGAATTGTGAACTTGAATAATATGGACTTGAAATTTGGATATGGATTTGAAAATCTTATAAACCACTTTTAGAATTGAGCTTAGGATATGAACTTTGTCATGCTTTGAATTTTGGAATAATTTTGAACTTGTACATTTTCACAATTTGAATACTTGAATCCTTGAACATTGATTTTGCAACTTGAGTTTTGTGAAGATCATGGACTTGAGATAAAATTTGAATAGATGTAGAAACTTAACATTGAGCTTGCGCGTTATATCCACAACTTGAATTGGTCCACAAACTCGTACAACACCTCCGTTACTTGAATCTCAAACAAGCCACACAAGGCATCCTCCTATTGAATCAAGTCTTAGGACAAAATAAAATCCCAAGAATTTAATATCACTTGAAACATTCCTGAATCCATGGCTGCTAGCCTTAATCTTCAATTAAATCATAAACTAACCACATAAGATATCGATCCATAATCAGCATGAAACACGTTGACAAAATTCAAACGGTCCATTAGATAAACACAAGCACCGGGTCTCGAGGAATCCCTGGAAATACCACTTGTAATGTGACTGAAACTTCTTCAGGAGTATGCGCTGAAACTTCTGAGGAAATCTGAGAAAGTTGACAGGTAGAAAACCCTAGAACCTTTCAGAATCAACTGGTCACGTCTTGAAATTCTCGACATAGGGAACGAATGCTTGAGACAACCGTATATGGATAAACTAGTTAGTCATAATAAACACGCACGCAAGACCCTATGACCTAAAGATGTGATGCAAGATGATGGACAAGGAAGTGGGATCCTATGGTCATAAATTAGGGTATGACATTAACCATGATGAAACTGGAAAGAGACACTTGGGAAGACAAATTCCATACTGCGAGGACTGAGAGAAGAGATTTAAAGAGAGAACTAAAAGAAAAAGATGAATTGATAGAAATCTTGGAGCAACATGCTGTGGAGAGACTAGAAGAACAAGAGAATTTATTTTTCCCTGGTCATATTCCTCCTACCTCAGGTGCTTGGAAAAATATCGTCGATAATCTTACAATAGAAAATACAGCAACAACATGGGGCTAGATCTTCATCAACATGATTTCCCTAGGACCCGCATGCTTAAGCTCTGTCATTTTTGTTCTAGATCCTTTTGAAGTTATACGATCATTGTTTTAATCCTTTGAGTACATTAAATAAAATAAGATCTTTTCAGTTATCCAAAGTATTATCAATTTTATGATATATACAACATAATTGTTAAAGTTCCTTGCAAACAAAGTCATTCGCATTTTTGCACATCATACATCATTTAAGCATTTTTCATTTTACTAGAAACTTACACATGTTCTCACTTTGAAGCCAAACTGTCTCATTCATATAATACTTGAGCCAGTCGTTAAAAAAAGATGGACGGACTTGAGCAAGAAAATAAAGGACTTAGAGATGAAGTCACTGCTCTAAAGGACAATATAGAAAGGCTCAATAACATGGTAGAATCCTTCACGACTGCTCAAAATGAACCGTCAACTCCAATTCAAAGGACTGTCATCTTAGAAATCGTCTCTGCACCCGTCACATTTGTTGTCATTCCACAGTATTCCATGCCTCTTGGCTTTCTTTGGGGTATGCCTTTCAACTTTATACTAGAGGATTACAAACCTCCGGTCCCTGAAGCCTCAAAGGTCTCAACAATCATGACAATAACATCTCTTATGATGCATACTACTCAATACATTGAAGAACAAATCTGCCATGCTCCTCCCAATGAAACTATGGGAGTAGATGAAAGGTGGGATGAATTCTAAGATAGGTTCTCAAACATGCAGAAATAGATTAAAGCTCTCAAAGGAGAAGACTCATTTGGAAAGAACGCATCTGACCTATGCTTGGTTCCAAATGTCAAGATACCACTTAAATTCAAAGTACTTGACTTTGAAAAATACAAGGGGAATTCTTTCCCTCAAAGTCATTTGGTTATGTATGCACAAAAGATGTCCACGCAAATAGATAATCAACATCTGTTAATTCACTACTTTTAGGATAGTCTAATTGGAGCCGCACTCAAATGGTACATGTGAATAAATAGTGCAAAGATCCAAACTTTCAGTGATCTTGGAGAAGCCTTTGTGAAACAATACAAGTACAACCTGAATATGGCTTTTAACCAGGATCAACTCAGGGCTATGTCTCAAAAATAAAAAGAAACTTTCAAAGAATATGCTCAGAGATGGCAAAAATTCATCGCCCAAATCCGTCCTCCTATTGAAGAAAAAGAAATAACGAAGATATATTTAAAAACCCTGAATCCCTTCTACTATGATCGTATGATTGCCAGTGTGCCAAATGACTTTACTGAAATGGTAAACATGGGAGTGCGATTGGAGGAAGCAATCCAAGAGGGACGATTAACCAAAGAGGTGGAATCATCTAAAAGACATGGAAGTGGGTTCCAAAAGAAAAAGGAACATACTGTCAACACTGTGTTGCAAAGCCAATCAAGACGAAGATATCAACCACGACAGGTAGTAATTGTGTCCCCTGTTATCAACTTGGCGCCAGCTCCTGCCTACCAGCCACAAAATTCTCAGAATCAAAATCAACATCAACATCAACATCAGCAACAACAACCACAGTATCAACAACGATCACAACAACCTCTACAATAGGCTCGCTTGCAGTACAATAACAACAAAAATCGTGTTCAAAGGTCACCTGGGTTCAATCCTATACCAATGTCGTACGCAAAGTTGTTCCCAACATTGTTGACGAAAGGACATATTCAAACAAAGTCTCCTTCTGTTCTCCCAAAAGACCCCCCTTATTGGTTCAAAGATAACCAGTTTTTCCCCTATCATCAGGGAGCACCCGGGCATGGTATCGAGAATCGTTTTAGTTTCTAAGCTGATGTTCAAAGACTTATCAAAAATGGCATTCTATCTTTCAAAGATAGTAATCCAAATGTTCAAGTGAATCCACTACCTCAACATGGAGGCGCTTTTGGCAACATGGTCTATGGATGCCCGGGCAACTATAAGATCTATGATGTCTACTTATTAAGGAGAAACTCATTGAAAATGCACACAGGACACAACAGGTGGGCTCTTGTAGATCCACACGATTACACAGCATGCAGTGTTTGCTCTGTAAATAATCAAGGATGCTACTTTGTACAAGCATCCCTACAAGAGCAAATGAACCATGGTTAGATCCAGGAATACAGAATGAGGCCTTACCAACCAGTCAATGTGGTACAAGGTTGTCCGGGAGAACACACAGTTTGTATAAAGTATCCATGATATCCCTTTTAATGAGTTTTGAGGCTCACAGGTAGGCTCTACAGAAGGTCTTGGAGCAAGCATTCGTAAACTATGATGTAACGGTGGGTCAATTTGGCAATATAATTGCTAACATTACCGTTTGCAATAACATGAGCTTCTGCGATGAAGATCTCCCAGAAGAGGGGAGCAATCACAATATAGCACTAAACATCTCGGTCAATTGCATGAATCATGCCTTGTCAAGTGTATTGGTAGACACTGGTTCATCACTAAATGTCATGCCAAAATTAACTCTTACAAAGTTAGCATTTCAAGGCACTCCTATGAGGGGCAGTGGAATTGTTGTCAAAGCTTTTGGTGGATCCAAGAAGACATTTATTGGCGAAGTTGATCTCCCCATAACTATTGGCCCCCATACATTTCAAGTTACCTTCCAAGTAATGGACATCCAAGCAACATACAACTATTTGTTGAGCCATCCCTGGATCCATGAAGCAGGAGCAGTCACTTCGATGCTACATCAAAAGCTGAAGTTTGTAAAGAATACCAAGTTGGTTACTGTGTGTGGCGAATGAGCTTTGGTTGTAAGCAATATTGTCATCATTTTCTTACTTGGAACCCGAAGAGGTTATTGGAACTCAATTTCAGGCACTTTCTGTAAGTAGCAAAGATAGCAAAGGGGCATCCATTTCCTCTTACAAGGGCGTCGTTCGATTAGTGAAAAGTTGTACCACTAAAGGGTGGGGACATGTTGTGATTCCTACCGATAACCAGGCCAAGGGAGGTCTCAGTTTTTCCCCAATATTCACAAAAGTAGCTAGAAAGAATTATGACATCCCTCCTATTCAAAATATTTTCCGCAGCAGAGGCTTTATCCTTCCTATCCCTCAAGATGTCGATGCCATTAACAGAGACGAATCTAAAGACAAACCCTCAGATTCTAAAGAAGAATAGAAGTCTTACCTCAATGATTCTGGGTACATATCACAAGAAGAGGCGCATACTCCGTTATCTTCTCCGCAGGAGAAATCCAAGGATGTATTTGAGCCAGATGATGAAATGGATGTAGAGGATTACAACACTGAAAACTGTCTCACTTCCCTTATTCACCGGAAGAGGATACGGTTATGGAAGATAATTTTTGCTACTCTGAGGATGATTCATATATTCCTCCAGAGGTCTGGGATCCCTACCTGGAAACTCCTGGGTTTGACAGCCAACTGGAAGATGCCTACATACCATTCTATACCCCTCAACCCATTGAGAAGGAAGTCGAAAATTACCTTTTTGAGAAATCTGCAAAGATTGCTGAGAGAGATTTCATTCATTATACCATGCCAGAAGTGAATGTCATAAGTGAAGATAATTCTGAAAAAGGATTTATCCACTTACACGACACCTCCTAAAGTTCTGCAAAAGCTGCAAAATTGTCCCTGGGGCATGCCGCACAAGTTTATGTGAGCTGCTACAGTTCTTATTAATCCGTCAGCCAAAGAAAAGCTTGAGAAGGTGAAAAGATCTTTCAGGTACGAAATTGCATCTTGTGATCTCAATATGTGTGAGTGGGAACCTTATTCAGAAGACCCCAGGTACATGTCTCCAGAGGAGGCACATATACCATTCCACATCCCATTATCCATCAAAAAGGCTACTGAATACCTCCTTTTTTATCTATCCGCAAAGATTAAAAATTTTATTAAACCGACTCTGCCAGAATTCAGTGCCATTATCGAAGACAATCCTGAAAGGGATTCACAAGGCTTCGTGAAACATGGGAAAGTTTCTCAAAATTGGATAGTTGTTGATGTTCCAATTGTTGTCCACATCTCTAAGTAATGTTTTATATTTGTTTTGTCCTCTCACTCTGCCTAAAGTGAGAGATGTTTTTAGGGCCACCTATTTTTAAATATTTCCTTATTGAGCTTTTGTTTCAAGAAATAATTGATCAATAATAAAGATGTTGTTTTCAATTCCATGTTATTTGTTTTTACTTTTCTATTTTTTCGAAAAATGGTAATAAAAAAAACAAAACAAAAAAATGATAAACACTTTCATTGTCTACACACCACTGCATTTATTTATTTTTCTAAAATCCAATAATCCATCATCTGTGTAGATTAAACATCAAAAACCCCATTGAAAAACATGACTCTATGCCGTATCCCAACTTTGAGTTCCCATTATTCGATGCTGAAGATGAAGAAGAGGAAGACATTCCAGATGAAATTTCCCGACTTCTTAGGCAAGAAGAAGATTTCATTCAGCCGTACAAAGAGCCGATAGAAGTAATAAACCTTGGTTCCAATGAAGATAGAAAGGAGGTTAAAATTAGGGCACTGCTTAGTCCAGCTGTTAAAATAAAAATGATAGAACTTCTCAAAGAGTTCCCAGACGTGTGTGCTTGGTCCTACCAAGACATGCCAGGATTGGACACTAATATTGTGGAGCACCAGTTACCATTGAAGCTATAATATCCACCAATCAAGTAGAAGTTAAGAAGAACTCGCCCAAATATGGCCATCAAAATTAAAGAGGAAGTGCAGAAGCATATTGATGCAGGTTTCCTTGCCACGGCAGAATACCCTTAGTGGTTGGCCAATATAGTGCTTGTTCCAAAAAAGGATGGTAAAGTCAAAATGTGTGTGGACTACCGAGACTTAAACAAAGCTAGTCCGAAAAATGACTTTCCATTGCCACATATTGACATGTTGGTTGACAGCACTGCAAAATTCAAAGTATTCTCCTTCATAGACGGATTCTCTGGATATAATCAAATCAGAATGGCACCCGAAGACATGGAAAAAACTTCATTCATTACACCATGGGGAACATTTTTCCTCAAAGTAACGCCTTTTGGTCTGAAGAATGCGGGTGCAACCTGCCAAAGAGCCATGACGACTCTTTTCCACGACATGATGCACAAAGAAATGAAAGTATACGTCGATGACATGATCGCCAAATCCAGAACTTAAGAAGAACATGTGGAGTATTTGTTAAAGTTATTCCATCATTTGAGGAAATACAAACTCCGCTTGAATCTTAACAAGTGTACCTTTGGTGTTCGTTCAGGGAAGCTCTCGTGTTTCATTGTCAGCCAAAAGGGAATTAAAGTTGATCCCGACAAAGTCAAAGCCATTCAGAAAATGCCAGCACCCAAAACTGAGAAACAAGTAAGAGGGTTTCTGAGTCGTTTAAACTACATCTCCAGATTTATCTCTCATAGGACCGCTACTTGTGGGCCGATATTCAAACTTCTTCAAAAAGATCAAAGTTGTTTATGGACAGAAGATTGTCAAAAGGCTTTTGACAGCATCAAAGAATATTTGCTTGAGCCTCCCATTCTGATTTCTTCAGTGGAAGGAAGACCTTTGATCATATACTTAACCATATTAGAAGATTCCATGGGCTGTATTTTTGGCCAGCAAGATGAGACTACGAAAAAAGAGCACGCCATTTATTACTTAAGTAAGAAATTCACAGACTGTGAATCTCGTTACACTGTGCTTGAAAAAACTTGTTGTGCTTTGGTTTGGGCTGCTAAGTGTCTCAGTCAATACATGATTTGTCATACTACTTGGTTGATCTCCAAAATGGACCGATCAAGTATATCTTCGAAAAACCAGCTTTAACTGGAAGGATTGCTCGTTGGCTAATGCTATTGTCAGAGTATGATATTGAATACCATGCTCAAAAAGTCGTCAAGTGGGGCATTCTAGCTGATCATTTGGCTCACCAACCAATTGATGACTATGAATTTGTCAAATTTGACTTCCCTGGTGAAGATGTTATATATCTAAAGTTGAAAGACGGTGATGAACCATTGCCAGACGAAGGGCCGGAACCAAGATCCCGATGAGGATTAATATTCGATGGAGTTGTCAACACTTATGGAAACGGAATTACGACAATCATTGTTACACCTCAAGGTACCCATATTCCTTTCACTGCAAGATTGACATTCAAATATACTAATAATGAAGCTGAATATGAAGCATGTATAATGGGAGTTGAAGAAGCCGTTGATTTAGGGATCAAAATTATGGATGTATATGGAGACTCAACTTTGGTCATAAATCAGATCAGAGGTGAATGGGAAACACGTCAACCCGGATTGATTCCTTACAAAGACTATGCAAGAAGGTTTCTACCTTTCTTTAAAAAAATTGAGTTTCATCACATTCCTCGGGAAGAAAATAACATGGCTAATGCACTAGCTACACTATCCTTCATGATTGTTGTAAATCGATGGAATGATGTACCTAGAATCGATGTTATGTGCTTTGATAGGCCCGCTCACGTGTTTATCATGGAAGAGGTTATTGATGATAAACCATGGTACCATGATATCAAATGCTTCCTTCAAAAACAAGAATACCCGCTTGGGGCGTCAAAGAAAGATAGAAAGGCCCTCAGAAGATTGGCTGACAACTATTTCCTGAATGATAATGTTCTATACAAATAAAACTTCAACATGGTTTTGCTCAGATGCGTGGATAAACATGAAGCGGACATGTTAATAGAAGAATTTCATGGAGGCTCTTTTGGTACTCAAACCAATGGGCGAGTGATGGCAAAGAAAATATTAAGAGCAGGATACTATTGGCTGTCAATGGAATCTGACTGCTGCAAATATGTGAAGAAGTGTCACAAATGTCAGATTTATGCTGACCAAATTCATGTACTGCCGACTCTTCTCAAAATTCTCTCATTTCCATGGCCCTTCTCTATGTGGGGAATTGACATGATCGGCATGATTAAACCCAAAGCTTTCAACGAACATTGTTTCATCCTAGTGGCAATTGATTACTTCACCAAATGGGTTGAAGCAGCATCCTATGCCAATGTAACCAGGCAAGTGGTGGTCCATTTTATCAAGAACAATCTGATTTGCTGTTATGGTATTCCATGTAAGATTATTACTGATAATGGATCAAACTTGAACAACAAAATAATGAAAGAATTATATGTTAAATTCAAAATTGAATACCATAACTCTTCTCCCTACCGGCCTAAGATGAATGGAGCTATTGAAGTAGCTAACAAAAATATCAAAAAGAACATCCAGAAGATGGTAGTAACCTACAAGGATTGGCATGAGATGCTACCATTTTCTTTTCATGGATATCGCACATTTGTTAGTACTTCAACAGGGGCAACCCCTTTCTCTTTGGTATATAGCATAGAAGTTGTGCTCCCCATAGAAGTAGAAATCCCATCAATGAGAGTCTTGATGGAAGCAATATTGACAAAGGCTGAATGGTGTCGAAGCAGATACGATGAGCTGAACTTGATCAAAGAAAAGAGAATGACGTCTTTATGTCATGGTCAGTTATATCAACGAAGAATGAAGAAGGCTTTCGACAAAAAGGTTCGACCTCGTGTATTCAGAGAAGGCGACCTTGTGCTTAAGAAAATTTAATCATTCCTTACTTATTCTACGGGTAGGTGGACTCCTAATTATGACGGTCTATATGTTGTCAAGAAAGCCTTCTCAGGCGGTGCTTTAATGCTTACGACTATGGATGATGAAGAGTTCACTCATGCTACAAACGTCGATACAGTCAAGAAATACTTCGCCTAACAAAAAGCAAAAAAGAGCGTCTCGATGGGCTGAAAACCCGAGAGGGCGGTCCTGGAAAATTTTTAGAGACATATCATCCCGGTAGATTGAAAGTCCAAAAGAGGAAATCTAGGCAAAAGTTAGGGATATATGGCAATGAACTGCGTCAGTCCCGGTTGGATCATCTGCAGTAGTCGCATCCATTAAAAAGTTCTCCAATCAAAGCACCTTCGCCTAAGTTCAAAGAACATTGGAAATTCAATGTTGTTAGGGAGAATTCAGTCATTATATTTTAATGTAGCCATTTACCTTTAAATTTTTGTTTTTCAACTTTTATAATAATCCATGGAATCACGCTATTTTGCGGGTTACCATTCTATCAATAAAATTTGAGCTTTTGCCCATCTGTTGGCAACTTCAGTTTTATTTATATCTTGTAAAATGACATTTTTTGCTTTGATAAAAAAATTTGAAAGAAAAAGTTAAATTTGTTTTTGCTTTTAAAAATGCTTGTGTTTACTTTCCTTTGATTTGTGAACATAAGAAGGAATATCAACAGTTGCTCCCAAAATGATTAAACCTCGAAATATAGGATCATATGTTTTTGTGATTTGCCTTGAAAGGTATCTCCAAAATGATGGATCTTTAACTCCGTCCGCACCTTGATATGTTGGACATATAACCCCGTATCTCCAGTAAAGGACTAAACTTGGTGTCCCTAATCAAGCTTTGAATCAAGTTTCTCCAAGTTGAATAAGATTCTCACCTCCAGTAGAATGCAGAGTTACTTTATCCCCAATTGAACAAGATATTGAGGTTAGAAGATTGTTTGGGTCTTTCCCTAAGTAAAGTATCTTCCTCTCCCCAGAGGACTCAAGCCTTACAACAAGACTTTGTTCCATTAATGGCTTTCTTTGTTTTATCTCCATTGATATTTCCAAGAGACTGGCTGAGTACCCAGTCACGTTGTGATGTTTATTTCATCATCAGTATATCTCTTTTGCCTGTTTAGTCAGCATAAGAACATAACACGCATTCATAACATACATATGTCATGCATAGTTGAATTCATATTCATGTTCATGTTGCATATTTTTATAATGTTTGCTTCATTCACCTTGGTTGTGTTTATCCCCGAGTGATATGTTTCCTCTCTCCAATAGAGTGGTTAGCCGTAGGCAGAAAATGTATACCCTTTCTAACTCCCCATTGAGTTTAATTCTCATGGAAGTTTTGATTTAGTTCTCCTTTCCACACTTGGCTAGGATAAATCCCCCAGTTCGAGTTCATTCCTCACTGGTTAGCGTTTTGTTTGACGGTATCTCTCCAGCTTATTCTTGGATTGAGTCATTCTTTTGACCATTTTTGATAACTTGAACCTCTGAATTAAAAGGGCATTTATTTTGCGCCTTTTAAGTGGTTTACGTCTCCAGAAAGAATCTGTTGAAGTGTCCCCAACAAGATAAATTTATTCCGCCTTGGAATCTACATCTGACAGCAAGTGGCAATCTCTTTATTTGGGAAGCTTGTTTACATCCTTGAACTTCCCAGTGAATCGGCAAATGGCAGTCTCGTTCCAAGCAGTAAGTCTCGATGGGAAGTATGATGAAGATATTTCTTCAGCAAATGGCATTTCTCTAGAGAATTTTGGTGTGAATCCTTATTTGCTATCAAATGGCATCTCTCCGAACAAGTTCCGTAGACAAGTTTGATTGTTGAATACTCCTTTTACATCACATAGCATCTCTCCGAAAAAGTCTCGAAGAGATGTATGATGAAGAAATGATTATCTCTCTGGAAGATTCCGTTAGAAAAACTTATTGAAGATTATCACAAGTGTTTATTTGAGATAAACTGCTACAAGTAGTTTCATCTGCTCGATACAAAGCAAAACTACATCCTATGGTATTTCCCCAGTAAGTCTGCTACCGAATTTTCCTTCGTCACATGGCATCTCTCCGAAGAAGTCTCAAAGAGAAGTGTAATGAAGTTTATTTTCCATCAAATGGTATCTCCCCAGTGAATCCTTATGAGAAGTTTGATGAAGACCATTACAAGAAGTTTCTCTTTATTCGAGAAATCAGTTTTGCAAAATTAACCGGCCACATCTCTTTGAAGATCCCCGGTGAAGTTATTAACTAAGCAATCAAATACCCTTTTTAGGAGCTTGTTTGTTTTACCATTTTCAAGTGAAAGACTTGATAAGAAGAAACTGAGACCAGTTTCATGGCTTATGTCCAGAAACGAGGGGAAGTTTATTTCAGAAAACCGAGACCAGTTTCATGGCTTATGTCCAGAAACGAGAGGAAGTTTGTTTTACCCTTTCTAAGTAATGCTACTTAGTCAAATAAGGTGTTACATCATCTTCCAAAGATGAAAGTTCAAAGTTATCAGAGATATAACCTCATCCCCTGTGGAGTTTTGTTTATCTCCCCATTGAAGTTGATATCCCTTTCCTAGAAAGTTACAACCTTTTCCCCAATTCTCTTCCCCTAGTGGGTAATCCTTTTGCTATTCCTCAGTGGTTTAGTCTGTTCTCAGTCTCCTGTGGCATCATTTCCTATAGATCTCATGTCTTGCATATCATATCACATCATTAGTGGCATCTTAGGGGCCAAAATTGTGCATTTTTGTATATAAGTCTCCCATATCTGGTCGAGACTAAGATGTCAATCTTCATCTCTCCAGATTGGAGAAACTTAAATAGGGGCATCTGGCATACCCTAATTTTTTACCCCTAAGATGCCACCTCATTTATCTCTTTTTGTATGAAATTATTCACTACATATATGTGTGTGTCTATATACATCAATAACCCATTACAAATACAAGATGTGTGTGCTTGCTTGCTTTACAGATTAAGTGGTACCCCAAGGGCTCAAGCAGATGAATTATAAGAGGATGGTCATCATATTTAATATCATAATTCCCTCTTTCATCCATGAAGATCAAGAGCTTTCATTCATCAATAATCAAGTGCAAGATAGCATCATGACAAGCTCATCAAGCCTCAAGATCCTCAGTGCATCCAAATTAGGGTTTTGACCTAATTCAGTCCCTGGGTTGACTTTTGAAGCAAGGCATGATTCCAAACCTTAAGATATGTTTCAAGGACCTCAAATTACTCATATTAGTCTATTCATATGATTGGATTGATCCAATGAGCTTGATCCATAAGCAATGCAAGATGTCAATATCTAGTCCACAAACTAGGGTTTTTGATGAAAAGTAAATTATACCTTTACCTCTTGACCAAGACATGACCTCAAGCCTTGGGACATGATTCAAGACACTCAAAAACAACTTTAGAGTTCATCCATGGTGTTCAAATAGCCCAAGGGTTTGATTTCATTAAAGATCACAAAGTTCAAGTTCATCTAATACAAAAGTAAACTGTGGTCAAAATCAAGTTTGACTTTTGATATTTTGGTCAAACATGGTTTCTTCGAGTCAAGAATGATGTTAATGTGTGATTTGGATCATGATTGATCAAGAAAAATCAAGACATATGAGGTTACTTGTAAAAAGGGCAACATTTGAGAAATTGAAAATTTCTAAGTTATAAAGTTCAATGATTTTTGCCCTACTTTCCAAGGCCATAACTTCCAAACCAAGTAACCATTTTCTTTGATCCAAATATCAAATTGAAGAGCTTGTTACATACTACAACTTTCTCCTTGAGGGTGGAATCTCAAAAAATGCATAGATTTCAAGATATAAGGCCATGAAGTTGGTGTTTCTTTCAAATATGAATTCCAACACTTAGAAATTTTTTAAGACAAAATCTGTCTTATATTGGAGCCAACCTTGAGGCCATTTTTTTTCCATTATCCACATTGATTCAATACAAATTTTGAACATCAAAGTTTAAGTATGATATCTGAGCTTTCCAAAATGACCAAGAACATCCATTTACCTTACTTGAGCAAGAAGTTATGAATTTCACAACATGCCTTGTTGCAATCTGTTTTGCAAGACAGATTTGTCACACATTTTGTTTTGGCATGATTTAGATAACCTTGCAAACCTAAAATCTTCACAAGATCAACACCAAAATGATCATACAACATGTGCTTTGCAAGAGCATAACAGAATTTTAAAGATTCCATCTTTGGCATGTGGTAAAAATCATTTCAAAACCTTGAAGTGAGGTTTTGTCCTCTAGCATTAAAGTGGAATAGTGATTTTAAGAAAAAAAAACCTCGAAACTGTTAGAACTTGATCAGAACATCAAGGGATGAGAGGAATCCTTGTGGAACAAAGCTCAAAGGATCAGAATTCACAGCCACGTGAGAATGTAAGCTATGTACCTTGGCATTCAAGTAATAGCTACATGACGTCACTTAGTGGATAATAGCATGCATCATGATCATTTCAAATTCAAAACACACCATTCTTTGTCAACCACACGCGCGTGGCTCAGATGATTATCTTTTAAACCCATCACCCCAAGGGCCTAGGTTCAACACCCATGGGGGCCATTCCTAATTTTTTAAAACTATTTTTTCCCATTTTTCTTCACAACTTCACCTATTTATTTCACCAAGCAAAAATAATACGTTTGAGCAAATATTTTTCACACTTCGCATTTACCTTGCATATTTTGAGAATCCATTTAAAAATCCCAAAAATATTATTTAATTTTTACATTTTTAATAGGTTGAAAAATAATACTTTTTAAGTATTTTTCACACCTTTCCTTGATTTCTTTTAATTCTTTTATTGACCTGACTACATCCATGTGTCTTTATGGTCATGATACACATTGTTTAAAGTCTTGTTGATATATATAACATGTAGTCTTGACTTATAGATACCATGATTAGGTGTTATTTCTTTTGAAGAATACCTCGATTAAATCTTTTATTTAGTTGAAACCTTAAGGTTTTGTTCAACTAATCTTGATACATGACTAGGGCTTCCACTTGAGTTTGGATTTCCTAAAGCCTTTGATTCAATCATGTCTGAATTCCTTTTTCATGTGCTCATCTCCATGAAATTCCATTAGGGTTTTGTTTACCTTTTACCTGATCCTCGATTCATTTTGAATATATGGCTTGGTTGAACTTCTTTGTGATTGTTTCAATGGATTAAATCTTTGCTCACAGATACAAGTATTTCCTTCATAAACTCTTACCATGATGAATACATCTCTTTGTCTGATACACATTCACATGTTGATATATCATGCTTAATCATACCATGTTCATGTCATCCCCGATGACTACACTTGTTTAAAAGTTTAGACAATCATGTCTTGTTAAGTTTCTCTTGACATTTACAACACTTGCATTCATATAACTATTGCATTTCAATACTCATCCTTAGTTTAGACTTTGTTCAAACTTAAGGATTCACTTCAAGCTACAACTTAGTTCAAACCCTAGGATCCCCTCTGAGGTTCTCAACCTCAAACCTTAGGATCCCCCTTGAAGTTTTCAACTTCATTCAAAACTCAAACCATAGCCCCTTTGTGGCCTTAAACCTCAAACTCAAGTCAACCCCTAAGCCAACCTTTGGCTTCAAATTATAAACTTTCCCCCCAGATATGAGACATGAATCATCTCTATAGAAGTGACATGTCTTCTATTCCCAACAACATAAAAATCAAACACTTCAAACTTTTTTTCCATTCTAAGTGATGTAAGTGGCACACTTGTTGATTCAAAATCCAAGCTGGAGTCCTTCTCTTATTATGGTACAAAACACTTATTTCATTTAAGTGATATAAGTGACACACTTGTTGATCCTATATCCAAGTCAATGTCATTCTCTTAATATTCAAAGACTCATTTAAAGGAAGATGTGGCATTACTCTGAATTTTCTACATCCAATTTTAAAGCTTTTTCCCTTATCATATTCTTCCTCAAAATGTTTGTGGTGAATAGGTGAGATATCTCCCTTAAGATGACAATTTGTCTCTACTAAAAAAAACCCAATTCCACCCATTAGTAGGTGGAACTACGAACGCTCTGATTTCTCAAATTCCTTTTGAGAATACGTAGGCATAGGATTGCATGATCTTAGTGAGCACAATAATAAATAAAACCATTAGGTTTCTACACCTTTTATCATAGTTTATCTCTACATACCCTACAAAAAACAACAAAAACATTTCCCATTCTTCTCACTCAAAACAGTCAACAAATCCCCAACATACAACAAATAACTAAAAACAACAGTAACACAAATATACACAAGAGGTTCCTATAGGATACTATAGATACTTAGGGTACTACTACCTTCGCTTTGTATAACCGACCCTCGATTCCTTATCTCTTATTGTATTGTCTTACACTTTGCACACTCACAGGTTTTTTTTAGATTTTTTCCCTTCCTTCCCTTTTGGGGATAAATAAAAAGTTCACATGTAAAAGGGCGACCCTTTGTTGGAAAAAAATCGCGCTATACACTCATAATGATCCACATACATGAATCTAGGCATATAGGATCATCCCCTATGTGTAAAATATACATTAAATCATTTTGGACGCTTTAGGTCGACCCATACAGAGCTTAGGTCAACTCACAATTGATAAAAATAGTGTATGTAGCATTCTGGCACCTTTGTGTCGACTTACAGTTCTGTTAAGGTCAACGCATACTGATTGAAAAACAATCTTTGTGCTCTCGGGTGCTCATGCTTCGATGCATGGCTAGGTTCAGGTCGACGCACAGTTGTATTTTATTCACAGGTTTGCTTTCTGGCATGTTCAGGTCGACTCATAGGATGTTGAGGTCAACCTCTCACTCAGTAAGCCTATTTTTCTGCATCTTTGTGTTTCAAAAAGCTATTAATTATGTTTTGTCTTCACAGTCACACACACACACACATACACACACACACACACACACACATACATATATATATATATATATATATATATATATATATATTGATATGCCTCATCTTTTGTACAAAAACCAACAAGAAAATTGAAAATATACATTGAATTGCTCTTCATCTTCATTCTCACACTTGCATTCTTCAACAATCACACATAATCATCTTTGTTGATCTGTACATTGTCGAGGTGATAACGTCCAAATTTAGGATTTGTATATTTAGTTTGGGTTGAGATTTCAGTGGGATTTTCTTCAATAAAACCGTTAGGGTTTTGTCCACCAAGATCTTGAGGGATTTTGGGGTATTTGCAAAAGTCTTTGCTTCACATATTCAGCCGAGTGAAAGGCTTGAAGAACGGTGGGTTCGTTCAAGCAAGTAGCGGTAACCAGGGGATTGTATTGAAAGATTTGGGGTCAAACATATTGCGATCAAAATCATCCAGGTGATAGACTTGAAGATTCAAGTGAGTAGCGGTAACCTTAGCTTTGTTCGAAGCATTTGATGTGCTTGATTCGGATATAATCAAGGGGAGAGAAGTGGATAGAATCAACATCAATAATTAGGTTTGAGTGTATGGTGGCTATAACTTTTCTTATACAAAACTTTGCAACTTGATATTATACATATCTCAATTCTAGTTTTAGAATTGAGGGTAACATACCCAAAGGAAGGACGAAAGGGGAACTTCCTAAACAAATTGGGTGTCATTCT
This sequence comes from Lathyrus tuberosus, assembly GCA_022829125.1. Classification (NCBI taxonomy): domain Eukaryota; kingdom Viridiplantae; phylum Streptophyta; class Magnoliopsida; order Fabales; family Fabaceae; genus Lathyrus; species Lathyrus tuberosus. The sequence continues at coordinate 8,608,735 of JALAZF010000062.1, read as the reverse complement.
CTCTCTCTCTCTCTCTCTCTCTCTCTCTCTCTCTCTCTCGCTCTCTCTCTCTCTCTATCTATCTATCTATCTATCTATCTCTCTCTCTCTATCTATCTATCTATCTATCTATCTATCTTTCTATCTATCTATCTATTTATCTATCTATATCTCTTTACTTTGTGTTGTTAACGTTTGTGTGATATCAACAGTTTGATAAATTTTTGCATATTTGTAGTTCTGAAAATTTGTTTTGGAAATTCATTGCAATCACTTGGATTGTAATTATGAAAAATTTTGCACTATTATTTCATAGGAAATTTAACTTGGGGTGTTGTGCACACCAAGTGTTCAATGCATTGATCGCACACAAATTGTTCGTAAAATTGTCAATTCGATTTTACCATTTATAATTCATTAGAAAATGGTTAATTCAAATAGGTCATTATTTGAATTGCTTGATTGGCAACGTTGTTGATTCAGTTTTCTCATCAATATTATTCCATTCGGTTTCGCATATCTGATCTTACCAATAACGGTTCGTTTAGACGATTTTAATCCAAGGCCATTTCCGCACATTTTTTTGAAACAACTTTTAAGCGCTGATTTTATTAAAAACTAATTATCTATTCAACTTCCCCCTTCTAGATCAATGCCATCGTCTAACAAGTGGTATCAAGAGCACTGGTTCATCTAGTGCTTCGCATATAACTTTTTAGAAAATGACTAACGAACCAAGTCCAAAAGGGGAGTACAATAGAACACCAGTTTTTAATGGTGAAAACTACGGTTTTTGGAAAGATTGTATGCAGGTGCATATCAATTTTATTGATAGAAAGGTATGGAATATTATTCAAAATGGTCCTATTGAAATAACTATGACCAATGCAGATAACGTTGTTGTGCCTAAGCCGCAAGCACAATGGAATGAAGATGAGAAAAAGTATAACTATGATTGGAAAGTTAGAAATATTCTCATATCTTCTTTGGGAGTTGATGAATATTATAGAGTTTCCCATTGTACTACTGCTAAGGCTATGTGGGACGCATTACAAGTTGCCCATGAGGGAACTAATGATGTCAAACTAGCTCGAATCAATACTTTGACACAAGAGTTTGATTTCTTTCACATGAAGCATTGTGAAACCATTGCAGAAATGCAAAAGAGATTTACTCACCTAATCAATCATTTAAATTCACTTGGTCGACCTGTTTCCAATGATGTTGCTACTAACAAGATTTTGAGATGCCTTAATATGGAATAACAACCTAAGGTCATGGACATAAAGGAAGCTAATGATCTTATGACTTTGGACATCACAAATTTGTTTGGCAAGATTTAGGAACACGAGCAAAAACTCATTAGTCTCGACCAACACGAGAAGAAGGAAAAGAAAGAGAAGTCGAAAGACACAGGCAAGATGTCTATAGCTCTAAAGGCTTCTAGCATAAAGTCCTACACAAAAGAGCTAAGTGAAAGTGAGTCAAGTGATGATGATGAAGATACGAATGAAGATATGGGGCTGTTCGTGAGAAGGTACAATAGATATATAAGGAAAAATGGAATTCAACATTCGGACAAGAATCTCATCAACCTTCAGCGACAAACAAAGTCCTCTAAGCATGAAGGAAATAAGAGTGCTGAATCAAAAGGTTCATGCTACAATTATGGAAAGGTCGGTCACTACAAGCCGAATTGTCCATTGATGAAGAAAGACAATGGAAAAGAAAAGAACTTTCAACAAAAGAAAACGAGCAAACCTAGAAGGGCATACATTGCTCGGGAAAGTGATAGTGAGTCCTCTAGTGAGATAGCTCAAGTGATGAAGACAAATCTGTCAATCTTTGTCTCTCCGCTCATCAAAAGAAGAAGAAGAAGATAAGAAATTCTAAGTATGAACACTCTAATAAAATGTCTTATTCCGAATTGCAAAATGCTTTTGATACTTTACACCACGAGGCTAAAGAAGCTTTTAAACGTTTAGCTTCTAATAAGCAAATTTTTTCACATTTAGAGAAAAATATTTCCGATTCCGAAAAGGAATTAAAAGCTCTTAAAAACTCAATGGTGGAAGCAACAAAAGTAAAATTGAGGATGACAATGTACTTGGTTAAATTGGGCAGGTTGTGAAACATGTCACGTTTGGCGAAAAGGAGGTAAGAACTCTTAAAGCCAAACTAGACAAGGCTTTAGAACCTAAAGTCACATTTGCTATTGATCGATCACATTTTAGAAAAAGCATGAATAATCCTTATAAAAAAAATATACATATGTGATTAGAGATCAAGATAGCAAAAGTAACACCAATGTTAACCTAACTTGTCTATATTGTTGCAAGAAGGGTCACACCATTGCCAAATGTCGATTTAGGAGATTCTTAGTTCCTAAAGGTATTTTCCAATGGTTGCCCAAATGCAACCAAGGATTCACTCACACCCAAGTACCTAATAAAAATTGGGTACCTATTTCCCATGTTTGATTGTGTGGTACAATGTCTTGAGTCTACGGAGAGAAGACGGGTTCTCGATAGTGGATGCTCAAGACACATGATGGGAGACATTTCCTTATTCATTGACTTTGTGGAAAAGAAGAAAGGATTTATGACCTACGATGACAATAACCAGGGAGTTATAGTCGGTAGAGGAAGTGTAGGTAATCCCTCTTCTACTACTATCTCAGACGTCCTATTATTTAAGGGTCTTAAACATAATCTTATTAGCATTAGTCAATTATACGACAAAGGTTATAAAGTTTCATTTTCAAAAGATTGTTGCATGATTGAGCATAATGATAAGAAGGATGATGTGTTTAAAAGCCTGAGGGTTAACAATGTCTATATGCCTGACTTGAGTGAGGTATCTTTGAATAACACTAAATGTCTTGTCACCATGAGTGAAGACTCGTGGCTATGGCATAGGCGCTTAGAGCATGTCAAATATAACTTGCTAAATAAAGTAGTCTCTAAGGATCTAGTTGTCGGCCTACCCAAAATCAAAATTTCAAAATATCACTTATGTGATGCGTGCCAAATGGGGAAGCAAACAAGGATCTCGTTTAAATCTAAAAATATTGTTTCTACAATGAGACCTCTTGAACTCCTTCATATGGACCTTTTTGGAACATCTAGGATCAAAAGCTTGGGTGGTAATTACTATGGTTTTGTGATTGTAGACAACTACTCTAGATTTTGTTGGACTATTTTCTTAGCTAGCAAGAGTGATACTTTTTCAGCATTTGAGAAGTTTAGCAAGCTTTCTCAAAACAAACTAAATACAAGCATTGTCACAATTCGAAGCGATCATGGGGGTGAATTTGAAAACCACCTCTTTGAAAAATTTTGTGATAAGCATGGAATTGATCATAAAATGGAGTAGTGGAACGTAAAAATCACATTTTGGAAGAGTTGGGAAAAACTATGATCAATGAGAGTGGCCTTCCTAAATACTTTTGGGCCGATGCTATTAGTACAGCGTGTTATGTTTTGAATATGGTGCTTATCCGTCCTATTCTCAACAAAACTCCATATAAGCTTTTAAAAGGAAGGAAGCCTAATGTATCACATCTTTATGTTTTTGGTTGTAAATGCTTTGTGTTAAATAATGGTAAGGAGAATCTTGGTAAATTTGATTCAAAGGCTGATGAAGGTATCTTTCTTGGATACTCTCAAACTAGTAAGGCATATAGAGTATACAATAAAAGATTACTTACTGTAGAAGAATCCGTGCATGTTAATTTTGACGAATCTTATCCGAAAAATGTCGAGAAAGGTATTTCTTTTCATGGTGCAGGTGCATATTCAGAAGACATACTCAAAGACACTGAAAAAGGGAATGATCAACCTGATCGGTGAAAATTGAGGAGGAGGAAGATAACAACTCTGAAAAGATTGAGGAGGATCATCCAATTAGCAACTGTTGTACCCCAAAATTTTCCCTTAGATCCATTGATCTCTTGCATGTCATATTAGGTCAAGCATGCTGCACAGCTAACCCTTTTTATCAGGTTTTTGTTTGTGTTTGTTTCTTTTATCAGGTTTTATCTTAAGAAGATTCAAGAGGTGATTAATCAAGATTTTGGATGGAGCATTGAATTAAGCAAATCTCTAAGAGATTGTCTCCATAACCCTCTCCCTAACCCCTCCATAACCAAATTTCTACCCACTTTATCTACCCTCAATTATCATTTAATTCCAAACCAATTTCAATAATCATTTATTAGCCATTTTTCTTATCCAAAAATCCATTTTCTATTGTCAATGCAAATATCCAATTCCATACAATTTCATCTTTTAGGACCATATTTAAGACCTTTTCTTTTTAATTCAAAACCATAATTATTATCCATTTTTCAAATCAACTTCTACCAATATCCATTCAATCACCCATTCAATTATCAATTTATCCATATCCATTTCTCTTAACCCATTTTCTAAATCCACATTTCCAATTATCCAAATCTATTTTCCAAACCACTTCATTATCCAAATTTTCTTTTATCCATTTCATAAAAATCCATTTCTTTCTCTTTTTTTCATTTTCTCCAAATTCATTCCATATTCTATTTTTTTTCTTTCATCATTCTATTATTTATCTATTCACATTTTATATCTAATATTCCTTTTTATATTATTAACCCCATAATCCAATTTTAATTCCAAATATCTAATCCATATTACTACCATCTCAAAGTCATAAAATAAAAGGGTCCATTTGCAATAATGTCCAAACCCATTACAAAACTCCAATTCCACAAGCCTAGCCCACCTTTGCACTCTTCAATTCTATGAGTTCACCAAGCAACTTGGATCAGTAAGCTTCACACGCATAAGATGCCATGTGGTCCCAAATTTCCAAAACAAGAGTAGCATACATGACATGCTTTAGTGTACAGTTTTCAACATTTCATAAAAAGAGAAGCAAGTCAAACCCATGCTTCAAGGCTGCACCACGCTCCTCTTTTCATGCTGAACAATGCACCAACATGTCCTTGAAATCAGAACGGCTCTTTTCTCACAAGTTGTAACGGTAGTTTTCTTTTTGAAAGCTCGCCTTATGTGGAAGCATAAATAGAACCCGGAGCCTCACGAGAAAAGGGAGATATGAACACCATGCCTTCTCCCCTTTAGACGTTACCCTCCATTTCAACTCAACAACCCACTTCTATTTAACTACACAATAACACCATCAGTTGTCCATAACCACACATTAAAACCTCATACCAACTTCATATCACCCAAACCTACAAGTTGGTTTCCATTGCCTTTACCACAAACACGTCTACCTTATCAACATTACAGTCATTATCTTAGAGTGACATTAACAAGGTTAGACTCCATGTCAGATTGGTTCGTAGCAGCTTGTTCGAGTTTTCGTCATCGTCGATAATTCTGAACCGTTTAGTTTCATGTTCATTTCTTGTAAGTTTTGTAGTTACTAAAGATCATTCGTTGCATGCTATTTGTTTGTTTGTTTTATGTGTGGAGTATTGTCTTACGACGCGTCATATTCTTGGTTCGAGTTCGTTACGATATGCTGGGTTTCTTTCCTTTTGTATGAAGTCATTGGTTAAATGTTGTACTCACTGTGTGCATCAGATGATATTAGTGGAGATTATTTTATTTGTAGTTCGTGGTAGATTTTCTCTCCCCGTGTTGTTGTCATGTGTGACGACGAAATCATATGTTTACCTTGCTGATTATTGTCGTGTGAGAGAAGACCCTGCTACTTATTTGTTCCTGAGAATAGCATTGTTAGGTTCATTTAATTTTGTTCGTGGCATTGCTTTTGGTTTGATGATAGCTTGTCTGCTAACAAGAGCTTACATACTCGAAGCTGTTCCGGAGACTTCCCTTTGTATGCTCGTTTTTGGATCTTGTAGTGAGAAATTAGAACATGACAGGAGTGTAGTTTTTTAGGTGTGACTGTGTTCGTTGTTGTGTTGCTTCGTTGGTTGTCCATGTCGTGACCTTGGAACACTCCCTGTTTGGAATAGCGCGAGTGTGTTTTTAACTCATAATGTTTGTTTAATTGTTTGAGAAAACTTTGGCTGAACATAAATGTATACTGTGTTTTTTCTTTTCATATCCATGTTAAGTTTTATTATGTTATGAGTGTTGCATGAGTTGGAAGAAGCACGGCGTTATGATTGGCCAATACAAGCTTTGTCTGGTTGTGAACTTATTTTGTTTGACCTTTTGAATTAATTATGTTAGCATGTGCGTACGTGGGTGTCCTTCCCTCCGTCAGGTCCTTCGCTTGTTGATGTTTAAATGATTTTAGGGGTGGCTTATACAATGGATGTATAGCCACCCCAGTGGTAAGTGAGCCGTGCCTTTAACCTCTAGGACTGGGGTTCGAATCCCCCTCGCCCCAGTCCTTTTATTTTTAATTCCTGATTTTCACTTCTTTAACATATATACCTATGTTATCCTTGTTATATCAAGACGGGCGCGTGGTCCCGTTGGCCTTAATTTTGGACTGCATGTAAGTGGTCCTGGGTTCAACCCCTAGAAGCCTCATTTCCTTTCTTTTTTACCACTTAATTTTGTGTTTTTTTTAGTTTATGCTTCATTTTCAAAATATCATAACTTACTTAATTTTTATCCTTTTTCTTCCCTTCTTTTTGCCATATTCTCCTTGTTGAATCTATTTTTCAAATATAAAAATAAATTAGTAAAAATATTAATTTTTGAGACCTTTATGCATGATTTGTTTATGAATGTTTATTAGAGCTTTTGTTGCATTTTCTTATTCATCATGCCATGTTATGTCTATCTATCATGATTGGTCATTGTCTAACATGTATAATTCTCACTTTGCATTGATGTCATGATTTTATCTCATCTCATTATCTAATTCATGTATTATTGCATCATCCTATTTGCATCATTAACTTGTTATCTTTTAGTACCTTTACAACTGTTATCCTTCCCCCCATTCCAAAGGGAGATCACTTTAAATTGACTCTTGAAGTCATCTTACCTCATCCTTCTAGGTTTACCCTTATTTCTTGGCCTCATGAGAGCCAATGAAATCACAACTTAGAAGTAGGTTGGAGTTCTTAAACTCCATGTGATTCTCATCATCATGAGAACTCACTTTCCCCTATAACGTAGATTTAGAGAGTTATCTTGAACTCTAGAATGAGCTCATACTCATTTTCCCCTTGGAACTTTGGCCATAGTCAATGGTTCCTATCCTTCACCCTTAGATCGATGAACTACGGATACTCTGATTCCACTCCTGTAAGGATACGTAGGCGCAAAGTGTGATGCTTTGTCGAGTATACTTAGAAATAAACCCCTAGGGTTTCAGCCTTTAGCATAATACCCTTAGCAAGCGAGTAAGAAATAACAAGTTAAAACAAGAGGTTCTCGTAGAATACTATGGACGTTTAGGATGCTAATACCTTCCCTAGGCGTAACCAATCCCCGAACCTTAGATCTCACCCTTTAGGTTTTTCTCGATCTTGAACCTTTCCTTTGGATAAATCAAAGTCGGTTGTGAATTCAAAGAAATGTGATGCAAGTTAATTAATAGCTTGTTATCTGATTCTCACCGCAACAGCAACGATGATCTTCCTCTAGCTTGGAAATCCTCTAAGGATCATCCCAATGACAATATACTCGGAGACATATCAAAACGAGTAACTACACGATCCAAGCTAAGTAACTTTTGTTATGACTTTGGTCCCGTCTCTCAAATTGAGCCTAAAAACTCCAAAGAGGCCTTACTCGATGAACATTGGTTTTTGTCAATGCAAGAGGAATTGAATCAACTCAAAAGAAATGTGGCTTGGGACCTTGTCCCCCCCTCCGCGAGGTCATCGAGTAAATGGTACCAAATGGGTATTTAGGAACAAACTTCACGAAAACAGAGTTATAACTAGGAATAAGGCGCGTTTAGTGGCGCAAGGCAATAACCAATTTGAGGGCATAGACTATGAGGAAGCTTATGCTCCCGTTGCCCGATTTGAGGCTATACGCCTTTTCCTAGCCTATGTTTATTCTAATAATTTCAAATTATTTCAAATGGATGTTAAGAGTGCTTTCCTAAATGGATACATTAATGAAGAGGTTTATGTATCTCAACCTCCTGGTTTGTAAAGACATGAGTATCCTAACTATGTTTATAAGCTTAAACGTGCTTTATACGGTCTCAAATAAGCCCCTAGGGCTTGGTATGAGCGTCTTAGAAAATTCTTACTCGATCAAGGATACTCAAGAGGAAAGGTTGATACTACCCTCTTCATTAAGCGTCAAGGAAAACACTCTATTTTAGTACAAGTTTATGTAGATGACATTATCTTTGGATCTACTAACATGCTTTTGGTCAAGGAATTTTCTAAGTTAATGTAGGGTGAGTTTGAGATGAGCATGATGGGAGAGCTAAACTACTTCCTTGGACTCCAAATCAAACAACTCGAATAAGGAACATTTGTGAGCCAAACAAGGAATTGCTATGAGCTACTTAAGTGCTTTGACATGGCTAACGCAAAAGCAATTGATACTCCAATGCCTACATGTGTAACCTTAGATCGAGATGAGAATGGTAAGGTTATTGATGTTAAGAAGTATAGAGGTATGGTAGGCCCTCTTCTCTATCTCACCGCATCTCGACCGAATATCATGTTTAGTGTTTGTATGTGTGCTAGATATTAATCATGTCCCAAGGAATTGCACTTAAAAGCAGTCAAGCGCATACTTAGATACCTATGTTGTACTCCAAAGTATGGGCTTTGGTTTTCCAAGGGAAGTGATTGTACTTTGGTTGGATATTCCGATTCCTACTTTGCCGGTTGTAAATCGGATAGGAAGAACACTAGTGGCACTTGTCATTTCTTCTCAAATTATTTAGTGAGTTGGCATAGCAAAAAGCAAGTTTTCATTGCTTTGTCAATAGCTGAGGCAGAATATGTCGCAACTGGTTGTTGTTGTCCCCAAATCTTGTGGCTCAAGAAACAATTACTCGACTTCAATGTTAAACTTGATCGTATTCCTATTTTGTGTGACAACATGAGTGCCATTAACTTATCCAATGATCCAGTACTACATTCACGCACGAAACATATTGAAATTCGTCACCATTTCTTTAGGGATCATGTAGAGAAAGGTGATGTCGTATTCGAGTACGTTGATAGCAAGAATCAACTTGCCGACATTTTTACAAAACCACTTGCGACGGAGCCCTTCTTTAACATTCGTAGGGAACTTGGCATTCTTGATATCTCGGATTGTGTTTAAATGAAATTGTTGTATGCTCTCTATCTATGCTTGTCTATACATTGATTAACCATATTAAAAAGCTCAAGCTATGTTAGGGCATTCATCGTTTATCACCATTGGAGGTAATATCGTTCCTATCTATTTGATTTATCTTGACTATATATATATAAATGTTTGTACTATGTTTGGTGTGCTATCTTGGTGTTTAATTGATAGTTTAGATCCTCTTTCTAGTCCATTTTAATGTTTTGAAAAAGTTTGGGCTTGCTATTTATGTTTGCGTGCTGCATTCATATTATTATTTTTCTATTTTTCCATGTTTTTACTGCATGCGTTGACCTAAACAGGGTATAGGTCAACTCATGATCTTCTAATTCAAACCTTAATTTTTCTGCCAGTCATGTGTCGACCTGAGGGAACCTCATGTGTCGACTCATACTGAATGTTGCAACATTTAGAAATTTAATACGCATGCGTCGACGCATTCCACGCTTGAGGTCGATGCATCGCTTCGAGAGTCTGAATTTCTTTTTTTAAATGAAGCGTAACTATTTGCATTGGGAATTACATGTTATTCATTTAGTCTTTTCATTTCATCTTTTCATTTTCATTCATTGCATCTTATCATTTCATCTCTCTACACCAACAACTCTCTCAACTTTTCTACAAACCCTAAAACCCATTTCAAGAACTCTCTAAAATTTGGAATTCCAAGTACAAATTAGTATGAAATTTGGTCTTTTCCACCACTTTCTACTACGGGTATTATTCACCATCCCTAACAAAGGAGTTTCTATGGCATCTTCAAGGGTAGCTGGTAAGAGGTCAACTAGAGCTTCTACTTCTCGAGCATCGACTTCACAACCTCCGTCACAAACTCCGTATGATATTCCGGTAAACGCTATGTCTCTTCTCTCTAATGAACTTGCTGAGACTTATCAAAAGGATTTTAAGAAATTATCTGTTATTAAGCTGTTTGTTTACTATCCAAAAGTTACTGAAAGAATGCACATTCCGGAAATTATTGACATGCTTAATCATCAAAAGTTCAATAATTTCTTAGAATGTAGTACCAATTACAATGAGGACATGGTTAGGCTATTTTACAATGGTTTGCACGGAAAATTCATTGATTATGACTATGGTTACAAGATAGGGAATAAGAGTCTAGTTGTTGATAACACTGATTGAAGAGACCCATTTGGTATGTGTCCACGTCTGTCTCCTGATCTTAAAATAACCGATACTAAATTGGCTCCAAATTTTGAATTTAAATCTGCGTTGAATTATATGCTGAAAGACTCCTACCCAGAGGAATTTGTTGCAAGTGATCTGTTTCCAAAATCTGTCACTACCGGTCTGTTAAAGCAACAAGATATAATCTTATAGTGGATGGTTTCTCATATTCTCCGACCAAAGAAGGGAGGATATTCTAGAGTTGATCAAGCCGAAGTGCACTTGGTTTATCTGCTCAAGAATGGCCATACTATATTGCTAGTTGAATTTTTGCTGTGAAGGAATCGGGTAGAGGAACATCCTTATGCTATGAGTCATTTATCCAAAATGTATTAGATCGTGTTGGGATTGATGTTCAGAATATTCCTTACATATTCATTTCTAGTGACCAAGAATTTAGTCAGAAGACCATGACTTTAATGGGTTACATTTGGGATCCTCAAGAGAAAAGGTATGTGGTCAAGACTAAAGGCTCGGGTACAAGGATTCAGGATCTAGATAAGGATGAAGAGGAAGACCAAGAGGAAGATGAGGAAACTCATCATATGGAGACCGACCCTCCTTTTGACGGTCATGATGATAGTGGTTGGTTAGGTGATTCACCTGTGCAGGATCCTTATGCTAACCAAAGCTAGGGAGAATGGCAACAAACTGGTTGGACTAACAAAGGAACCTCTTATATGCCTCCGTCTCCACCTCAATATCAAACCGATAATTTTGAATTCCTTGAGATGCTACGGAATATGCAGCTTCAACAACAGAATTTTACAGCCCTCCAAGAAGAAAGGTTTACAGCTATGCAGGGTTAGATTCAAGCACAAAGTGAAAATTTTGATTTGTTTGCTTCCAGAGTTTGACCAGGTTTGATGATATGGCTGAAACATCAATAAGTCAGCATCAAGCTCTTTTCATTAGCTTCAAAACACTCAACGGGAGTGTTCTTAATTTGACTAAACGCCTAAAAGCACAAGGAGCACCAAATCAGGATTATTCCTTCAGGGGGAGAGGTCACCCACATAAGGGGAGAAGACCTTAGATAGTTGAGTTATGTTGGTGTCATGTGATCGCGTGTCAGTGCCTTCCGCAAGTATACGGACTACGTCAGAGTAATATAAAAGATTTTCGTTCCCACAGAGACCAATGTCAAGCTATCAATAACTATTTCTACGGTGATCTATTTAAGGTTAATTAAACAGGGTTGCAAAGTACACAAAAAGTAAATAAGATAAGATAAATTTAGAGAAACAATGTTGAAATGCAATTCACATCGATCAGACAATACTCCTATTTTATCTAAATAGAATCACTAAGGGGGCAATATTTTCTTCCTTGAAAAAGAGTTAAATAAAAAGGAACCATCGCGTTAGTGTAATCGGAACTAGATTTGACCTCTAATCTATAACAGCCGCTCACGCTGCACTGGTCGCATCTTGCGTTAAAGTGAAAAATCCTTTTTTATATAATTACCTCTAATTCTCAGTTAAAATGTGCTTTTGATTGGAAACTTTTAATACAAAAGGGTTTTCAGCATATGCTCGGCCAACTGGATCTTAAACCTATGAACGCGCCCGAAAATAGTTTTAAAATCACTTTCTAACAATATTAAACTTTCCTAATTGATTAACAAAGTGCTTCCGCTGTGTTTCTTAATAAAAAACTAACCAATCTTTATCTTAAATGTCAGACGGTTTTCGATCTTACCCGATGTAATCATGGATCTACTTTCGTAATATCTGATCAGATAAACCACAGAAAAATTGTATTAAAACCAAAACAGCCCTTAAAGCATTCCTTTTGACACAACATACAGAGTATCGTCGAAATGATGATCCTCACATCCCATCACTAGAGACTTAGTTGGACATGACTATGGTAAATAACATAGCATATAATTGATTATATGAATAAGGCATTTAGGGGAAAACGTGTTAAGTGTGCAGTTGATTTTGAAAAGGTAGCGGCAGAAACAACAAGATAAATCAAAGTAAATGTGCAAGATGATAAAGAAATTAAAACAGAACGATTAAATAAAGGCAGTGCGAGACATAAATAAAAGTAAAGACAATGCGGGAAATAAACGAAAGTAAATGCGACGCGAGATAAATAAATAATAAAAATTGCGAATGAATTAAAAACCTACTCCAAATCGGAGATTCGAATCTGATACAAGACTGGTAAAGAAAAAGACGGCAAGCTTTTACTCTACGACTGCTCCACACTCGTTCACAACAATGGTGCGATAATTCCTCTATGTGACGAATTATCGCTTTTACAAAGTGATTCTATGCCTATGCTGCGACCAAGAGTGGATCATCAAAAAATGAAAACCTAGGTCCAATTTATAGTGCAACATTGCCTTGGAAGCCAAGTTGGGCCTTCAAAATACGTGGGAGAGAAATCCTCTGGTCATGGCTTCAACCTCTCAACCGCCCTTGACTAACTCCACCTTTATGAATATGGCGCCCGCCTCCAAGGCATGGTGTCTGCCATGTGTGTAAATGGTGGTGGACGTGGTCTTTTAGCCATTTCATTGTGGGAGAAACCCTACACCTCATGGCTACCCCATGGCCAATGCCATTTGGAATGCCATGTGTGTAATTAACCCTAAAATCTCCATTTTTTGCCCGTTTCGCTTCATTTCTTCGTGAATGGCTCTCATTGGTCAATGTACCTAAAAATAAGACAAAACACAAACATAATGCAAGAAAATAATAATTAAATGATAATAAACATGTGCAATCCGAGTCAAATACGAAATGTATTTCAGTGTTATCAAATTCTCCCACACTTAAACCTTTGCTTGTCCTTAAACAAACTCTTATGAGCACAAAAGAAAAGTAGCAACACACAAGTATTCAGTTCAGGCTACAGACTCTTAGTTCAATCAAGGTTGCATCGATAGGTACTAACTAGTGAACCAAGGATATCGTAATGACACTTTCTGTGGGTTGTAGTCATAAGTTTCCTTCCTATACAAACCAATTCGTATCATCTTATTATACCTAGGCCTAACTCACTCATCCCTCTTTTATCCTTTTTCATTCAGGCACAATCACATTAAGCCTGTTATCTTGTACTCGCATGGTGAACAAACCTGTTGGTGATCCTGATTCAATATTGTGTCAGTATTCAATAATTTTTATCTTTTCTTTTTTAACACAGACACAGACATATATTTTTTTTGAAGTTTCGCTACCGTTGGGCTAAGTAACCGGGTAAGGGTTACTTAACTTAGAAGGTGGATCCTTTTTCAAAATATTTTCTTTTTCTACATGTATTTTTTTTTCTCTTTTTTTTCACAAGATCATTCACCTATTTTGCCTCGGTTCGTCCACTTAGCAGTATCTAAATGGTGCTGATTGCTAAGATAAACTACTTAAGGATTACTTCAAGGATGAGATTTTAAGGCCATAACATAATAAGTATCCTGGTCAATTCCTATAATTAAGAAACTTATGGTGTCAGGACGATATCGATTTTTCAAAAAATTTCCCAAGTCAAAATAAAAGTTGTTTTCTTATTCAAATTTTTTTGGTATGGCTCAAGAAATGGGGGAAATAGACAAAATACATATACGACTCGTCAAGCACATGTAATTATTAAAAACAAACTGAAAACAAGCATAATTAAAACTAAGCTAAAAGTAAAAATGCATAATCAAAACTAAACCAAAAAGCAATAAAATAAAAGCAGTAAATATATCCTCCCACACTTAAACCAAACATTGTCCCCAATGTTTCGATAAAAGGTGGAAAGAAACAGGTGGAACCTGGAAAATGCTACTAAAGGCCACTGGCACCCTCTCCTCCCTACTTTGAATGTCGAGGACGACGACTCCTACTACGGTGACGTGCACTTTGTGAATGCTCAAGCCGCTCAATCCTCGCTGCCAACGAGGCTTTAGACGCCTGGAGCTGTCAAAGGTTTCCAAGTATGGAACCTTGAGTGGCCTCCACCAGGTTGAAGTTGCTAGTCAGGTAGGCTTGCTGACGCTGTTATTGGGAGACTATGGTATGCCGAGCCTCCATAGTAGTACATAGAGATCGCTCTGTTTGTCTCTGTGACTCGTACATGAAGTCCATCGCGTCCTATTGATGCTCATACATGGCATACAACAGGCCATCCTGTTCTTCTTCGCGGGATCTTTGCTCTCTCCACATTTCCTTAATAATATAAAAGCCGGAAGATGTACCTGCAGCATGATGAGCAAAAGGTGGTGTGTATGCAGGTGATGCATGAGTTAGGGGTAAGTGATGAATGGGAGACTGGTTCCTTCACTCATATTCGTCGTCGGTTCCGTCGCCTTCGTCCTCCGGGACGTTCGGTGGTAACGGACCAACGACAGGTGGTTCCTGTAAATCATACATCCAGTTCCTCTCATATCACATATCTGTACTACTGGAACAAGGTAAAGCTACACTCGGGATGGCTGCATTATGAACCATGAGGTTAAAGCCTCCCTCCTTCCTCACTTTGCATAAACGCATATTTCTCACAAAAATTAAATTAATAGTGCGGGAGGGAAGTGGTTCTAAGGTAGCCAGCTCAGTGTCTAGGTGTAGAGCTCGTGCTATGGAGGTAATCAATCCTCCAAATGATATGGTACATCCCTTTTTCACAATGGCACACATGTGTACTATCATAAATGGGATGAACTTAAGAGGGTAGCCTGCAAAAAGATTAGTTGTTTTAAATTTAATTTGTTAGAATTTTCCCGGCCGAAAATAGTGTCGGCCAACAGATGGCGAAAACTCGGATGCCCGGGTTGTGGATATCTGAGGCCAAATTCCCTTCGAAGGAATCAGCAGTTTGGCATGTCAGATTCCTCCACAATTGGAAGGCCTCAATATGCCAATCAGTCTCTAGAGGCACTTCACACATCGCACCGTACCAGATAGTCGGTGGTACATTCATATTGAATACCAAACATTCTAAGAGTCATTGTACCGTCAGTACTAGCAGTGTTAGGACTGACGGTGTAAATTAGGGAACTCAAGAATTCATGTGTCAGACTCTCAAAAGTGGGTTCTTTACATTCAAAAATGCTATGCAGTCATAAATTCTCAAGCAAATTGAAAACACTATGATGAATGCCTAAACTATACAGGCAGTTCGAGTCAATATACCTTGTTGCAAAAATTTTGCGTGTCTGCAGTGCTTCGAACTTCTGCCTCTGCCTCTCTCCAGATTTTCCCTCGCGAAAGATGATTTCTCCCTGCTCCATTCCTGCCATAGTTGGTGTTTGCTAAAGAAAAAAGGAGTTTTTAGTAAGAGATGGTGAAATGAGGGTTTGATGGATTTTTGGTGAAAGATGGGGTTTTTATGGATGAGAAGTGATTGGGGTTTTGGAATTTGTAGTGGGTTAGTGAGTTAATAAGTGTTTAATGAGGTTTAGTGGGTTTTTAAGTTGGTTGAAAATGGAGAAAATGGGGTTTGGAGAGGTTGAAGATTAAGAAAATGGGGGAAAATGGGACTTTTCATGTTCTGCCCTGTTTTTGGCTTCAGACCCCATAGCGTCTGCCAAGGGGTAGATGGTGCCCGCCATCTTCATCTTTCGTTTGGGCCTCATTTGGATTGGTTTTGGAGTTTTGGGTCCCCTTTTGGAGGGTGTGTACAGAATCTTCTACAGCTTTTATACATAAAGGTACATGCATATAACATAGATGATATTTTGATAGAAAAATAATCGTAAACACAATAATATTTAATAAAAAGGAAAATAAAATAAGATAAAAAAATTTTGAAAATCCGAGATTTTTGCAGTTCTTGAAAATCCGAGATTTCACCAACAAAAATAACCGAAATAATTGTAAAATATCCAGATAAATTTGGTAACGGAAAATTTAGTAAAATTTAGTAACGGAAAAATAATATCCTAATAGCTCAAAATAATTCAAAATTCAAAAAATTTAAGTCTGATGGTGCGGAAATAAGTAACGGTGAATCAGATAAAAGTGAAAATTGCGGTAAATCTCCTACACTTAACGTGAGAAATGTCCTCAGTGCTTCTAGTAACTCCTCTAGGGTGATTTGCATCTGCCCCCTGGTTCGTATGCAGACAGAGTACTTGGGCTTCTGCTAATTGCCGTCGGAGACTATTGATTTCCTGGTAAAGTAAATCAGTCTCTGAAGATGTGTGGCATCGGCTACCTCCATCTGCAAGGTCAATTCAGTGAGATCTTCACGGAGAGAGATAATCTCTTTACGCATGGTATCCAACTCATAGTGAACATTTCACCTTTACAAATTAGCATTAGAAGAATAAACTATGGTCTTATCCGAGATAGGTGTAGGAGGATATTTTGGAACAGGAGGGGTTCTAGTTCTAGCAGGTGTCTCATCTTGGGCTTCTAAAGGGTACGACCAATTCTATTTCTTATGGATGTTGGTTCTCCCCTGGTGTGGTAGGACAAAGTAGTGAATGGTTTCATTGTTTATCAAGAGCCTATAGTGTTCGGTACTGAAGAAAACTCTCCTTACCAGGCCTCGGTATAAATAGTGGTTCAGGTCGATGAGGGTGTAGTTGCAATAAGGGGTTAGGTGAGACAATTGGTTTAGGAGACCTAAGGCGAAAACTATATGGGTCACTGCTCCTCCTATGTAAATGGGTCCCTCAGAGGATCTAGCAGTAAGGTGTAGGTTCAAGATTAGGAAATTACCACAGGCTACATGATGGGACTGGGTGATGCAGAAAAGCATAAGGATCTCCTCAGCACTGACATGATCATCCATCTCACTCTTCCCAAGAAAGGTCTAAGCAAGGATCATCTGGAAGTATCTGAAGGCGGGGTTATGGATATGTTTTAAAAGCTGGGTGGATGGGTCAGGGACCTGCGATATCAGTCTAAAACTTATCAAGGTCTTCTTGCATGAACTCACCCCCAGGAAGTTCAGGTATAACATCAAGGCCACACTAAAATCCCAATAGGTTAGCAAGCTCCTTATGGTTAAAGGTGTACTCAATTCCAAATAGTCGGAAGTTGATACGGCCTCTATTAAATCCTTTACCCACTTAAGGTTCATAGGAGAGTGAGCTAAGGAATTCTTGCGTCAGATTCCTGTATGTGACGTTTCAGGCATCAGAATATTCTTCCCATTGCAATTGATGGCACATATATCTCACACTTGCTTTTAGGCCTAATGCTTCTAGGCAGTTAGAGTCAGGGTATCTGGTAGGTAACATGGGTCGTACGGATAGAACCACAAATCGATTCTTCTGAGCTTATCCCTGAATGCAACAAGCATGTCATCAAAGTTCTGCATCCTGAAAATATAGTTTGTGGAGAATATGCTATTGAAAGTGATGGAATCTGAGACCTGCAACATAAACATCACACAAGTCAGTACTGTTAAGTAAATTAAATAATTCACCTGGTGAAAAATAATAGGAATTAATGCAGAAAAATAAAAAAGCACCGTTATAATGCTTGTTTAACGTCGGTAGCTCGACGATCATAAATATCACATTGTATTAGTGGCTATAGGTGGTTCAATCAGAGTATGTCCAGAGGAATAGGTAGGGATGTCACCACCGTTATAATGCTTAATTCTTTGTCCATTTACTATGAAAGAACTACAGGAATTGTTTTGGATTTCTACTGCCCCAGATTTCATGACTTTGGTGACCTCATAAAGGCCAATCCATCGTGAGCGTAACTTACTAGGGAAAAGTCGTAATCTCAAATTAAAGAGAAGTACTGGGTCATCTACATTAAAATATTCTCTAACTATTCTCTTATCATGCCATGCTTTAGTTCTTTCCTTATAGATAATGGCATTTTCATAATCGTCGCGACAAAGTTCCTCTAACTTATGAATGTCGAGAATTCACTTGTCACCAGCTGCTAAATAATCCATATTAAGGGTTTTAATGGCCCAATAGGCCTTGTGCTCTAACTCGAAGGGCAAGTGATAGGATTTTCGATAGGCTAATTTAAACGGGGTTGTTCCTATAGGGTTTTGTAAGCGATCCTGTAAGCCCACAAGGATTCTTGTAGTCTAAGGGACCAATCTTTTCTGGATATCAAAATGGTCTTTTCTAAGATTTGCTTAATCTCCCTATTTGACACCTTTACCTGACCACTAGTATGTGGATGGTAGGGCGTTGCTACTCTGTGCTTAACTTCATATTTATTTAAAAGGTTATTAAAGATTCTTGATATGAAGTGCGATCCATCATCACTTATAACGAGGCGGGGTACTCCAAATCTAGGAAATATGTAGTTTTTAAATAATTTGATGACTACACGAGTGTCGTTGGTGGGTGAGGAAACAACTTCAATCCATTTAGATACGTAGTATACGGCTACTAAGATGTATTTATTTCCCATCGAAGATGGAAACGGTCCCATAAAATTTATTCCCCAAACATCGAAGACTTCCATTTCTCGTACATTCCTTAAGGGAATTTGATCACGTCTTGAAACGTTTCTAGTGCGTTGAAATCAGTCGCATCTGACTATGTAAGCATGGACATCGTGCCATAAGGTTGGCCAGAAAAGGACTGCTTGAAGAATTATGGCGCATGTCTTAGACGTGCTCACATGTCCACCATAGAGTGCATAATGACAGTGATTGATTATACTTTCTACCTCCTTCTTAGGCACACAACGACGAAATATGCCGCCAGCACCTCTCTTAAATAGGATTGGTTCATCCCACTAAGTGTTTCACATCGTGAAAGAACTTCTTCTTTTGTTGATAATTTAGATCGGGGGGTACAATATCGACGGCTAAGTAGTAAACGAAATCCGCGTACCAGGGTACACGAGTTACTACTAAAGCATCCTTAATGTTTAATTCTAATTTAGGATCGGGGTCATCTCTGTGATTGGTTCTAACAGTTGTTATAAGTAAATCGTAGGTAAAGTCATCGTTTATGGGCACTAGGTCGGGTTTTAAGTATTCTAGCCTCGAAAGGTGGTCAACTACCACGTTTTTGGTGCCTTTCTTATCACGAATTTCCAAGTTGAAATCTTGTAGCAAAAGGATTCAGCATAGTAATCTGGGCTTAGTATCCTTCTTGCTTAACAAATATTGAATGGTTGTGTGATCAGTGCAAACTATTATTTGGGCTCCGACTAGATAGGATCGGAATTTATCTATAGAGAAAACCATGACAAGGAGTTCTTTTTCGGTTGTGGCATAATTAAGTTAGGCGGCATCTAAGGTTCTACTGGCATGTAATTTCTTGTCCTTTCTTTGTCCTAAAACAATACCAGCAGCGAAATTGCTTGCATCACACATAATTTCGAAAGGTTGGTTCCAATAAGGAGGTTGCATAATTGGTGGGGAAATTAGTGCTTGTTTAAGGTGCTTGAATGCTTCGAGACATTTATCGTCAAAAATGAATTCAACATCTTTCATTAGAAGGCAAGTTAAAGGTTTGGTTATTTTAGAGAAGTCTTTGATGAAACGTCGGTAGAAACCGGCGTGTCCAAGAAAGCTTCGGACTTCCCTAATTGTCTTAGGTGGTTGTAGGTTTTCTATAACCTCTATCTTGGCTTTGTCAACCTCGATGCCTCTCTCAGATACTATGTGCCCTAACACTATACCTTTGGTGACCATGAAATAACATTTCTCCCAATTTAGAACTAAGTTTACTTTGACGCATCTTTCTAGAATTCTTTCAAGGTTAGCTAAGCAGTTTTTAAAACTGGACCCTCACACAGAGAAATCGTCCATAAAAACTTCCATGATCTCGTCGAGAAAATCAGCGAAGATTGACATCATACAGTGTTGGAAAGTAGCTGGGGCATTGCAAAGTCCGAATGGCATTCGTCGATAGGCAAACGTTCCATAAGGGCATGTAAAGGTTGTTTTCTCTTGATCATCAGGGTGAATGGGAATTTGGAAAAATCCTGAGTATCCATCTAAATAACAAGAAGTAGGAATGTTTGGCTAAACACTCAAGCATTTGATCTATGAATGGAAGAGGGAAATGATATTTCCTAGTTACTTTGTTTAGCTTTCTATAGTCGATACACATATGCCAACCGCTTTCTATACATTTTGCGACTTGTTCTCCTTTCTCGTTTTGCACAACTGTGACACCTCCTTTCTTTGGTACCTTATGTACATGGCTTACCCACTTACTATAAAAAATTTGATAAATTATTCCAGCCTCTAGTAATTTCAGCACTTCCTTCTTTACTACATCACTCATTATAGGATTTATCCTTCTTTGATGTTCTCTAGAGGGTTTATAATCCTCTTGTAGTATAATCCGGCGCATGTACACGAATGGACTTATCCCTTTGAGATCAAATATGTTATAACCAAGGGTTGCAGGATACTTTCTCAAGACATCTAAGAGTTGATTTATTTAGTCACTATTTAAGGTAGTGCTTACTATAACAGTACGATTTAGTTCAATATCCAAAAAGTCGTATCTCAGATTCTTAGGTAGCTCTTTGAGCTCAATTGATGGTTTCTTAGGACTTGGTATATGATTTGGGGTAAGTGCTAAGCATTCATAAATACTGTCATCTATATAAGGTTCCATAAATTCGTCGTCCTCTAGGATGGGAGTCGATGGTAATTTAATTGTTTCGGTGGATTCTTCTTCATCTAACTCTCTTATGTACTCATCGATGATGTCGATGGCACAACATGAGTCGTCTATGGAAGGTGCCATTAAGAATTTGGATAAGATAAATTCTAATTTCTCATCACCAACTTTGAAAGTCATCTTTCATATCTTGACATCTATTATAGCTCCGGCTGTCGATAAAAAGGGTATACCTAGAAGGATAGGGATTTCATAATCTTCTTTAATGTCCTTAACGACGAAGTCAGTTAGAATGTAAAGTTGGCCAATTCTAACTGGGATGTCTTCTAAGACACCTATAGGGTATTTAACTAACCTATCGGCCAATTGAAGGGACATCCTAGTTGGTTGCATGTCTCCTAGGTTTAGTCTATTACTGACAGTTAAAGGCATTAAGCTCACACTGGCTCTTAAGTCCAGAAGGGCTATATCGATGACATGACTTCCTAAAACACAAGGTATAGAAAAACTTCTGGGGTCTTTCTCCTTTTTAGCTAATTTATTTTCGGCAATAGAGTTGCATTATAAAGGTTTAGGGTCATCCAGTCTACGTTTGTTGGTTAGGATGTCTTTAAGGAATTTAGCATAAGATGGTATTTGGGTGATGGCTTCGGTGAAAGGAATCTCAACGTGGAGTTTCTCGATCACTTTTACAAACTTTTTGTATTGGTGGTCTAATTTGTTTGTTTAAGTCTTTGCAGATATGGGATAGGTGGTTTATAATGAGGGGTGGAATATAAACTTGGTTATCTTCAACTCCTTCCATATCTTTAACTTCTTTTTGTTTTTTAGGTTCTACATTCTCCTCATTTTGTGTCTCAGGTGTGGCTACAACATTCTTCGTTGGTTGTTCTGGCTTCTTTAACTTGGGATCTTCTAATCCATCATAAGTGGTTCCACTCCGTAGGGCGATAGCGTTAGCATGCCCCTTGGGGTTAGGTTGTGGCTGTCCAGGAAATTGTCCTTCTGGAATAGCCTGGGGAGCTTGTTGTTCAGCTACTTGAGAGATTTGGGTTTTAAGCATTTTGTTGTGGGTTACCACATAATCGACTTTGGTGCCTAATTAAGTAATCAGCTCGTCTATGTGAATTTTTTGGTTCATGAATGTTTTGTTTTGTTGAGTTTGGGCTAAAATGAAGCTTTCCATGATTTTCTCAAGATTTTAATTTTGAGGGGCATCTTGCATAGGTTGTGTCAGTCTTTGGGCTTGAAAACATTGGGGTATTTGGGGTGCAGAATTCTGATTAGGGTTATTGTTTTTATAAGAAAAGTTTGGGTGATTCCTTCATCCAGGGTTGTAAGTGTTGGAAAAAGGGTTTCCTTGGGCATAATTGACCTGATCTGGGGTTGGTTCAGCTAAAAGACTACATTCAGTAGTTATATGTCCTGGGGTTCCACAGATTTCGCATCTGAGTTGCACTGCAGCTACGGTAGTTGTAGGGCTAACATACATACTTTCAACTTTTTGAGCAAGGGCATACATCTTAGCCTTCATCATGTCTAGGCAACTGACTTCATATATACCTCCTTTGGGCTCCTTTTTCTCCACTGATGTTCGTTCCGTCCCCCATTGGTAATGGTTTTGTACCATATCTTCAATGAGAGCGCATGCCTCGGGGTAATGTTTTTTCATCAGTGCGCCACCTGCGGCAGTGTCAATGGTCATTTTTGTGTTATAGAGAAGTCCATTGTAAAAGGTGTGAATAATCAGCCATTGTTCTAGACCACGGTGTGGACAGGCTCTTAATAGTTCTTTATATCTTTCCCAAGCGTCAAAAAGAGATTCGCCGTCTTGCTAGGTAAATCTAGTGATTTGGTTTCATAGGATAGTGGTCTTATTTGGTGGAAAATATCTAGCAAAGAAAACTTTCATTAGGTCATTCCATGTGGTTATTGAATTGGGTGGAAGGGAATCTAACCGTGATCCTGCTCTACCTCTGAGGGAAAAAGGAAATAGTCTTAGACGTATCGCCTCAGGAGGATAACCATTGGCTTTTAAGGTATCTGCTAATTGGATAAAAACTTATAAATGTTGGTTCGGGTTCTTAGTAGGGAGACCAGCGAACTGGTTTTGTTGTACTAATTGTAAGAGAGCGGGTTTTAACTCAAAGTTATGAGCTACGATAGCTGGGTTCACTATACTTGAATGGGGTTCTTCATTAGAAGTTAGGGCGAAGTCTTTAAGAGATTTTTGGTTTTGTTCTTCGGCCATAGCCCTTCTAATCTTTTGGAGTAAAAGACGTGCGCGTGCGTATCTTTCGGGCTCTTTTATTGGATCTACTAAGTTTATGGTACAGCAAGATCTTTGCATTTAATGGTAAACAAAAAAGGAAAATGCCTAAATCAAGATAGTGTAACAACAAGGTACGAAAATCTGACAAAGTTGGTCCCCGGCAACGGCGCCAAAAACTTGATCGCGTGTTAGTGCCTTCCGCAAGTATACGGACTACGTCAGAGTAATATAAAATATTACCGTTCCCACATAGACCAATGTCAAGCTATCAATAACTATTGCTACGGTGATCAATTTTAGGCTAATTAAATAGGGTTGCAAAGTGAACAAAAAGTAAATAAGATAAGATAAATTCAGACAAACAATGCTGAAATGCAATTCACATTGATCAGACAATACTCATATGGTATCTAAATAGAATTACTAAGGGGGAAATATTTTATACCTTAAAAAAGATTTAATTAAAAAGGAACCGTCACCTTAGCGTAATCGGAACCAAATTTGACCTCTAATGTATACCAGCATCTCACGCTGCACCAGTCGCATCTTGCTTTAAAGTGAAAAATCCTTTTTTATATAACTACCTCTAAGACTCGGTTAAAAAGTGCTTTTGATTGGAAACTTTTAATACAAAAGGGTTTCTGGCATATGCTCGGCAAAACGGATCTTAAACCTATGAACCCGACCGAAAATAGTTTTAAAATAACTTTCTAATAATATTAAACTTTCCTAATTGATTAACAAAGTGCTTTCGATGTGATTCTTAATAAAAAACTAACTAATCTTTATCTTAAATGTCAGACGACTTTCGATCTTATCCGACGTAATCACAGATCTACTTTTGTAATATCTGATCCGATAAACCACAGAAAATTGCATTAAAACCAAAACAGACCCTAAAACATTCCTACAGACACAACATACAGAGTATCGTCGAAAGGAAGATCCTCACATCCATCACTAGAGATTTAGCTGGACATGACTATGGTAAATAACATAGCATATAATTGATTATCAGAATAAGGCATTTAGGGGAAATTCTGTTAAGTGTGCAGTTGATTTTGAAAAGGTAGCGACAAAAACAACAAGATAAATCAAAGTAAATGAGCGAGATGATAAAGAAATTAAAATAAAATGATTAAATAAAGGTAGTGCGAGAAATAAATAAAATCTCCGTTTTTCGCCCGTTTCGCTTTGTTTCTTCGTGAAAGGCTCTCATTGGTCAATGTACCTAAAAATAATACAAAACACAAACATAATCCAAGAAAATAATAATTAAATGATAATAAACATGTGCAATCCGAGTCAAATACGCAGTGTGTTTCAGTGTTATCATCATGCATGTCATTTAGCATTTTGTTTTGTGTTTAATTTTGTTTCTTTGTTTTTTTTTTGTTTGACTTGAGACATGTAATGAACTAATTATGGTGTGTAATGCCTTAATTCTTGTGTTATTTAATTCTATACCTCTTGCATTAACAACATTATATGTGAATGTTTGTTGATGACTTATCTGTTGCAAAGTATATGGTTGCGTACATATGAATATGATTGGATTACTGTCATACCTTAATTTTTGACCCTAAGATCCCACATCATTTGCATTTCATTAGCATCACATGTAAGTATACTTTTATGCATCACTAACCCATTTGGAAATACAAAGATTGTTGTTTGTTTCATTTGATTACAAATTATGGTTTAGAGCCTAAAAAAAGAACTCAGACAATGGATCAATCAAGAATGGGCATGATTTTCAACTTACCCAGTCTCTCATTCATCCATGAAGATCAAGAGATCTCATTCATCAATAATCAAGTTCAAGATTGCCTCATTTTTGTCGTAACCCATAATTTGACCTCCCCTTTTGTCTTTTGCATAAGTATGTGCATTCACATCGTTGGCATACGCACTAGCATTCTTTTTCTTCTGTGTTTTTGTTGTAGGAATATTCAGGTTTTCTAAGCCCAGTTAATTGCATCCTCACAAGGTCATCACATCATCAACACAAGAAAAATCTATGGGTTTCCATGCCTATTCATCAAAGCAAGAGTTCAGAAATCAGAATCATGGCCATAACACTTATTTTTAAGCAAATTGGGCAAGTTTTGCCTGTGGTAATTGATTACCACTTTGCTAGGAAAAATGAAGTAATTGATTACCACATGTAAAATGGCAGTTTCTGCTGCATTTTCATGACAACAACTTTTCACTCTCCATTCTCTTGTGGTCTACTTGGTTCTAGCATTGTGTGAAATATTCTAGACAGTTCAAGACCTTTCAAGACACCTCAAGACATTTATTCCAATACATCACTTTGAATCAATACTACCATGTAACTTCATTTCTAAGCATGAGGACCATTTAATTTGGACATGTATGGGGATTGCTCCACTGAGTTAACAAATAACTAACTGAGTCAACTTCCGACTCAGTGAGTTAAGTGTAACTAATTCTAAAGCTAGCTCCAAAGCAAGCTCCAAAGCACACTCCAAACCTAGGTTACTCCAAACCTAGCCTCTATATAAACAAACCTCCACCATTTCACAAAGGAAAATCATTCATTTCACAATTCTTCACTCTTCACTCTCTCATTTCTCTCAATTCTCTCTGCATTTTATGCAACTTCTTCACATTCATCTTCATCTTCTTCCCAAAACCACACTAGAGCTCAATTTTCCACCATTGAAGAGTAGCAAGTTGTATTGCAATTTTTGTGGTTTCGAATAACTATCGCTTTGGTACTATAGTTAGATTCATTTTTTATCCTGTGAAGCTAATTAAGGAAGGGAAATAGATGTCTCCAATTAACCCTGCTTGCATACTGAGGTTAAACAGTCAAAACTGTTGGTTTACAGATGCTGTCAAAAGGGGGGTCTGTCTTTAGGTTATTTCGTTTAAGAACGGAGTGTCGTGACTATACAGGAGGATTTTGGTAAGGTGTTAGGTTTTATGCTTTTGATGGATGTGTGAAGGTACTAGACTTTGAGTTTTTTATTAGTATGCTCGCTAAGATTTTGCGATCTTATGCCTACGTATTCCCGTTTGACGAAACAGGGAAATCAGAGCGATCGTAGTTCCTCATATTCTATGGGAGGAAAGAGATATTTTGGTGTCTTGTTCAAAGCCCAAGACATGAAGCTAAAGGTGATTTGTATCTTTTTCAAAGCCCAAGATGTGAAGCTAAAGGTTTGACTGAGAGAGAACTTATCATCTCTAAAGAGGAATTGTTGATGTTTGTATGTTGTGAGTAAAGCACAAATTTGATGCTAAAAGGTTGATTGACTCAACCGAGGGTTTCTTTATACAAAGCCTAAGAGGAGGCGAGAAGTTTGACTTTTCCGGGGAAAATGTTCTTTCTGTCTTGTACAAAGCCCAAGATTGAGGCTAAAAGGGATTTTGACTCCGTTGGGGAGAATGTATCTTGTATAAAGCCCAAGATGGAGGCTAAAATGGTTTGACTCAACAAGAGAGTACTTTTATCTGTCCTGTATAAAGCCCAAGACAGAGGCTAAAAAAGGGCTGACTCAACAAGAGAGTCTTGAACAGGTGATTGACTCAACAAGAGAGTCTGAAGATTGATTGACTCAACAAGAGAGTGTTATATACTCAACAAGAGAGTGATTTACTGTCTCGTACGAAGCCCGAGATTGAGGCTAAAAGGAGATTGACTCAACAAGAGAGTCTTTTATACTCAACAAGAAAGTGTTTTACTATCTCGTACGAAGCCCGAGATTGAGGCTAAAAGGATATTTACTCAACAAGAGAGTCTTTTATACTCAACAAGAGAGTGTTTTTATATGTCTTGTACAAAGCCCAAGACGGAGGCTAAAACTGGTTGACTCAACAAGAGAGTCTAAAAAGGTTAGCTCCGCTAGGGAGAATCATTTGTACAAAGGCCAAGAGGAGGTTGTCTTTATTTAGATCCTGACGCGGGTCCAAGTGTGGGAAACTCTCATGAGAGATACTAGGTTTCTACTGGAGATTGATCCAGAGTGATCGGTGTTTTTTCCTATGTTTGAAAGGAACTTGAGAATGTCTTTGAGACTCAAGAGTTTTAGACTGTCCAAGTCTAGAGTTTTATCTTTTGTACAATACCCAAGAGGAGGCGCGGGCATTAAGGGATGAGCATCAACCCTACAACGGCCAGAGTTTTGACGCGAGAAAGACTGCTCTAGCAAAGGATGACTAAGTTATGTCTTATACCTTTAAGAGGTCGTCAGGGTCCTTGTATTAAGCCCAAGCGAAGGCATGAGAACTTCTAAGAAGCCAAAGGGTCCTCGTACAATGCCCAAGAGGAGGCGGGGATGCTTTTAGGAAGCCTGTGGGTCCCCAAACCAAGAGAAATTCAAGAAATGCAATTCACAGAGAAGAGATCATTACAGGAAAGTTTGAGAATTTGGAAGAAACTCAAGAGATGCCATTCACGGAGAAAAGATCATCTATGGGGAGTTAGAGTTTCTTTGACAATTTCTAAGGGTGATAGTTTGAGAAAAGGTTCACCAAGAATACTGCCTTTCTCTTTGTTCTATATTGTTTAACCCCAAGAGAAGGGAAGACTGTATCTAGAAATCCTATGGGGATCTAGTTTTGTTTGTATTTAAAGAGTGACCAACAGGGTTTTACCTAGTTCTAGACGTAGTTGCCGGGGAAAACTCTAAATAACTATACTAGTATTATATAGTTGATATGCGACAAGTATATAAAAGGATGTGAAAGAAGACTTACAGTGAAGCAGCCCCACAATACAGTTATATACATATGAAAGCGGTAAAAGAAAGCGGATAAATACTTACACGTTGTAGAGCTTCCATTCTGTTTAGTTAGTTTTTCAACAAAGAAATTGATAACAACATATATTTGAATTCAAAATCAAAGGAGAAAGTGTTTTGAAAAGATTGTTGGGGCTTACAGCTCAAGGAGAGGCCCAAGTTTTAACGATGATCGCACCGTTATCTTAAAAACTGTACAGAGGGACTTATACAATATGTGAGGCCCAAAAACTTTTTATGTACAAGGGGATGGGTCCTACACTCTATTAGAGGCCCAAAGACTTATTTTTGTACAAGAGATGAGACTTACAGCTCAAGGAGAAGCCCAGGGTTATTTGTTTGAAAACGGCGATCGCGTGTAGGGAGCGATTTTGGACGTGGTTGCGAAGCACTATCGCTTTGGTACTACAGTTCGATTCATTTTTTATCCTATTGAAGCTGATGAAGGAAGGGAAATAGATGTATCCAATTAACCCTGCTTGCAAACTGCGTTTAAACAGATAACTGTTGGTTTACAGATGCTACAAAGATTGTGGGTCTCTCTTAGGTTATTTTGTTAAAATAGTGCTAGGGCGATTGGTGGGATATTAGGACTTATGCTTTTGACATGTGAGGGTACGGGATTTGGGTTTTGGATTAGTGTGCTCGCTAAGATATTTCTTTCAATCTTATGCCTACGTATTCCCGTTTACCGAAACAGAGAAATCAGAGCGATCGTAGTTCCTCCTATTCTATGGGAGGAAATGGTGTTTTGGTGTCTTGTTCAAAGCCCAAGACATGAAGCTAAAGGTGGTTTGTATCTTATTCAAAGCCCAAGATGTGAAGCTAAAAAGATGTTGTCTTTAGAGAGAATTTGTCATCTCTAAAGGGGTCTGTTTGTCACAACTGTCAGGTGGCTGACTATAAAGGAGGATTACTTTAACCGAAATATGTGAATCCTAGCAATGCCATAATTTCCTTTATAGGGGATTTTTAACCTGAAGGAAAATTCTTTAACTCAGTGTAGAGCAATGCCATCTTTCCTTAGGAATTCCTCATGCTAAAAGAGGGACAGTGGCATGGATGTAAATAATCCAGAGGTTTGTCGCTTACAGCAATTAGATGAAGGGAGAGGAGTTGTTGATGTTTGTATACTGTGACGAGGCACAGTTTTGATGCTAAAAGGTTGATTGGTTCAACCGGGGTTTCCTTATACAAAGCCTAAGAGGAGGCTACTGACCCCACAAAAGGGTGGTTTTTGTGTGTCTCGTACGAAGCCCGAGAGAGAGGCTAAAAGGGTTGACTCTACAGGAGAATCTTTTATATGTGTCTTGTACAAAGCCCAAGACGAAGGCTAAAGGTTGGACTCAACAAGAGAGTCTTTTATACTCAACAAGAGAGTGTTTTGTATCTCGTACAAAGCCCAAGATGGAGGCTGAAAGGTTTGACTCAACAAGAGAGTCTTTTATACTCAACAAGAGAGTGATTTGTATCTTGTACGAAGCCCAAGATGGAGGCTAAAGGATGATTGAATCAACAAGAGAGTCTTTTATAGTCAACAAGAGAGTGTTTTGTATCTCGTACAAAGCCCAAGATGGAGGCTGAAAGGTTTAACTCAACAAGAGAGTCTTTTATACTCAACAAGAGACCCGAGATGGAGGCTAAAGGACGATTGACTCAATAAGAGAGTCTTTTATACTCAATAAGAGATTGTTTTTGTATCTCGTACAAAGCCCGAGATGGAGGCTAAAGGACGATTGACTCAATAAGAGAGTCTTTTATACGCAACAAAATAGTGTTTTTGTATCTCGTACAAAGCCCGAGATAGTGGCTAAAAGATGATTGACTCAACAAGAGAGTCTGAAAAGGTTAACTCCGCTGGGGAGAATCATTGTACAAAGCCCAAGAGGAGGCTAGGGTTACTGTTCCAGTTGAGTGACAGGTCTAGTATGCTGATTTAGAGAAAATCAGTTCTTATATGAGTACTGTTTGCACTCAGGGATTTGATTCGAGGATCAGGGTTATTTCCTGTTCTTTAAGGAAATGGGAAATCCTAAGGGTATTGAGACTGTCGGAGTCTACGGGTTTCATCTCTTAGCTGTGAGAGGGATTTGAGAATGTTTTTGAGCCTCAAGGAAATTAGACTGTCCAAGTCTAGAGTTTCATCTTTTGTACTATGTTTAAGAAACAGTAGTAGCAAGATCTAGACTTTTTGAAAGACTGTTCTATTAAGATGACTAATTTCTATTCCTATACCTCTAGGAGGTCATCGAGACAATTTGTATGAAGCCCAAGAGGAGGCTGGAAACTTTTAAGAAGCCGAGGGATAATTTGTACGAAGCCCAAGAGGAGGCTATCATTCCCGGAGGAAGAAATCATTTATACGAAGCCTAAGAGAAGGCTGTGAATACTTCTAAGAAGCCGGCGGGTCCTTGTACAACGCCCAAGAGGAGGCGAGGACGCTTTTAAGAAGCCTGTGGGTCCCCAAACCACGAGAAATTCAAGACAGGCTATTCACAGAGAATAGATCAAGCCAGAAAAGTTTGAGAATTTTGAAGAAACTCAAGAGATGCCATTCACGGAGAAAAGATCATCTCTGGGGAATAAAGTTTCTTTGTCAATTTCTAAAGGTGACAGTCTGTGAAAGGGTTCACCGAGAATGCTGCCTTTCACGTCTCCATATTGTTTAACCCCAAGAGGAGGGAAGACTGTGTCTGGTAATCCTATGGGGAGCCAGTTTTATCTATTTAAGAGTGATCAACAGGGCTTAGTGCTAGATGTAGTTGCCGGGGAAACTCTAAATAGCTATACTATTATTACACAGTCGATATGAGTTTATGAAAGAAGACTTACAGTGAAACAGCCCCACAGTACAGTTATATGTATATGAAAGCGGATAAAGAAAGCATATAACCACTTACTCGGTTGTAGAGCTTCCATGTTGTTTGGTTAGTTGTTTAACAAAGAAAGATTGAAAACAACAGTATATTCAAAATCAAAGGAGAAAGTGCTTTGAAATGAAAGATTGGGGCTTACAGCTCAAGGAGAGGCCCAAAGTTTTATCAGTGATTGCACTGTTGTTTTGTACATTGTACAGGGACTTATACAAGTGACTGAGGACCAAAAGGTTTTCTGTACAAAGGGATGGGTCTTACACTCTCTCAAGAGGCCCAATGATTTAAATGGGTCTTATAGCTCGAGGAGAGGCCCAAGAGACTTGATTTTGAACTGGCGATTGCGCCGAGATTTTCTTTTAACGCAGAGGGACTTATACAATATCTGAGGCCCAAAAAGTTTTGGTTAAAAGGGGATTGGGTCTTACACTCTATTAGAGGCCCAAAAGGTTTTAAAGAAAAAGAGTGGGGCTTATAACACGAGGGTTGGCCCAGATGATTTTTCGTTTGAAATGGCAATCGCGCCGAGATTTTGAAAACGCAGTGGGTCTTATACAATGATTGAGGCCCAAGATAGTTTAGTTTTCAAAAGGGGTTGGGTCTTACACTCTAATAGAGGTCCAAAATGTTTTTTCTAAAGGTTTGATGAGGGTTGAATTAATCAAAACCCTAATTTGTTTCCAAAATGTATTTTAATTGAATAAAAAATTCAATTAAAATGATCAAAATTATTTAACATGTGGAAAACAAATTGTGATCTTGGATTAATGTTTCAAAAATCATATTTTGACCTACAAAATGATTAGAAGTCATTAAAATTTGCAAAATCAAGAAGGAAAAAATATTTTAAATGTCAAAAACAATTAAAATATTAATTCTTTGCAAAAATATCAATTATATGAAATAAATAATATTTTTGGGATTTTTTGGTATAATAAAATATTTTAACATTTTTGTGAATTATTAAAAAAAGAATCAACTCAAAATCATTAAAACTCAGAGAGAAATTAATTTTTGAATCAATTAAATAAAATCACATAATTCAAATATTTGAATTTTCAAAAAAAGGGCGCCAAGAACACCCAAGAACACGCGCGTGTTCTGAGTTTTGCCCAGATTTGCATTTTCTCCCCAATCTCACTGAATACTTGATTGTATCATGCAATCCACATATCAATCTGCTCGTTTCAACCTCACGATCATGTCTATGGTCTTTAATTTCATTTATTTTTAACATGGAATAAGAAATCAAGACAAAACCTCAAGAACCCTAAAATTTGCATGAAGGCCGGGAATTTTGATACACGATTCAAACAAAGCAATTAATTTAGAGGAAACATTCTATGCATGATTATGAACATTTGGCAAAAGTATTGTGCGAGGAAATATGCATAGATTAAGAGATGACCAAGTTTAGGCTTACTTGAAGGTCGTGACAGCAAGAGCAATGTGATTTTTGATTTGGAGGTGTTACAGATGAGTTATGATGATCTGAACAGCTTCCCTACACCCTATGGAGTGAATTTGAATGCTTGGACTTGATTGGAAATGGCTGGATCACTTCATGGCATCTCAGCTGCAACTTGGTTAAAACCTTGAGCAACTGGCTGGTGATTCTGAGAAATCAGTGTTCCAGATGTTGTTTAAGTGTTTGGATCACTTCTATATGATGTTTATGAGGTGTGTGTGTGTGTGATTGGTTTGATTGGAAAAGCTCTCAAACTCAAAACTCGATAGTGACTTGCCTTAGAAGGTAAAATTGGAGTGAAAGAAGAGATTTTGAGGAAAGCATCTGTTTGATGGCTTTGGTGTACTCAAACTGATCACAAATGAGCTCTATTTATAGTAGAGCAAGTTTGTTTTTGCAAGGAATAGTGAATGGCAACTGCAGCAGAGGTTTGGCCAATGTTGGCAAATGAAAATCCTAGTCTCCTCTAGCCATTGACTAGAGGTTAGAGCACAGAGCTTTGGTTCCCTACTTGTTGGAGGAATCTTGACTGAATTTAGTTTCAAATGTGTCAGTCCATGCCACCTCTAAGCATCTATTAAATGCTTCAATCCAAATTTGGAGTCTTGTCCCTCTATTAGGCAATTCTAGGTTTGACATGCTACTTCTTGTTCCAAGGACTTTGGAGGCTTGGCTCAGTGATTGTCCCCTTTAGAATTGATCCTCAGATGTGTCCAAGATGATGACAAGGCTTGGAATTGGCTGATTTTGGCAAATCGACCAAAAATGCAAAATTCTGCCTTGCCTTGGCAGTTTTTAGCAAGGCACTTTGCCACTAGCATAACTCTTAGCTCAAATTAAATTTGGTGATGTTCTTGGCCATTTTGGAAAGCCCTTATATGATACAACAACTGTTTGATCATATTTGGTTTTGATACCTTTTGGATCCATGTGAAAAATCCCCCTACATTTGGAAAAAAGTGAAGGTAGATTCTAACTTAGTGAAAATTTCACTAAGTGTTGGAAAAAAGTAACATTTTCACTTTTTGTGATTTTGATAAATCCATAACTCAAAATCCATGAAGAATTGGAATGAGGTCTAGTTGAAGTTTCTGTAGAGGGCCATGAGATCTACAAATTAAGATTTGGATGGGGAAAAATGGCTTTGTGGTTTAGGAGTTATGATCCTCCAAAGTTGGTACATTTGCCACTTTGTTCATAACTTAGAAAATTTTCTAAGTTTTTATGGTTACCCCTTTTACAAGTTATCCCACTTTCTTTGATTTTTCTTGATGGATGATGAATCAAATCATACATTAACATCATTTTAGGGTTAAAAATCCATTTTTGTGAAAAATCTCAAAAAGTCAAAGTTGACTTTGTGCACATTTGACTTTTTATCCAATGAATTCCAAATTGTGCAATCCTTTAGGAAATCATGTCCTTGACCTAAATAAAACTTGATGGACATGTTCCATAGGTGTTATAGGGTGTATTGAATCATGTCTTAGGGCTTGGGAGCATGTCCTGGTCAAAAGTCAAAGCAACAGTTGACTTTTCTCGAGAAACCCTAACTGTGGTTCAAATGAAATTGAGACTTGTTGCTCAAGCTTCCTGGATTAATCCATTGTTTCAAATGGATCAATGTGGTATGTTGGAGACCCTCAAATCTTCTCTTGAGGTCTTGGCTCATGATTTGTCCCAAAAGTCAACTTAGGGGTGAATTAGGTCAAGAAACCCTAATTCCTGATTTTTGATGTATGCATCCCCTGAGGTCAAATTGACTTGATGCCTGGGCCCATGAGGTTCCATGGAGTATTTTAGGATATGCTTTGAAGCATTGGCTCATTCCCAGAGGAAAGTTTCCATCTGGAGGCCCTGGTCGATCAAAACCCTAATTTGGTGACACTGGCGATCTTGAAGCTTGATCCACCTGGAAGGGAACATCCTTGTGCTTAATCCTTAAAGTGGGAGTCCTCTTGATCCATTGTAGATGTTTGGGAGGTTAGACAAGTTGAAGATCATGTCATTTCTTGATTGATCCTTTGTCTAATAACTCTGAGAGGGCTTGAAACCCTAATTTTGATAGTAGTGAATGTTCACCCATCTTTGGGGAGACTATTGAGGCAAGATGGTTCATCGATATTATGATGATGATTTGCACAATGATGGGAAATCTTAGTGGTCAAAATTTGGGGTATGACAGATGCCCCTATTTAATCTTCTTGGACCCGAAGGTGTGAATGGCGAAGGTATTCAGGCATTTAGGGTGCAAGAGGATTAAATATCGGAATACCCGAAATTTTGATGGTGATTAAGAATGGTAGCTTACACATTCATCCTCTTTTGTTAAGTAATGATGCTTAGAAAAGGTAAAAACTTCCCCTCGATCCTGGTTTCCTACCAAGGAACTGGTCGTAGTTTCTGAAATAAACTTCCCCTCGATCCTGGTTTCCTACCAAGGATCTAGTCATAGTTTCTGAAATAAACTTCCCCTCGATCCTGGTTTCCTACCAAGGACCTGGTCTAAGTTTCTGAAATAAACTTCCCCTCAATCCTGGTTTCCTACCAAGGACCTGGTCTAAGTTTCTGAAATAAACTTCCCCTCGATCCTGGTTTCCTACCAAGGACTTGGTCTCAATTTCTTTTGTCAATAAACTTTCTTGACAAGGGACGCTATTCGTAGCGGTTTTTCTCAAACTTCTCGCCGAATTTTCCTGGGGAGATGCCATTTGATAGAAATATTTTAATGTCAGACTCGCTGGGGAACCCATTCGCCTGAGTTGTAGAGGTGTACAAACTTCTCTGTTTGGAGAGGCCATTTGCCGACTCTACTGGGGAAAACGAATCTCTTGAGAGACTGCTTTCACGCTTGGGGATATTACATCATACTTTTCTCGGGATCTTCCCGGAGAAACGCCATATAATGTGATCCAATTTTGAGGTGCTGATGACCTTTTCATCAGCGGTTTTTTTTCGGAGAAAAACTGTTGTATTGCCGAATCTCTGCTTAAGAGGCTTCCTCTAGGGATTTTCCTTAATCCGGGAAAGCGAAAATATCATCTTCAATGGCGAAGAGTGACATCGGTTGACGGCTCTCTGGTCTTTCAGAGGTTCAAGTTATCAAAGTGGTCAAGCGCCAATTCTGATCAGAAATAAACTGGAGGAGAGAGGTAGTTCAGATGCAACATTTCCTGATGAGGAAAGAACTGACAACCCGATTGAGAGGACTGTTATTACTAGGGGATAAGACCGACCGGAGTGATAGTGATTCAATATAAATGTGAATGCAAATCAATAATGCATGATGTATGTATGTATATGCTAACAAAACTGACGCGACATATAAACTAACGGATGAACACGACTGGATACTCGGCTACAGTGGCGCATGTAGAAATATCGCTGGTTCAAGATTGCAATTCTGCCTTGCTTAGGAGAAACGGTCCCTGTTGGGAGCGATGCTGGTCGGGCTTAGGAGATGAGAACTCGGCTGAAGAGGTCAGATGGAGCATTCGTATCTGACATAGCTGATCCTTCATTCAGGCATACTGGTTTAGAAGGAGTACTTTGATTCTGCACTTTGAGGCTCGAATACCTTTGGAGAAGCGATCGATGTTCTTTCGATGTTCAACCATCAAATGAAATTGCCATCTTTATTTTTAAAAGCAGAACAATTTTAACAAGTAAATTCATTTTTTGTTTCGTTTCAAGAATCGTTGATTATGTAAAAAACATCATTCTGTAAAGCTAAAACAAATATGAATTGCAAATAAAAGCACAATGGCTCAACTTTTATTAATAGGATGGAGATCAGCCAAACACGTGATTCCATAGAGTATTTACAAAGTTTAGAAAATGGTAATTTACAGGGAAAAAGGCTATGTTGAAACATAACGACCACTATCTTTCTACCAACTTTGAATTCGGGGCATCCTGAGCTTTTGTCGAAGATGATCATGACAGGAGTTTCTGATGGATGGCATGACTGCTGAGGAGTTGAACTGATCAGACGTTGTTACTTGCCATTATCCCTAACTTTTGCCTGGATTGGACTTTGAGATTTCCAATCCACCGGGATGATTTTTTGACTTTGTCTCTAATTTTTTCCTGGACCGCCCTTTCGGGTTTTCAATCCATCGAGACTTTTTTTTAGGCGAAGTATTTCTTGACTACATCAACATTTGTGGGGTAGGCAAATTCCTTTCCGTCCATGGTTGCAAGTCTCACGGCATCGCCTGAGAAAGCTTTCTTGACCACATAGGGGCCGTCATAATTCGGAGTCCATTTGCCCCGAGAATCAGTGAGAAAGATTGTATCTTTTTTAGCACAAGGTCTCCTTTCCTGAAGACGCGAGGTCGGACCTTTTTGTCAAACGCCCTCTTCATTCTTTGTTGATACAACTGACCGTGGCATAATGTCGTTATTCTCTTTTCTTCGATCATATTCAGTTTATCATGTTGACTTTGACACCATTCAGCTTCTGTAAGCTTAGCTTCCATCAAAACCTTGATTGATGGGATCTCTACTTCTATGGGGAGCACTGCTTCCATGCCATATACTAGAGAGAAATGGGTTGCCCCTGTTGAAGTGCGGACAGATGTGCTATAACCGTGAAGAGCAAAGGGTAGCATCTCGTTCCAATCTTTGTAGGTTACAACCATCTTCTGAACAATCCTCTTGATGTTCTTGTTAGCCGCTTCTACCGCTCCGTTCATCTTTGGTCGGTAGGGAGATGAGTTATGGTGTTCGATCTTAAACTCTGGGCACAACTCTTTCATCGTCTTATTGTTCAAGTTAGATCCATTATCAGTAATGATCTGGCTCGGAACACCATAACGGCAGATGATATTGTTTTTGATAAATCAGACCACCACTTGTCGGGTTACATTAGCGTACGACGCTGCTTCGACCCACTTGGTGAAGTAATCAATGGCTACCAGGATGAACGGATGTCCGTTTGAAGCCTTAGGCTCAATCAAGCCAATCATGTTGATTCCCCATATGGAAAAAGGCCATGGGGAAGAAAGAACTTTGAGATGCATTGGCGGTACATGAATTTTGTCGAAGTATATCTGACACTTGTGACACTTTCTCATGTACTTGTAGTAGTCAGATTCCATTGTCAACCAATAGTACGCTGCTCTTAGAATTTTTCTCGCCAGTGTATGTCCGTTGGCATGAGTACCAAAGGACCCTTCGTGAATTTATTTTATCAGCATGTCTGTTTCTGGTCTGTCGACACATCGAAGTAAGACCATGTCAAAATTTCTCTTATAGAGTGTATCACCGCTCAGGAAGAAACTGCCTGCCAGCCTTCTGAGGGTTTTCCTGTCCTTCCTTAGTGCCCCAGGTGGGTACTCTTGTTTCTGAAGGAAGCATTTGATATCGTGATACCAAGGTTTGTCGTCTATGACTGCTTTAATCGTGAAGTTGTAAGCGGGCCTTTCAAGGCGCATTATGTCGATCTTAGGTATGTCATTCCATCGACCTACACTAATCATGGAAGAGAGAGTGGTTAATGCATCAGCCATGCGATTCTCCTCACGAGGGATGTGATGAAACTCAATTTTGTTGAAGAAGGGTAGCAACCTTCTCGCGTAGTCTTTGTAAGGAATTTATCCTGACTGGTATGTGTTCCAATCTCCTTTAATGTGATTGATAACCAGGGCTGAGTCGCCATATACGTCCAAGTTTTTTATCCTGAAATCAATCGCTTCCTTGAGACCCATAATACAAGATTCGTATTCGGCCTTGTTGTTCGTACACTTGAACATAAGTCGGGCAGTGAAAGGAATGTGCGTACCCTGAGGTGTTATGATGATTGCCCTAATTCCGTTTCCGTAATGATTGACAGCTCCGTCAAAGATAAGCCCCCATTGGGAACCTGGTTCTAGCCCTTCACTGGGCAACGGTTCATCGCAGTCTTTCATTTTTAGATACATGACATCTTCGTCTGGGAAGTCAACCCCGATTAATTCCTGATCGTCAATCGATTGATGAGCCAAGTGATCGGCTAAAATACTCCCCTTAATGGCTTTTTGCGCATGGTACTCTATGTCATATTCTGATAGCAACATTTGCCAACGGGCAGTCCTTCCCGTGAGAGCATGCTTTTCAAAGACATACTTGATTGGATCCATCTCGGAGACCAACCAAGTAGTGTTACGAATCATGTACTGGCGAAGACGTTTGGCTGCCCAAGCCAAAGCGCAACAAGTTTTCTCAAACATAGTGTACCGAGTCTCGCAGTCGGTGAATTTCTTGCTCAAATAGTAGATGGCAGACTCCTTCCTTTTGGTTTCGTCTTGTTGGCCAAGTACACATCCCATTGAGTCCTCTAGGACGGTGAGGTAGATAATTAGTGGTCTTCCTTCCACTGGAGGTGATAGAATTGGAGGGTTCAATAGGTATTCATTAATACTATCGAAGGCGGTTCGGCAATCTTCTGTCCAAATGCAGTCCTAGTTCTTTTTAAGTAATTTGAAAATCGGCGCACATGTCGCGGTCATGAGGAATATGAATCTGGAGATGTAGTTCAAACACCCCAGGAATCCTCTGACTTGTTTTTCAGTTTTTGGAGAAGGCATTTCTCGAATGGCCTTGACCTTGTCAGGATCAACCTCAATTCCTTTCTGGCTGACGATGAACCCTAAGAGTTTCCCTGAACAGACACCGAAGGTGCACTTGTTGGGATTCAAGCGGAGTTTGTACTTTCTCAACCACTCGAATAGGTTTGATAGATGGGTCACATGCTCCTCTTCTGTCTTAGATTTTGCAATCATATCATCGACATATACCTCGATTTCTTTGTGTATCATGTCATGAAACAGAGTAGTCATGGCCCTTTGATAGGTTGCCCCGACGTTCTTCAAACCGAACGGCATCACCTTGTAACAAAAGGTACCCATGGGGTAATGAACGAAGTTTTCTCCATGTCTTTCGGCGCCATTTTGATTTGATTATAGCCTGAGAATCCATCCAGGAAGGAGAAAACTTTGAACTTTGCTGTACTGTCTACCAGCATGTTGATGTGTTGTAAAGGAAAGTCGTCCTTTAGACTAGCCTTGTTTAGATCTCTGTAAACCACACACATTCTGACTTTTTCGTCCTTTTTGGGAATGGGTACGATGGCTAACCATTGAGGATATTCTGACGTAGCGAGGAAACCCGCGTCAATCGTTTCTGTACCTCCTCTATGATTTTGATGGCCATGTCCGGGTGAGTCCATCTCAACCTCTGTTTTACTGGCGGACATTCCGATCTTAACGGTAAATGATGTTCCACGATGCTGGTATCCAACCTTGGCATATCCTAATAGGACCAAGCGAATACATCGGGGAATTCTTTGAGAAGCTTTACCAAACCCTCTTTGGCAGTTAGATTGAGCAGTGCCCCAATCCTGATTTCTTTTCTCTCTTTTATCGAACCTAAGTTTACCGTTTCCAACGGCTCTTTATGAGGTTCAATGGACCTTTCCTCCTGTCTGAGTAATCGGGAGATCTCTTCTGGGATTTCGCCGTCATTTTCTTCTTTAGCCCCAAATATCGGGAACTAAAGTTGGGAGAAGGCATCAGATCGTATGTTTCAACGGGGTTTAAAACAAGTAATCTGCATGACGATATGATTTGTGTTTAGAAGAGATAGAGGAAATGCAAGAGTGTGTGCAGTGTATTTCTTTGGAAAACTGCTTGTTTTTTATTATTGATTTGTTCTTTAGGATTACCATTTTTTGAGAAAATCAAAAAGAGAAAACAACAACAAAATGAGGAAATTACATAACGACGTTATTTTATTAATGAACAAGTCAATTCTTGAAACTACAGCCCTATAAAACAAAGATCTGTCGCTTTGGGCGAAGCGAAGAGGGAAATTCACAGAAAGTGAACCCTATCAAAACATCTGTTTCACCTGGGCAGGGTGAAAGGTTAAAGATGACAATTACTTTGACTTATGAACAATCTTCGGAACATCGACTGCAACCCATTGGCGGCGAACTCCTCGGTGAATCACAAAGTTTGGTACCTTCCTTGATTTTTCTTCAGAAATAATGCTGATTTCTGGTGGAGCAGGATCATTGGAATCTGTCTCCCAGGAAGAATTGTCGTAGGAGGATTCCTCTGTTGCATTTTGCATAGCATTTGCGATCTCAAGTAGATCTCCCCATCCAGTTGGCTGGATGTCTTCGAGCCTGATACGAGAGCTTTTGGGAGCAGTGTATTTGACCATATAGTCGTGTTTCCCACTTGGTTGTCCCAGGGTGTCCCACACTTCTTTGGTACTGGATGAGTCATCCTTCGCGATGACGTTGACCTCTGGAAAAGCATATTTGATGAATTCAAGTCCTGCAAACGTTGCAAATTCATCGTCGTACTGGATGTTTTCTGAATGACCTGATTGTTGATCCCATGACATGGTGGGGACGCAGGTATTCTTTTCAATGATGCTCAGCTGATTTTCATTGTTCGGCTAATTTCCTTGCCACAAGTCTCCTGGATACGGCTGCCACATTGGCAGGCCATCCATCGGGCCATAATAGTTGTGGTCAAAGTTGTCCTTCATCAGAGTGTCCTCCTCTAATGAGTTTGGTGGAGCACGACATCCTTCTGGATCACAATCTCCGTATATCATTTCGACATCTGACTTGGGTATAAATCTCGTACTCTGTGTAGGAAAGCAAAAGGGAGTATGCGTTTTGTCCTGAGACATATAACCGTCCTTGTTAAGATAGGACTCCCATTCTTCCTCCATATCAGAGGAATCATCTTTATTGATGGTATGCACTTCTTGAGGCACTGGGTGAAGGAAACCTCCACTGTGGAAGAAGTCTTGAATGGGATGAAGACTTTCATTGCTGGTAGTAGCTGTCTGGGTACAGGTTGCAGAAAAACCAAGACCCTTCTTTGTTTTATTGTCAGTAGGAATGACTAGCTGTCTCCATCCTGTTGTATTGGTACTCTCGACCGCTTTGATAGCATCTTTGTATGAGGAAATGGAAGTTCCCTCTTCGGATTGATTGTCCTTGCTCAACGACAGTGCTTGGAACTGAGTTCCAATAACCTCCTCGGGTTCTACACCAGTAGATGATGATAAGTTACTCACGAGCAAGGCCTGATCTCCACAGCCCGTGACGAGCTGGTTGTTCTGGACGAACTTTAACTTTTGGTGGAGGGTCGAGGTGACGCCCCAGCCTGATGTATCCAAGGTCTTCCTAATAAACAACTGTACATTGCCCGGATGTCCATGACCTAGAAAGCGACTTGGAAAGTGTGAGGACCAATAGTTATGGGAAGGACGACTTCGCCGATAACCGTTTTTCTGGACCCGTCAAATGCTTTGACGACGACCTCACTGGTTCTCATCGGGGGTCCTTTGAAGGATAATTGCATCAAATTGGACTTCGGCATAACATTCAGGGCTGACCCTGTGTCTACCAGTACGCTGGCTAAAGTATCGACCTAGTAGCTGACCGTGATATTGAGCGCCATGTTATGACGGTGACCCTCTTCAGGTAATTCCTCATCACTAAATCCCAAGTTATTGCATGAAGTGATGTTAGAGACAATGATATCGAACTGTCTGATTGTTACATCCTGTTCCACAAAGGCTTGTTCCAAGACTTTCTGTAGAGCCTCCCTGTGCGCTTCTGAACTGAGTAAAAGTGACAACAC
Source organism: Lathyrus tuberosus (assembly GCA_022829125.1). NCBI lineage: Eukaryota > Viridiplantae > Streptophyta > Magnoliopsida > Fabales > Fabaceae > Lathyrus > Lathyrus tuberosus. The sequence goes on along the minus strand of JALAZF010000062.1, from coordinate 8,566,751 downwards.
AGAGATCTTTGAAGGAGTTTGTAATAGTTGATCAACAATGTTGTATTCACTCCTTTGGATGAGCTTCAGCATCTCATCGTTGTCTTTTGAAAGGTTGGGATTACTGGATTAACCGACTGGTGGATTGGGAACTTCTGTCTAAGGTTCCTTTTCTTTGTTAAGTTCTCTAACTCCTCGGTTGAAGATTCGACCGCTCCGTGTTACTCGACTGATGTCTGCAATATTCACGACGGAGGGTAATGGAATTTCCTTTCCATTCTCGACTGTTGTTGCACCGTATTTGTAAGGAATAGCCTTAGTTGATTCATACAGTAATGGTCCCGGTAGATAGATGACTATGGGAGCCTTCTGATTTTTCCAACCATCGTAAGCAATTTCGATCTGTTCGTGGTTGGGAACTCTCGATTCGTCAAGTAAAGGGATGATGGTAAAAACATCCCTAGCCCTCTGATGATCTAAGATTATGACAACGTCCTCAATTTGATCAGTGAGGTAGTCCGGCGCCCAGTTGATCGGTCCGGAACCCGGATATGGGCGAATCTCTCTATGGTCCACCTGACCCTGAAGAGCTGCTCGCACAAGGTAACATCCTTGGTTACTTTCTGAACAGACTCTACAACGTTCATAGTTGTGTGGTGGCACCTGGCCACGCCTGCTTTGAATACAATGTAACCTCACTAGGTCAGTTTCCACAGATCGAACGTCCCGACTTTGATGCCGAGTAGGGTTCCCGTTGGTAATACTAATTTACTGGGTGTCTTCATCCATATAGATATTGGAAGCCACTAGTGGTTCAACAAGTGATGAAGGGTTTCCTGGACAAGGGCACAGCCTTGATCGTTTTCGCAACCCGCCCTACAGCTCTGATAATCATGTGATACCGGGAACCCGAGCCGGACCTGTTTAGAATGTAACTCCACCAGGCTGGTATTCATCAAACGAATATCGAAGATTTGAATCATGTTGATCTGATAGGGATTCCTATCATGGTAGTCCTGGATCCATCCAAGATCCATCTGACGCTGGAGGCCCTCTTGTACAAAAGAGCATCCCTGTTTGTTTACCGAGCAAGCCAGACAGGAACCGTAATTGTGTCGCGGCAGATTATGATACTGGCTTTGCCTGGAATGCATCGCCACTAAGTTGACATTCATTGCACGGATGTCGTAGTTCTAAATGATGTTAGAATTCGTGTAAACCATGTTAACTCCACGAACTCACTGCTCTTGTATCCATCCGAGATCCATCTGTTCCTGTAGAGCTGATTTCACCACAAAACATCCTCGATTGCTTTTAGAGAAGATATCACACTGATGATAGTTATGAGGTGGCACGTGGTCATATCCACTCTGTCTGCAATGCATCTTGACCAGATTGGTCCTTAACAAGAGTACATCATGAATTTGATAAACGTTTTTAGTCTCTTCCTCTACCAAATTGACTGTAGCTTTCTCGTGTTGAGGCAGCGAGTTTATGAGAACATGAGGATTTGTATCCTTGAAAGATAAGACCCTGCTCGTAAAAAGCTTTTGTACGTCAGATTTGAAATTGAGACAGTTCACTACAATATGCCCTGGTCCTCGTTGATGGTAAGGGCAAGTCTGATCCACCTTAAACCAAAAAGGCAGATTTTCCGGTACTGTAAGAGGGGACTTAGTCTGGACATGCCCCTTAGCCAGTAGTAACGGAAATAGTTCTGCGTACAATACGGGTATAGGATCAAATCCTGGTGGCCGCGTTGTATGGTTGTTATTGTATGGAGGACGAGCCTGCTGAAGAGGCTGTTGAGTCCTTTGCTGATTAGGTTGGCTATGCGCAACCTGAGGTTGATTCGTAGAAATAGGCACAGGATTGATAGCAGGAGTCACAGCCGCTACTGGTTGATAACGTCGCCTTTGCTTTCCGAGAGAGATATTCCCAATATCCTGCTCTTTTTTCTTAGGGAGAGCACTACAGTATCACTTTGTACTACTTGATGATCCAGTGTCTTTGACTAGACGTCCTTCTCGGACGTCTTCCTCAAGACGAACTCCCATACCGACCATCTCGGTGAAGTCACTGGGCGCATTGGCAACCATTCTGTCGTAATAAAATGAGCTTAAGGTCTTTAAGAAGATATTTGTCATCTCATTTTCCTCAAGAGGTGGACAAATTTGAGCGGCAATTTCACGCCATCTCTGAGCGTATTCCTTAAAGGTTTCCTTGTCCTTTTGTGACATTGATCTGAGTTGATCTCTGTCGGGTGCCATGTCCAGATTGTATTTATATTGTTGGACGAAGGCAGTGCCAAGATCTCTGAAAGTGCTAATTGTAGCACGGTTTAAACCCATGTACCATTTTAGTGCGGCACCGGTTAAACTATCCTGAAAGTAGTGAATTAGTAAATCCTGATTCTTTGTCTGAGCTGACATTCGCCGAGCATACATCACAAAGTGACTTTGAGGGCAAGAGTTACCCTTGTACTTTTCAAAGTCGTGCACTTGGAATTTGTGCGGGACTTTCAAATTGGGGACCAAGCAGAGGTCTGCGGCGTCCTTTCCAAATAAATCCTGACCGCGAAGGGCCTGCAGTTCTTTCTGGATTCCTAGGAACTGTTCCTGGAACTCATTCATTCTTTCGAACATGTTGTCGTTTCCACCAGAAGGATTGCAGAAATGGAAATACTGTAATTTACACAGTGCTGTGAAAGGAAATCTAAGCTAATGGATCCTGAGTCCTCTCTGAGGAAGGCTCAAGTGCTGGTTCTGGTACTTTCCTTTTCTTTGACCGGGGCTCTTGGGCCGTTGTCGGGTTGTCATCCCTTTTCCAAGTGAAAGGAGCGATCAAATTCCTTTGGTCTTCTTAATTCTCTACAGTGTGTTGCTCTAAAATCTCAATCAGAGCTGTATTTTCTTAGACTCCACATTGAGAATACGGTACTTGTTTCTCCAAGACCTCTTCTTCTTCTGAATTTACAGAGAGTAACCTGAAGTTTTTCCGTCTCAGACATAAAATAAAGGGCAGAGTCCTTTAATAGAAGAACTTCCAGGCGAGGGTAAGACATCCTCAGCTTGAGAGCTCTAGTTTGTACCCAGTGGAGATAAGGCTCCACCGAGACACAGTCTGGTTTTCCTAGAGACTCTCTTCCTTTTCTATGAATGTGTTTCCAAGCATGCACTATTTCCGTCTTTAGTGCCCTGTCATTTTGCATTACGCGGGACATGCCTTATTGGGTATCCAAATTGACGACGAACGAGAATTGGATAATAGTTGATTCCTCCCTTTGTTCCTATAAGGTGTACATTTGGGTAATTTCCACAACGGTCAATGATTCTGATCCCATCATAGATTCGATTGTACTAATCAATGTCAGAGTTGATAAGAGACATGATTCTCTTCGACCAACGTAAAGTATTCTTTTGATGCCAAAATGCAGCAGACTTGGGCAAATGGGAAGTGAATAATTTGTATAGCAGGGGTACACAACATGTGATCATTCATCAGCTGTATAAATTCCTTAAGTGTACAGAATGATACGCATCTGCAAGTAAGGTCAGTACAGGGTTTCCAATCAGAAAAATCTTAATGGCGTTGACATCTACGAAGTTATCAATGTTAGGAAACAAAAATAACCTGTAGGTGAGCAAAACAAAGATGCTCTCGAAAGTGGCCATGTTCCCTATACTAGCAAAGTATAGAGCTTTCTTTATCAAGAATTGGGCTGGCAAACCTTGGATGCCACCATTAGTGGTCATTTGAGTCCTGACTTCTGACTCGTCCAGATAAATTGCTCTTGCAATGGTTTGATCCTTTGGAATTTCTTCCAGTCCAGAAAAGGGAGCTTAATCAGTGATATGCAGACCAGTCAAGTGAGAATACTCCTCCAGCGTTGGTGCTAGCTGATAATCCGGGAATATGAAACAGTGATAGACCGGATCGTAGAACTGGATTAGTGTGGACAGGATTCCTTCGATTACATGAACCCTTAACAAGGACAACAATCCTCCATACTTGGCTCGTGGTTTGTGATCATTCTCGCCAGACTTCTTAAATCCTCTAACTTTGGAACCTTGAGGGTGTACTTATGAGTTTTCCTTCTACCGAAATCCATTAGTGCAATCTCCTTTCTATGACATTTGTAATCATTGTCCTAGTTTTATTTGAAAAAGAGAGACTAGAAGAGAAGATTTTTTTGAATGTTTTTTAAATGAATGTATGAATGCAGCACACAAAAACATAGAAAAAACATGGGGTCAAAGGGTCGGTGTCATGAAGTCAAGGCTCTACCCCCCCTAAGGTTTATACTGGTATTTTTTGTACCTGTCCGTAAAATCATTGATCCCTCTTGGGATAACAACAGCAAGCAGATCGCCAGCGAGCTGATGCATCTTAGAGCGATGTCATATGAGGGTAGTATCACGTGACAACTATTTTCGATAGCTTCCGCACTTCAAAATGGCTTAAGTCTACTAAAAACCTCACACTACGTTCAACAACCAGAGTCGTATAGGCAATGTATCTGTAAAGGGAGTCTCCACTGAGTTTGATGGTCGATCGGGGACTCTTAACTACGATTCACTCCTCGCAAGATTACTCGCATTGCCATCACCTATCTTAGGTGTATACTCAATCTTTCCACATGCGGCATCACACGCATTCCCATTAGCAGAAAAATAAACACAGATATCAATTAGGAAAAGCAGTATATATATTTATCTTAATCATCCTAGACCTCTAGTCTTATGATCCTATACAGACAATGACTCCCCAACAGAGTCATCATTTCTGTCACATTTTGGTGAACTCAAGGTTTTCACCGAAAATTGTAGGAAAGAGAAGACTGGCCCCACGGTGGGCACCATTATTCTCTGTAGCGCGTTTTTTGTGGTCCTGAGTCACGATCGCTTGGGCATTATAGTTCGATTCATTTTTTTATCCTATTGGGCTGATTAAGGAAGGGAAATAGATGTCTCCAATTAACCCTGCTTGCATACTGAGTTTGAACAGCGTCTGTTAGGTTACAGATGCTATGTGGATGTGGGGCCCAATCTTCGGTTATTTTGTTAAGAACACAGTGTCTGGATTATTTGTGAGGTTTTTGGTAATGTGTTTAGTTTTGCTGCTTTTGGGTTGATTTGGTGGAAATACTGGATTCTGGGTTTTTGATTAGTATGCTCGCTAAGATTTTTTTCAATCTTATGCCTACGTATTCCCGTTTGATGAAACAGGGAAATCAGAGCGATCGTAGTTCCTCCTATTCTATGGGAGGAAAAGAGGTTGTTTTGGTGTCTTGTTCAAAGCCCAAGACGTGAAGCTAAAGGTGATTTTTATCTTGTTCAAAGCCCAAGATGTAAAGCTAAAGGGTTTATGGATGAGAGAGAATTTGTCGTCTCTAAAGGGGGATATTTGGTCTGTTTATCACAACTGTCGGGTGATTGATTATAAAGGAGAATTACTTTAACTGGGATATGTGAATCCAACAATGCCATAATTTCCTTTATAGGGGATTTTTAACCTGAAGGAGAAGACTTTAACTCAGTTTAGAGCAATGCCATATTTCCTTAGGAATTTCTCATGCTAAAAGAGGGACAGTGGCATGGATGTAAATAATCCAGAGGCTTGCCGCTTACAGCAATTAGATGGGGGGAAAAGGAGTTGTTGATGTTTGTATGATGTGAGCAAGGCACAAATTTTGATGCTAAAAGGTTGATTGACTCAACCAGGGTTTTCTTTATACAAAGCCTAAGAGGAGGCTAGTGACCCAACAAGAGGCTGCTAACAAGTGACTGACTCGAAAAGAGAGTGCTTTTATGTGTCTTGTACGAAGCCCAAGACGTAGGCTAAAAGGGAAGTGACTCAACAAGAAATTCAGTTTGACAGGTGATTGACTCAACAAGAGAGTCTTTTATACTCAACAAGAGAGTGTTTTGTTGTCTCGTACGAAGCTCGAGATAGAGGCTGAAAGGAGATTGACTCAACAAGAGAGTCTTTTATACTCAACAAGAGAGTGATTTCTATCTCGTACGAAGCCCGAGATGGAGGCTAAAAGTGGTTGACTCAACAAGAGGGTCTTTTATACTCAACAAGAGAGTGTTAAAATGTTAGCTCCGCTGGGGAGAATCATTTGTACAAAGCCCAAGAGGAGGCTACTTATGCTGGTGACTGTTTCAGTTTAGTGACAGGTCCGGTATGTTAGATAAAAGAGAAATCTAGTTCTTATAAAGATTAAAGGTAACGTTGTGCCGTGGCACTGATCGGAGGATGAGGGTTATTTCTTGTTCTTTAAGGAAATGGGTAATCCAAAGGGTATTGAGACTGTCTAAGTCTACTGGTGTTCTGAGAAATCGATTCTCAGATAGTGAATGATCTTTATATGACGCCCAAGAGAAGGCTGGTATGTTAAGGGATGAAGGTCAACCCATTAACTGGTCTGACACTTGACTCAAAAAGACAGGTCTAGTAAATTGATGACTAGGTTCTGTTCCTATACCTGTAGAGGTCTCTGGGTCCTTATACTAAGCCCAAAAGAAGGCATGAGAGCTTTTAAGAAGCCGAAGGGTCCTTGTACAACGCCAAAGAGAAGGCGGGGATGATTTTAAGAAGCTTATGGGTCTCCAAACCCCAAGAAGTTCAAGACATGCCATTCACCGAGAATAGATCAAGCCAGGAAAGTCCGAGAATTTGGAAGAAACTCAAGAGATGCCATTCACAGAGAAAAGATCATCTCTGGGGAGTTAGAGTTTCTTTGACAATGTCTAAGGGTGACAGTCTGAGAAAGGGTTCACCGAGAATGCTGCCTTTCACGTCTCCATATTGTTTAACCCCAAGAGGAGGGAAGACTGTGTCTCGTAATCCTATGGGGATCTAGTTTTGTTTGTATTTAAGAGTGATAAACAGGGCTTGACCTAGTGCTAGACGTAGTTGCCGGGGAAAATTCTAAATAACTATACTAGTATTACACAGTTGATATTTGACAAGTATATAAAATTTTGTGAAAGAAGACTTACAATGAGCAGCCCTACAATACAGTTATATATATATATATATATATATATATATGAAAGCGGATAAAGAAAGCGGGTAAACACTTACTCGGATGTAGAGCTTCCATGGTTTTTTTTAGTTGTTCAACAAAGAAAGCTTTGATAACAGTATTATATTCTAAATCAAAGGAGAAAGTGCTTTGAAAAGATTGTTGGGGCTTACAGCTCAAGGAGAGGCCCAAGGTTTTATTAGTGATTGCACTGTTGTTTTGAAATTGTACAGGGACTTATACAAGTGACTTAGGCCCAAAAAAGGTCTTCTGTACAAAGGGATGGGTCTTACACTCTCCCAAGAGGCCCAAAGGGTTTAAAGAAAAGGAATGGGGCTTATAACACGAGGGTAGGCCCAAAGGGTTTTGTTAGAAAAATGATGATCGCGCCGAGATTTCTTTAACGTACTGGGTCTAATACAATACATTGAGGCCCAAAAAGGTTTTATCTACAAGGGATGGGTCTTACACTCTATTAGAGGCCCAAAGGTTTATTTTTGTACAAGTGGTGGGGCTTACAGCCCAAGGAGAGGCCCAAAGGTTTTTGTTAAAAAGGCGACGATCGCACCGAACTTTTTGATGGTGTCGGGACTTATACAATACACCGAGGCCCACAAAGGTTTGTATTTACAAAGGATTGGGTTTTACACTCTACCAAGAGGCCCAAAGAGTTTTGAAAATGATTGATGAGGTTTGAAATCAAAGACCCTAATTTTCTTTCCCTTTAAAAGTAAATATTTAAAAAAAATCAATAAAAATGATAAAAATACCAAATGAGTTTGAATAAACCATTTGTGATTTTTGTTTAAGGTTTTAAAAATGAGGTTTTAATCACAAGATGAATTAAAACTCATTTGGTTTTGATTTTCAAGGTAAATATTCACTTTTAAAATGTTTAAAAACAATTAAAAAGGAATTTATTCACAAAAATAATAATTATATTAAATAAATAATATAAACTTGATTTTTTTGTGGAATAAAACATTTCAACATTTTTGTGATTTTTTACAAAAAGAACCAATCAATAATAATTAAAATTGAGAGAGTTATTAATTTTCCAAACTATTAAAAATAATATGAAAAATAGCAGAAAAGTGGAAAAAATAGCAAAAAGAGGGTCTGGGGCGAGGGGGATTCGAACCCCAGACCTCTTGTATATAGGGCGCGTGCCTTACAACTGGGGTGGTGATACATCCGTTGATTGAAACACAACCACAAATATACAAGGCTTGCCTTGTTTTTGGCCTGGCCCAAGGCAAGGCAAGGCAAGATTTTGGTTAGAAACGTGAAGGCCATAACTTTCTCATATCTCCATGGATTGGAACAAAATTTAGGTCTATCCTGTCTAGAATTTCACAAGGAATCCAATGGTGGTGGTGTTTTTTTTCAGATCATGCTCCTATTGAAAAACCCGATAGTGGTTTTGAAATAGGCCATGATTTGCATTTTCTGTGCTATCTCTTGTTACAGGCATGGATTACATGATAAATTGGTATAAACACAACACATATAACATGTATAAGATGTGCATGATCAGTGGACCTCAAAGCAATGCATATTTCAAAGAGTTCAAGTTACGATGCTTACCTCTTTTTGGAGCTTTTGTGCAATCTGCCAAGTGCTTTGTTCCAGAAATGAGTTAATGCTTTGGACACCCTCAAATGATCTCTTAGAAGTTTTTAGGATGGTTGGAATCAGCTGGAAACCTCAGGAACAAGTTTGAGCTCTTTCTTGCAAAAGGGGCAAAAGTGGCCAAAATAGTAACTTTCTCAAATGGTGATCCAGATGGGGGGAACCATTTGGGACAGTTCAAGGATGATATTTGGAGTGTGTTTGAGGTTTTATCTGGTTTGGAAAGTGATTGAATCAAGACATGGCTTGAAAAATGCACAAAAGTCCAATTTTGAGGTTTTGAGAGGTGACTTTGTGATTTTGGCGTTACAGGTCACTTGTGAGTGTTTGGATCACCTCTATATGATATTTATGAGGTGTGTGTGTGATTGGTTTGGTTAGAATTGCTCTCAAACTCAAAAACTCAGAGTTACCTTGCTAAAGAAGGTATTTTTGCCTAGAGAAAGAGATTTTGAGGAAAGCATCAGTTCGATGGCTTTGGTGTACTCAAACTGATCACAAATGAGCTCTATTTATAGTAGAGCAAGTTTGTTTTGGGAGAAATTATGATTGGAAACTGCACCAGAGGTTTGGCCAATGTTGATCAATGAGAATCCAAGTCTCCTCTAATCATTGACTAGAGGTTAGGGCACAGGCTGCTGGTTCCCTTGGTCTTGGATATGTCTTGACTGAATTTAGTTGGAAATGGCTCAGTCCGTGCCACCTTGGTGCATCCATTAAATGCTCCAAAACAAAATTGGAGTCTTGTCCCTCTTTTAGGCATTTCTAGGTTTGGCATGCTACTTTTGGTTCCATAGACTTGACCTAAATCAAACTTGATGGATTAATTTCATAGGTGTTATAGGGTGTATTGAATCATGTCCCAAAGTTTGGGAGCATGCCTAGGTCAAAATTCAAAGATACAGTTGACTTTTTCCCGCGAAACCCTAATTGTGGTTCTAATGAGCTTGAAACTTGTTGATCAAGCTTCTTGGGTTAATCCATTATTGCAAATGGATCAATGTGATGTATTTGAGACCCTCAAATCCTCTCTTGAGGTCTTGGCTCATGTTTTATCCCAAAAGTCAACTTAGGGGGTGAATTAGGTCAAGAAACCCTAATTCTTTATTCTTTTATGAATGCATCCCCTGAGGCAAAATTGACTTGATGATTGGGTTCATGATGTCCCTTGGAGCATCATAGGTTATGCTTTGAAGCATTGGCTCATTCCCAGAGGAAAATTTCCATCTGGAGGCCCTAGTCGACCAAAACCCTAATTTAGTGATACTGTTGATTTTGAGGCTTGATCAACTCAGAATGCTGCAACCTTGTGCTTGATTCTTGCCGTGGGAGTGCTCTTAATCCATTGGGGATGTTTGAGAGGCTAGACAAGTTGAATATCATGTCATTCCTTGATTGATCCTTTGTCTAAGAACACTAAGAGGGCTTGAAACCCTAAGTTTGATTGTAGTGAAGGCTCACCCATATTTGGGGACACTAATGAGGCATGATGGTTCATCCATATTATGATGATGGTTTGCATAATGATGGGGAATCTTAGTGGTCAAAATTTGGGGTATGACAATATGCTGACAAAAACTGACACGACATACAGACTAGTTGATGAACACGACTGGATACTCGGCCACTGCGGGGGACGAAGAGGTACCACTGGGTTCAAAATAGCAATTCTGCCTTGCTTATGAGAGAGATGGTCCCTGCGGGGAACAACGCTGATCGGGCTTAGGAGATAAAACTCAGCGGGGGGTGTCAAATGAAACATGGTCTCTGACACAGTTGATCCTTCGTTCAGACGTACTGGTTTAGAAGGAGTACTTTGATTCTGCACTTTGAAGCTCAATTTCTTCTGGAGAAACAGTCCGTGTTCTTTCGATGTTCAACAGTCAAAAGAAAATGCCATCTTTATTTTAAAAGCAGAAAAAGTTTCACAAGTAAATTCATTTTTTGTTTTATTCCAAGAATCGTTGATCATGTTAAAATGTCGTTCTATAAAGCTAAAACAAATGAGAATTATAAACAAAAGCACCAGGGCTTAAATTTTTTTGATAGGATGGAAATCAGCCAAATGCGTGATTCCATAGAGTATTTACAAAGTTAGAAAATGGTAATTTAAGGGAAAAGGGCTACATTGAAACGTAACGACCGCTATCCTTCTACCAACTTTGAATTCTGGACATCCTGAGCTTCTGTTGAAGATGACCTTGACTGGAGTTTTCCCGGATGGATGGTATTACTGCTGAGGAGCTGAACTTATTAGACGTAGTTACTTGCCATTAATCCCTAACTTTTGCCTGGATTGTACTTTTGAGATTTCCAATCCACCGAGATGATTTTTTATTATGTCTCTAATTTTTGCCTGGACCGCCCTTTCGGGTTTTCAATCCACCGTGACGATTTTTTTTTTTATTTAGGAGAAGTATTTCTTGACTACGTCAACATTGGTGGGTTAGGCAAATTCCTCTCCATCCATGGTTGCAAGTCTCAAGGCACCGCCTGAGAAAGCTTTCTTGACCACATAGGGCCATCATAATTCGGAGTCCACTCGCCCTGGGAATTTGTAAGAAATGATTGTATCTTCTTGAGCACGAGGTCTCCTTTCCTGAAGACGTGAGGTCGGACCTTTTTTTCAAACGCCTTCTTCATTCTCTGTTGATACAACTGACCGTGGCATAAAGTTGTTATTCATTTTTCTTCGATTAGGTTTAGTTCATCGTGAAGACTTTGACACCATTCAGCCTCTGTTAGCTTAGCTTCCATCAATACCCGGATTGATGGGATCTCTACTTCTATGGGGAGCACTGCTTCCATGCCATATACTAGAGAGAAAGGGGTTGCCCCTGTTGAAGTGCAGACATATGTATGATAACCGTGAAGAGCAAAGGGTAGCATCTCGTGCCAATCTTTGTAAGTTATAACCATCTTTTGAACGATCCTCTTGATGTTCTTGTTAGGCGCTTCTACCGCGCCGTTCATCTTAGGTCGGTAGGGAGATGAGTTATGGTGTTCGATCTTAAACTCAGCGCACAACTCTTTCATCATCTTAATGTTCAAGTTAGATCCATTATCCGTAATGATCTGGATTGGAACACCATAATGGCAAATGATATTGTTTTAATGAATCGGACCACCACTTGTCAGGTCACATTAGCGAATGACGCTGCTTCAACCCACTTGGTGAAGTAATCAATGGCTACCAGGATGAACTGATGTCCGTTCGAAGCCTTGGGTTCAATCATGCCAATCATGTCGGTTCCCCATATGGAAAAAGGCCATGTGTCACACCCTTCTACCCCACATACCATTTCTAGTAAGACTTTTCATATTATCAGAGTAAAAACAACACAAAGGGTGCCACATAATATTCAAAACATCATGTAAACAATCATTGTCCTGTCCCGTAACATGGGTTATGCTTTTCATCATAATAAAATCATTAACTACGCAGCGGAATCAACATCTCAAATTCAATTCAATAAAATGTTTCATAAAGAAATGTGTCCAATCAAAATAACATCAACAATGAGGAACTTCAAACATAAACCAAAAGAACTCGAGGTTCGCAACAATTTTCCCAACCCGATGTTACATGACACAGTGCAGGACACCTCTAACTAGACAGTAATAACGGAACACTCCAAAGCTACTTCCTTCGTCACCTCGTAGCTATTCTTGGTTATCTGCAAGTTACCCACATAAGAGGCAACATTTCCAAGCAGGCAGGGTGAGAAAACATAATTCATTATAGTAATACAAAGACATGGAAAATAAATAATTAAGCAACAACAACATCGGAATCATCATCAACAATTATTCTCAACACAATTTTGACTACTTCATAAAATGCAATGTAAACATAATGGCATGCAAGGATGCATGTGGTACCGATTTTTCTCCATGTGATGGACACTGGCCATCAACCCTCCACAAGGGAGCACATCATAACAACATATCACTCCAATCCGCACTATGGGATTGAAGCTACCAATAGGCCGAAGCCCCAACATAAAAGTGCCATGAAATGCAATGATGCTAAACTCCTCATTTCATCCAAATATCCACATGTGCATCATTCATTTCATCTCAACAATATTCATCATAAAATCATGTTTCATCAATTATTTATCATCAACACCTCGACTCCAAAGGAAACAACTCGATAAAACATTGAGAAACTTCAAGAAAGCAGCAAAAATATAAGACAACCAGCAGTCTGACACGGTCGCCCGTGTCCTGTGACACGGCCCGTGTCAGGAAACCTGAGACACGATTCCAAAACATGAAAAAAAGTAGTAAGTCAGTGGCCTGACACGGCCACCTGTGTCCTGTGACACGGCCCGTGTCAGAAAGTCTGGGACCAATTTCCAAAAAATCAAATTTTTCATACAAGACCAGAAAGCTGACACGGCTGCCCGTGTCCTGTGACACGGCCCGTGTCAGAGTGCGACAAAACCCACTTCTCCCAAACCGTGATTTTTCTGCATTTTTTATTCCCATTACCCCATAATCAGTATTCTACACGAAATTTGATCAAAAACACTCACCAAATACACATATAGTAATACATATCAATTAAATCTGTCAAACTTTCATCACATTGCTCATTCTACATCAACAATCATCGAAATCAACATAATTCATACAATTCTTAACCTATTCATCTCCAATTCCTATAAAACTATAAGAAATTATGAACTCTCCCCATACCTTAGAGTAATCCGAAGCTTTTTCCTTCTTTCTTCAAGATTCCTCTAGTAATCCTCAAGCCCTAGCTCTCCTTCTTCTCTCTTCTTCAGTGTTCTTCACAAAAGATACGATAAAGTGAGAAATTGGTCGTTCTCCTTCCTTTGGCTAACAAGTCCCAACTTATGAACTTCCCATCCTATCCTTTCTTATTTTCCCATAAGACCACCTTGCCCTTTCTCATTTTATTTTAAATAATAATAATAATATAAATACCACATGCTCATTTATTTTATTAAAATTATTCAAAAATTGTCCTTTTTCTCCCAAATTCTCCAAAATCATCAAAAACCTCTTAATTCCTTCTAAATTAATTAAATAATTGATTTAGATTTTCGGGTCGTTACAACTCTCCCCTACTTTAAGAATTTTCGTCCTAAAAAATTACCTGAAGTAAACAGAGTCGGACACGACTCCTTCATCTGATCTTCACGCTCCCAAGTCCAACTATCACCAGCTGGTCCGCCCCACAACACTTTCACTAAAACAATCTCTTTACCTTGCAGTTGCTTCAATTCTCGACCATCAATCCTCACAGGCAAAGCTTCTATCGTCAGGTTATCCTTCACCTGAACGTCATCCATTTGAATTACATGTGACGGATCTGGAATATACTTCCTCAACTGCGACACATGAAACACATCATGCAAATTTGCAAGTGATGGTGGTAAAGCCACCCGATAGGAAACCTCTCCTATCCTCTGCATAATCTGATACGGACCAACAAAGCGCGGAGTGAGCTTTCTAGACTTCAAGGCTCGTCCCACACCAGTCATCGGAGTAACTCTTAAGAACACGTGGTCTCCATCTTGGAATTCAAGTGTTTTTCTTCTCTTATCGTGGTAACTCTTCTGACGACTTTGTGACGTCTTCATTTTATCCTGAATCATTTTAATCTTCTCCGTTGTCTCCTGAACAATCTCGGGTCCAAGTTCAGAGCTCTCTCCCGATTCATACCAACACAATGGAGTTCGACAACGTCTACCATACAACGCCTCATATGGAGCCATCCCAATACTAGCATGAAAGCTGTTATTGTATGTAAACTCGATCAACGGCAAGTGACTATCCCAAGATCCTCCTTGATCCAGCACACAAGCTCTCAACAAATCTTCTAAAGATTGGATTGTTCTTTCCGTCTGACCATCTGTCTGCGGGTGATAAGTAGAACTCATCCTTAACTTAGTACCCAAAGCATCTTGTAGACTCTTCCAAAACCTTAACGTAAACCGCGGATCTCTATCCGATACAATACTCGAAGGTGTTCCATGCAACTTCACAATATCATCAATATAAATCTCAGCTAACTTCTGCATAGAATAATTAATCCTCATTGGCAAGAAATGCGCCGACTTAGTTAACCTATCCACAATTACCCATATCGAGTCATTACCTCTTGCAGTCTTCGGTAACCCAGTCACAAAATCCATGGAAATGCTATCCCATTTCCATTCATGAACATTCAACGGCTGTATCATACCTGAAGGCTTCTGATGTTCAATCTTGGACTTCTGACAAGTCAAACATGCATACACAAATTCAGCAATATCTCTTTTCATACCTGGCCACCAAAATAATCTACGCAGGTCTTGATACATCTTCATAGCACCAGGATGAATACTTAATCGACTTCTATGTCCTTCTTCCAAAATACTCTTTTTGATTCCATAAATATCCGGAATACATACTCTATCTCGAAATCTCAAAACTCCATCTTCATCAATTCGGAACTCACCTCCATTACCTTGATTAATCTTCATTAATTGGTCAACTAATTTCAAATCAGATTTCTGACCTTCCCGAATTTCCTCCAAAATTCCACTAGTCAGCTTTAGCATGCCTAATTTCACACTATCAGCGGTCGTCTCACACAACAAACTCATGTCTCTGAATTGCTCAATCATTTCAAGTTCTTTTACCATAAGCATCGAAATATGCAATGACTTTCTACTCAAAGCATCAGCCACTACATTTGCTTTACCGGGATGATAATTTAAATCGAACTCAAAATCCTTCAACAATTCTAGCCACCTTCTCTGCCTCATGTTCAACTCTTTATGATCGAACAAGTATTTCAAACTTTTATGATCACTGAATACCTCAAATTTCGAACCAAAAAGATAATGCCTCCAAATCTTCAGCACAAATACTACAGCAGCCAACTCTAAGTCGTGTGTAGGGTAATTCCTCTCATGGACTCTTAACTGCCTAGAAACATAAGCGACCACTTTACCATTCTGCATTAAAACTCCACCAAGGCCCATCTTTGAAGCATCACAATAAACCACAAAGGGCTCACTCGGGTCTAGCAAAACTAACACCGGAGCAGTCGTCAACTTTTTCTTTAGTTCTACAAAACTCTCCTCACAAGCGACATCCCACACATACGCTTGCCCCTTTCGAGTCAATTGCGTCAAAGGAAAAGCCAACTTAGAAAAACCTTCAATGAACTTACGATAATAACCAGCCAATCCAAGAAAACTACGAATTTCCGTAGCAGACTTCGAAATCTCCCACTGCAACACCACATCAATCTTCGAGGAATCCACAGAAATTCCACCACTTGAAATCACATGGCCCAGGAAACTCACTTCTTTCAACCAGAACTCGCACTTTGACAACTTAGCATATAATTTCTTTTTCCTCAAAACTTGTAACACAATCTTCAAATGTTCTGCATGTTCTTCTTCTGATTTAGAATATACCAAGATGTCATCTATGAAAACCACCACAAACTTATCAAGATATTCATGAAAGATCCTGTTCATATACTCCATGAACACACCAGGCACGTTAGAAACTCCAAATGGCATCACCGTATATTCATAATGACCATACCTCGTTCTGAAAGCTGTTTTCGGAATATCATCAGCTTTAACTCTAATCTGATGATAACAGGATCTCAGATCAATCTTACTGAACACACAAGCACCTACGAGTTGATCCATCAAATCGTCGATTCTCGGAAGCGGATACTTATTCTTGATGGTCATCTTATTCAACTGCCGATAATCGACACACAATCTCATACTACCATCCTTCTTCTTAACGAGCAACACTGGAGCACCCCACGGAGATACACTAGGTCGAATGAACTTCTTTTCTAATAATTCTTCTAGTTGTTTCTTTAGCTCACTCAATTCCGAAGCAGACATCCGATAAGGAGTCATCGACACTGGACTCGTACCTGGCATTAAGTCCACAGTAAACTCAACTTCAAGTTCCGGAGGTAAATCACTTATATCCTCAGGAAACACATCTTGAAACTCATAAACCACAGGCAACTCAGCACTGACGGCTCCACCATCAGCTGGCAACGATGCAAACACTGCGAACATCGACGCTTCATCTAATAAAAGTTCACCCACTTGTTTAGCAGATAAGAACATCAGCTCACCGTCCTCACCTAACTCTGGAAACCTCACCGCCTTGCTATAACAATTAATATGACGTAGTTGAACTCCAACCAGTTCATACCAAGGATAACATCGATTTGGTGCAAAGGTAAGCACACCAAATCCATCACAAAATTCTTCTCAAAGATTGTCAAAGGACACTTCAAACAAACAAGCATGGTAGTCACCGAACCATTAGCCAGAGTCTCTATTATCATACTACCATTCATGTTAGACAAATTCAAACCCAATCTAGTAGCACACTCAAGAGAGATAAATGAATGCGTAGCTCCAGTATCAATAATAGCAATCAACTCAACATTGTTAATAAAACAAGTACCTCGAATTAAGTTGTCCATCTTGGGAACCTCTGAGCCAGCCAAAGCAAACACTCTCTCAGTAGTCTGGGCAGCAGTAGCAGTCTTCTTTAGTTTCTGGCATTGAGTACTGATATGCCCGTGTTCACCACAGTTGAAACAGGTTGGATCCTCATTCGGACAATCACCAATTCTATGCCCAGTCTTACCACAACGGTAACATCTCAGAACTTTGTTAGTACACACATCAGCTTTGTGACCTGACTCTCCATACTTATAGCACTTAGTAGGTGCATTAACAGCTCCCCTACTTGACTTCTTCTCATCTGATACCTTCTGCTTCCCCTTATCACCTTGGGTCGTATAAGGTTTTACTCTAAACTGACCCTTATCTTTCTTTTCACTTAGCTATTTGTAGAGAGCGGATCGAGCTCTGCTATCCTCATCATAGATTCTACTCTTGTTTATCAGTACCGCATACCTGCGAATCTGTTGGCATCCAATCCCTTGCTTAATCTCTGGTCTCAGCCCATTCTCAAATTCGAGACACTTAGAAAGTTCAGCATCTGCACGGTTGTAATGAGGACAAAACTTCACAAGCCTCTCAAATTTGGCAGCATACTCCGCCACAGTCATATTCCCTTGCTTCAATTCAATGAATTCTACTTCCATCTTACCACGAGCATCTTCAGGAAAATACTTGCCTAGAAATTCTTGCTTGAACACGTTCCAAGTCACCACAGTTCCAACATCTTCCAGCCTTTGACGGGTGTTATCCCACCAGTCCTCGACCTCTTCTTCCAGCATAAGCGTTCCGAACTGCACTTGCTGTGCATCAGAGCACCCCATCACTCTAAAAATATTCTCAATCGTCTTGAGCCACTTTTGTGCGCTCGTCGGGTCATAAGTTCCTTCAAACTTCAGTGGGTTGTTCCTCTGAAACTTCTCCAACGCACGAAACTCATCAGGAGCATGGTTTCGAGAAAGAGCTGCAATATCATCAGCAAGAGCACGTGTGTTGTTTCCAGCCATTCTGTACAACACACACCACGTCAGAAAGAAACAAATAATCGTTAACAAATAACGACTCACAACAGACTGACAACACAAAACTTGGCCGGACAGACCGACCTGCTCTGATACCACTAATGTAACACCCTTCTACCCCACATACCATTTCTAGTAAGACTTTTCATATTATCAGAGTAAAAACAACATAAAGGGTGCCACATAATATTCAAAACATCAAGTAAACAATCATTGTCCTGTCCCGTAACACGGGTTATGCATTTCATCATAATAAAATCATTAACTACGTAGCGTAATCAACTTCTCAAATTCAATTCAATAAAATGTTTCATAAAGAAATGTGCCCAATCAAAATAACATCAACAATGAGGAACTTCAAACATAAACCAAAAGAACTCGAGGTTCGCAACAATTTTCCCAACCCGATGTTACATGACACAGAGCAGGACACCTCTAACTAGACAATAATAACGGAACACTCCAAAGCTACTTCCTTCATCACCTCGTAGCTATTCTTGGTTATCTGCAAGTTACCCACATAAGAGGCAACATTTCCAAGCAGGCAGGGTGAGAAAACATAATTCATTATAGTAATACAAAGACATGGAAAATAAATAATTAAGCAACAACAACATCAGAATCATCATCAACAATTATTCTCAACACAATTTCGACTACTTCATAAAATGCAATGTCAACATAATGGTATGCAAGGATGCATGTGGTACCGATTTTTCTCCATGTGATGGACACTGGCCATCAACCCTCCACAAGGGAGCACATCATAACAACATATCACTCCAATCCGCACTATGGGATTGAAGCTACCAATAGGCCGAAGCCCCAACATAAAAGTGCCATGAAATGCAATGATGCTAAACTCCTCATTTCATCCAAATGTCCACATGTGCATCATTCATTTCATCTCAACAATATTCATCATAAAATCACGTTTCATCAATTATATATCATCAACACCTCGACTCCAAAGGAAACAACTCGAGAAAACATTGAGAAACTTCAAGAAAGCAGTAAAAATATAAGACAACCAGCAGTCTGACACGGTCGCCCGTGTCCTGTGACACGGCCTGTGTCAGGAAACCTGACACACGATTCCAAAACATCAAAAAAAGTAGTAAGTCAGCAGCCTGACACGGCCACCCGTGTCCTGTGACACGGCCCGTGTCAGAAAGTCTGGGACCAATTTCCAAAAAATCAAATTTTTCATACAAGACCAGAAAGCTGACACGGCCGCCTGTGTCCTGTGACACGGCCCGTCTCAGAGTGCGACAAAATGCACTTTTCCCAAACCGTGATTTTTCTGCATTTTTTATTCCCATTACCCCATAATCAGTATTCTACACGAAATTTGATCAAAAACACTCACCAAATACACATATAGTAATACATATCAATTAAATCTGTCAAACTTTCATCACATTGCTCATTCTACATCAACAATCATCGAAATCAACATAATTCATACAATTATTAACCTATTAATCTCCAATTCCTATAAAACTATAAGAAATTATGAACTCTCCCCATACCATAGAGTAATCCGAAGCTTTTTCCTTCTTTCTTCAAGATTCCTCTAGTAATCCTCAAGCCCTAGCTCTCCTTCTTCTCTCTTCTTCAGTGTTCTTCACAAAAGATACGATAAAGTGAGAAATTGGTCGTTCTCCTTCTTTTGGCTAACAAGTCCCAACTTATGAACTTCCCATCCTATCCTTTCTTATTTTTCCATAAGACCACCTTGCCCTTTCTCATTTTATTTTAAATAATAATAATAATATAAATACCACATGCTCATTTATTTTATTAAAATTATTCAAAAATTGTCCTTTTTCTCCAAAATTCTCCAAAATCATCAAAAACCTCTTAATTCCTTCTAAATTAATTAAATAAATAATTAAATAATTGATTTAGATTTTCGGGTCGTTACACCATGGGGAAGAAAAAACATTGAGATGCGTTGGCGGTACATGGATTTTTTCTGAGTATATCTGACACCTGTGACACCTCCTCATGTACTTGTAGCAATCGGATTCCATTGTCAGCCAATAATACCCTGCTCTCATAATTTTTCTCGCCATTGTGTGTCTGTTGGCATGAGTGCCAAAGGATCCTTCATGAATTTCTTTCATCAACATGTTTGCTTCTGGTCCGTCTACACATTGGAGCAAGACCATGTCAAAGTTTCTTTTATGAAGTGTGTCACCGCTTAGGAAGAAGCTTCCTGCCAACCTTCTGAGGGTCTTTCGGTCTTTTCTTAATGCCTCAGGTGGGTATTCTTATATCTGAAGGAAGCGTTTGATATCGTGATACCAAGGTTTGTCGTCTATGACTGCTTCAATCATGAAGATGTAGGCGGGCCGTTCAAGGCGAATTATGTCAATCTTAGGTAAGTCGTTCCATTGACCTACATTAATCATGGAAGAGAGAGTGTCTAATGAATCAGCCATGTGATTCTCCTCACGAGGGATATGGTGAAACTCGTCTCTGTTGAAGAATGGTAACAACCTTCTCGCGTAATCTTTGTAAGGAATCAATCCTGACTGGTATGTGTTCCAATCCCCTTTGATCTGATTGATAAACAGGGCTGAGTCGCCATATACATCCAATTTATTGATCCTTAAGTCGATCGCTTCTTCGAGACACATGATACAAGCTTCGTATTCGGCCTCGTTGTTTGTGCACTTGAATGTCGGTCGAGCAGTGAGAGGAATATGGGTACCCTGAGGTGTTATGATAATTGCCCTAATTCCTTTTTTGTAATGATTGACAGCTCCGTCAAAGATAAGTCCCCACTGGGAACCTGGTTCTGGCCCTTCACTGGGTAGCGGTTCATCGCAATCTTTCATTTTTAGATACATAACATCTTCGTCTGGGAAGTCAAATCCGACTGATTGTTGATCGTCAATTGGTTGATGAGCCGAATGATCGGCCAAAACACTTCCCTTGACGGCTTTCTGATCATGGTACTCAATGTCGTATTCTGATAACAACATCTGCCAACAGGCAACTCTTCCCGTGAGAGCGGGTTTTTCAAAGACATACTTGATTGGATCCATTTTGGAGATTAACTAAGTAGTGTGACGAATCATATACTGGCAAAGACATTTGGCTGCCTAAGCCAGAGCACAACAAGTTTTCTCAAGCATAGTGTACCGAGTCTCGCAGTCGGTAAATTTCTTGCTCAAATAGTAAATGGCAGACTCTTTCCTTTTGGTTTCGTCTTGTTGGCCAAGTACACAGCCCATTGAGTCTTCTAAGACTGTTAGGTAGACAATCAGTGGTCTTCCTTCCACTGGAGGTGATAGAATTGGTGGATTCAATAGGTATTCCTTAATACTTTCGAAGGTGGTTTGGAAGTCTTCCGCCCAAACGCAGTCCTGATTCATTTTGAGTAATTTGAAGATCGGCGCACATGTCGCGGTCATGAGTAATATAAATCTGGAAATATAGTTCAAATGTCCCAGGAATCCTCTGAATTATTTTTCAGTCTTTAGAGAAGGCATTTCTTGAATGACCTTGACCTTGTCAGGATCAACCTCAATTCCTTTTTGGCTGACGTTGAACCCTAAGAGTTTCCCTGAACGAACACCAAATGTGCACTTATTGGGATTCAAGCGGAGTTTGCACTTTCTCATACGCTCGAATAGCTTTGACAAGTGGGTCACATGCTCCTCTTCTATTTTAGATTTGGCAATCATATTATCGACATATACTTCGATTCCTTTGTGTATCATGTCATGAAACAGAGTAGTCATGGCCCTTTAATAGGTTGCCCCGACGTTCTTTAAACCGAACGACATTACCTTGTAACAAAACGTGCCCCATGGGGTGATGAAGGATGTTTTCTCAATGTCTTTCGGTGCCATTTTTATCTAGTTATAGCCCGAGAATCCATCCATAAAGGAGAAGACTTTGAACTTTGTTGAATTGTCTACCAGCATGTCTATGTGCGGTAAGGGAAAGGCATCCTTTGGACTTGCTTTGTTTAGATCCCTGTAGTCTACACACATTCTGACCTTTCCATCCTTTTTCGGAACTGGTACTATGTTGGCTAGCCATTGAGGATATTCAGACGTGGTGAGGAAACCCGCGTCAACCTATTTTTGAACTTCCTCTTTGATTTTGATGGTCATGTCCGGATGAGTCCGTCTTAGTCTTTGTTTTACCGGCAGCCATTCTGATCTCAACGGTAGAAGATGTTCCACGATGCTGGTATCCAACCCTAGCATATCCTGATAGGACCAAGCGAATACATCGAGAAACTCTTTGAGAAGCTTTATCAAACTTTCTTTGACAGTCGGACTGAGCAGTGCCCCAATCTTGACTTCTTTTCTCTCTTCTTTTGAACTTAAGTTGACCGTTTCTAATGGCTCTTTGTGAGGTTCAATGTATCTTTCATCTTGTCTGAGTAATCGGGAGATCTCTTCTGGAATTTATTCGTCATTTTCTTCTTCAGCCTTAAATACCGGGAATTCAAAGTTGGGAGAAGGCATTAGATCGTATGTTTCAATGGGGTTTAACACAAGCAATCTACATGACATGATGATTGTTTTTTAGAAGAGATAGAGAGAAATGCAAGAGTGTGTGCAGTATAATTTTTTGAAAGATGCATGTTTTTATTATTTGAGTTGTTTTTTAGGATTGCCATTTTCTGAAAAAGCGAAAAGAATAAACAGCAATAAATTTGGAAATTACAGAACGACGTTATTTTATTTATGATCTTGTCGATTCTTGAAACTACAGTCCTATAATACAAAACTCAGTCGCTTTGGGCGAAACGAAGAGGGACATTTACAGAAAGTGAGCCCTATCAAAACATCCATTTCACCTGGGCAAGGTGAAAGGTTAAAGTAAAGACGGCAATTACTTAGACTTATGAACGACTTCCGGAACGTTGACAGCAACCCATTGGCGGAGAACTCCTCGATGAATCACAAAGTCTGGTACCTTCTTTCTTAATTTGTCTTCAAAAATAATGCTAATTTCTGGCGGAGCAGGATAGTTGGAATCTGTCTCTTAGGCAGAGTTGTCGTAGGAGGATTCCTCAGCTGTATCTTGTACAGTGTTTGTACTCTCAGGTAGATCTCCCCATCCAGTTGGTTGGATGTCTTTGAGCCTGATACGAGAGCTTTCGGGAGCGGTTTACTTGACCAGGTAGTGTAGCGCAGTTTTTGTGGTTTCGAATCACTATCGCTTTGGTACTACAGTTCGATTCATTTTTTATCCTATTAAAGCTGATGAAGGAAAGGAATAGATGTCTCCAATTAACCCTGCTTGTTAACTGAGGTTAAACAGTCAAAACTATTGGTTTACAGATGCGGCTTTAGTTCGTAGGTCTCTTTCTGCTTATTTTGTTCAGAACGAAATATCGGGATTGTTCATGGGGAATTTGTTGGGATACTGTGCTAGATTGGCAAGAGGTAGGGGACTTTGGGGTTTTTCGATTAGAGTGCTCGCTAAGATTTTTTGTCAATCTTATGCCTACGTATTCCTGGGATAGGGAAATCAGAGTGATCGTAGTTCCTCCTATTCTATGGGAGGAAATGGTGTTTTGGTGTCTTGTTCAAAGCCCAAGACATGAAGCTAAAGGTGGTTTGTATCTTGTTCAAAGCCCAAGATGTGAAGCTGAAGGGTCTATTTGTATCTTGTTCGAAGCCCAAGATGTGAAGCTAAAAGGGTGTTGACTTTAGAGAGAATTTGTCATCTCTAAAGAGGTTTATTTGTCACAATTATTGGGTGACTAATTATAAAGGAGAATTACTTTACCTGGGATATGCGAATCCAGCAATGCCATAATTTCCTTTATAGGGAATTTTCAACCTGAAGGAGAAGACTTTAACTCAGTTTAGAGTAATGCCATCTTTCCTTAGGAATTTCTCATGCTAAAAGAGGGACAGTGGCGTGGATGTAAATAATCCAGAGGCTTGATGCTTACAGCAATTAGACGAGGAAAAGGAGTTGTTGATGTTTGTATACTGTGAACGAGGCACAGCTTTTGATGCTAAAAGGTTGATTGAATCGAACGAGGATTTCTTTATACAAAGCCTAAGAGGAGGCTATTGACCCAACAAGAGGATGCTTCTGGGTCTTGTACGAAGCCCAAGATAGAGGCTAGAAGGGTTGACTAAGCAAGAGACTGTTTTTATATGTGTCTTGTACGAAGCCCAAGACGGAGGCTAAAAGGGTTTAACTCAACAAGAGAGTCTTTTATACTCACCAAGAGAGTGATTTGTATCTCGTACGAAGCCCGAGATGAAGGGTAAAGGTGATCGACTCAACAAGAGAGTCTTTTTATACTCAACAAGAGAGTGTTTTGTACTAGGCTTAAGAGATAGTACGTTCGCGGTAGAAAGATCTAGACTCTTTGAAATACTGTTCTATTAAGATGACTAATTTCTGTTCCTATACCTTTAAGAGGTCGTCGGGATAATTTGTACGAAGCCCAAGAGGAGGCGAGAAAAACTTTTAAGAAGCCGAAGGGACAATTTGTATGAAGCCCAAGAGGAGGCTATCTTCCCGGAGGAAGAATCATTATACGAAGCCTAAGAGGAGGCTGTGAAAACTTCTAAGAAGCCGACAGGTCCTTGTACAACGCCCATGAGGAGGCGGGGATGCTTTTAGGAAGCCTGTGGGTCCTTGCACTAAGCCCAAGAGGAGGCCGATAAACAGTTCCATAAGGGGTTTCACTTGGAACATTGGCCTTCTATATATGAACTATTCAAGGGGGAGATTTCTTAGATCTAGTTGTCTAAAATTGTCATAAAAGAAAATTCTCATAGTTTAGGTTATGTTGAAATATCCGGGAGAACGTCGAATGTAAGGAGACGAGGTTTTGTCTAGTTCTAGACGTAGTTACCGGGGAAACTCTAAATATCTATACTAGTATTAGACAGTCGATATGAGTTTATGAAAGAAGACTTACAGTGAAACAGCCCCACAATACAGTTATATACATATGAAAGCGGTAAATGAAAGCGGGTAAACACTTACTCGGTTGTAGAGCTTCCATGCTGTTTGGTTAGTTGTTCAATAAAGAAATTGAAAATAACAGTATGTTACAAAATCAAAGGAGAAAGTGCTTTTGAAAAGAAAATTAGGGCTTACACTTCAAGGAGAGGCCCAAAATGATTGAAAGTGAACAAAGATGGGTCGTATAGCTCAAAGAGAAGCCCATATTTATTTTGAAAAGGGCGACGACCGCGCCGAGGTTTTGAAAACACTGTGGGTCTTATACAATGACTGAGGCCCAAAAGTTTTTGGTTTCAAAACGGGATTGGGTGTTACACTCTATTAGAGGCCCAAAATGATTTTGAATGGGTCTTATAGCTCGAGGAGAGGCCCAAATGGTTTGTTTTAAACGGGCGATGATCGCGCTGAACTTTTGAAATACAACGGGACTTATACAATATTTGAGGCCCAAAAAATGGTTTTCAAAGGGGGTTGGGTCTTACTCTCTAATAGAGGCCCAAAGTTTGAAAATGTTTTTTTGCGAGGGTGAAAATCAAAGAAACCTTAATTTTTCTTTTCTTTAAAAGTAAATATTTAAAGAAAATCAAATAAAAATGATAAAAATGCCAAATAAGTTTGAATAAACCATTTGTGGTTTTGTTTAAGGTTTGAAAAATGAGGGATTAATCACAAGATGAATTAAAACTCATTTGGTTTTGATTTTTAAAGTAAATATTCACTTTTAAATGTTAAAAAATAATTAAAAAGGAATTTATTCACAAAATTACTAATTATATTAAATAAATAATATAAATCTAATTTTTTTGTGGAATAAAATATTTCAATATTTTTGTGATTTTTGCAAAAAGAAACAATAAAAAATAATTAAAATTGAAGGAGTTATTAATTTCCCAATTAATTAATAAAACATGAAAATATTGGAAAAAATAGCAAAAATGTGAGAAAACACAAAACGGTCTAGGTGGGGTTTGAACCCACGACCTCAAGGTTATAGGGCGCGCGCCTTACCACTGGGGTGGTGATACATCCGTTGATTGAAACAAACCAACAAATACACAAGGCTTGCCTTGTTTTCTAGGCCAGATAAAGGCAAGGCAAGGCAAGTTTTGGCTCAGAAACATGAAGGCCATAACTTACACAAGGAATCCAATGGTGGTTGTAGTTTTTCAAGATCATGTCCCTATTTTAAAACACGATTGTGGTTTTGAAATAGGCCTACAATTGCATTTTCTGTGGTATCTCATGATACAGGCAAGAATTGCATGGAAATTTGGTGCAAACACAACACATATAACATGTACAAGATGTGCATGATCAGTGGACCTCAAAGCAATGCATATTTTGGAAAGTTCAAGTCATGATGCTTACCTCTTTTTGAGCTTTTGGAGTTTTTTGTGCAATCTGCAAAGTTTCTTGTTCCAGAAATGGTTTGATGCTTTGGACACTCTCAAATGATCTTTTAGAAGCTTTTAGGATGGTTGGAATCAGCTGGAAACCTCAGGGATGATTTTGAGCTCTTTCTTGCAAAAGGGGCAAAAGTGGCCAAAATAGCAACTCCCTCAAATGGTGTTCCAGATGGGGGGAACCATTTGGGACAACTCAAGGATGATATTTGGAGTGTGTTTGAGGTTTTATTTGGTTTGGAAAGTGACTGATTCAAGACATGGCTTGAAAAATGCACAAAAAGGCCTACTTTGAGGTTTTGAGATGTGACTTTGTGATTTAAGGATTACAGGTCACTTGTGTGAGTTTGGACAGCTTAGCTATGACATATTGGATGTGTTTGGATCATAATCTATGGTGGAATTGCTCTCTAAATCAAAAACTCAGAGTTACCTTGCTAAAGAAGGTATTTTTGCCTAGAGAAAGAGATTTTGAGGAAAGCATCTATTTGATGGCTTTGGTGTACTCAAACTGAGCACAAATGAGCTCTATTTATAGTAGAGCAAGTTTGTTTTGGGATCAATAGTGAAAGGCAACTGCAGCAGAGGTTTGACCAATGTTGAGCAATGAGAATCCAAGTCCCCTAGTTGTTGGATCATTCTTGACTGACTTCAGTTGCAAATATGTCAGTCCATGCCACCTTGGTGCATCCATTAAATACTCCAATCCAAAATTAGAGTCTTGTCCCTCTTTTAGGGATTTCTAGGTTTGGCATGCTACTTCTTGTTCCAAAGACTTTGGAGGCTTGGGGTCAGTGTTTGTTCCCTTTAGATTTGATCCTCAGATGTGTCCAAAGTGATGACAAGGCTTGGAATTATGTGATTTTGCCAAATCGAGCAAAAGTGCAAAATTCTGCCTAGCCTTGGCAGTTTTCAGCAAGGCATATTGCCATTGTCATATCTAATGGCTCAAGTGGAATTTGATGGAGTTTTTGGCCATTTTGGAAAGCCCTCATATGATACAATAACTGTTTGATCATAATTGGTTTTGATATGGGACAAATCAGACGTGTCCGTTGTTTGTCTCCCATAATACAAGCTTCGTATTCGGCCTCGTTGTTTGTGCACTTGAATGTAAGTCTGGAAGTGAAAGGAATGTGGGTATACTAAGGTGTTATGATGATTTTCCCAATTCCATTTCCGTAATGATTGACAGCTCCATCGAAAATTAGTCCCCATTGGGAACCTGGTTCTGGCCCTTCACTGGGTAGCGGTTCATCGTAATCTTTCATTTTCAAATACATGACATCTTCGTCCGGGAAGTCAAACCCGATTGATTCCTGGTCGTCAATCGGTCGATGAACCAAATGATCGGCTAAAACACTTCCTTTAACAGCTTTCTGAGCGTGGTACTCTATGTCATATTCTGATAACAACATCTGCCAACGGGAAATCCTTCCCGTGAGAGCAGGCTTTTCAAAGACATACATGATTGGATCTATTTCAGAGATTAACCAAGTGGTCTGACGAATCATGTACCGGCAAAGATGTTTGGCTGCCCAAGCCAAAGCGCAGCAAGTTTTCTCAAGCATAGTGTACTGAGTCTCGCAGTTGGTGAATTTATTGCTCAAATAGTAGATGGCAGACTCTTTTCTTTTGGTTTCTTCTTATTGGCCAAGTACACAACCCATGGAGTCTTCTAGGACTGTGAGGTAGATGATCAGTGGTCTTCCTTGCACTGAAGGTGATAGAATCGGCGGGTTCGATAGATATTCCTTAATAGTGTCAAAGGCGGTTTGGCAGTCTTCTGTCCAAATGCAGTCCTAATTCTTTTTGAGTAATTTGAAAACCGGCGCACACGTCGCGGTCATGAGGAATATAAATCTGGAAATGTAGTTCAAACGTCCCAGGAATCCCCTCACTCGTTTTTCAGTCTTTCGAGAAGGCATTTCTTGAATGGCCTTGACCTTGTCAGGATCAACCTCAATTCCTTTCTGGCTAACGATGAACCCTAAGAGTTTCCCTGAACGAACACCGAAGGTGCACTTATTGGGATTCAAGCGGAGTTTGTACTTTCGTAAACGCTTGAATAGTTTTCACAGGTGTGTCACATGCTCCTCCTCTATTTTAGATTTTGCAATCATATCATCGACATACACTTTGATTTCTTCATGTATCATGTCATGAAAGAGAGTAGTCATGGCCCTCTGATAGGTTTCCCCGGCGTTCTTCAAACCGAACGGCATTACCTTGTAACAGAAGGTACCCCATGGGGTAATGAATGAAGTTTTCTCCATGTCTTTCGGCGCCATTTTGATCTGGTTATAGCCCGAGAATCCATCCATGAAGGAGAAAACTTTAAACTTTGTTGTACTGTCTATCAGCATGTCAATGTGTGGTAAAGGAAAGTCATACTTTGGACTAGCCTTGTTTAGATCTCTGTAATCCACACACATTCTGACTTTTTCGTCCTTTTTCAGAACTGGTACGATGTTGGCTAACCATTGAGGATATTCTGACGTAGCGAGGAAACCCACGTCAATCTGTTTCTGTACCTCCTCTTTGAATTTGACAGCCATGTCTGGATGAGTCTGTCTCAACCTTTGTTTTACCTGCGGACATTCTGATCTCAACGGTTGATGGTGTTCCACGATGCTGGTATCCAACCCTGGCATATCCTGATAGGACCAAGTGAATACATCGGGAAACTCTTTGAGAAGCTTTGTCAAACTCTTTTTGACAGTTGGACTGAGCAGTGCCCCAATCTTGACTTATTTTCTCTCTTTTTCTGAACCCACGATGATCGTTTCCAATGGCTCTTTGTGAGGTTCAATGGACCTTTCCTCTTGTCTTAGTAGTCGGGAGATCTCTTCTGGAATTTCGTTGTCAACTTCTTCTTCAGCCCCAAATACCGGGAACTCAAAGTCGGGAGAAGGCATCGGATTGTATGTTTCAACGGGGTTTAAAACAAGCAATCTGCATGGCGTGATGATTTGTGTTTAGAAGAGATAGAGAGAATGCAAAAGTGTGTACAGTGTATTTTTCTATTACTGCTTGTTTTATTATTGAGTTGTTTTTTAGGATTACCATTTTCTGAAAAACGAAAAGAGAAAACAGCAATTTATGCGAAAATTACAGAACGCATTATTTTGTTAATGAACAAGTCGATTCTTGAAACTACAACCCTATAAAACAAAACTCTGTCACTTTGGGCAAAACGAAGGGGGATATTTACAGAAAGTGAGCCCTATCAAAACATTAGTTTCACCTGGGTAGGGTGAAAGGTTAAAGTAAAGATGGAAATTACTTAGACTTATGAACAATCTTCGGAACATCGACAGCAACCCATTGGTGGCGAACTCCTCGGTGAATCACAAAGTCTGGTACCTTCCTTGATTTATCTTCAGAAATGATGCTGATTTCTGGAGGAGCAGGATCATTGGAATCTGTCTCCCAGGCAGAGTTGTCGTAGGAGGATTCCTCAGTTGTATTTTGCATAGTATTTGTACTCTCGACTGTATCTCCCCATCCAGTTGGTTGGATGTCTTCGAGCTTGAAGCGAGAGCTTTCGGGAGCGGTGTACTTGACCATGAAGTCAAAATTTCCACTTGGTTGTCCTAAGGTGTCCCACACTTCTTTCGAACTGGAGGAGTTATCTCCCTCGATGACGTTGACCTCGGGAAAAGCAAAGTTGATGAATTCTAGTCCGACAAGCTTTGCCAATTCATCGTCGTACGAGATATTTTCTGAATGACCTGAGTGTTGATCCCATGACATGGTGGGGACGCAGGTATTCTTTTCAATGATGCTTAGCTGGTTTTCATTGTTCGGCTTATTTTCTTGCCCCACGTCTCCGTGATACGGCTGCCAGATAGGCAAATCATCCATTGGGCAATAATAGTCGTGGTCAAAGTTGTATTTCATCTGAGTGTCTTCCTCTAATGAATTTGGTGGAGCCCAGCATCCTTCAAGATCACAATCTCTGTATATCATTTCGACATCTGACCTCGGTATAAATCTCGGACTCTGTGTAGGAAAGCAAAAGGGAGTCTGCGTTTCGCCCTGAGACGTATAACCGTCCTCATTAAGATAGGACTTCTATTCTTCCTTTGTATCGGAGGAATCGTCTTTATTTATGGTATGCACGTCTTGAGTCACTGGATGAAGGAAACCTCCACTGTGGAAGAAGTCCTGAATGGGATGAAGACTTTCATTGTTAGCAGCTGTCTGGGTGCAGGTTGTAGAAAAACCAAGACCCTTCTTTGTTTTGTTATCAGTGGGAATGACAAGCTGTCCCCATCCTTTTGCATTGTTATTTTCGATTACTTCGAGAGCATCTCTGTATGAGGAAATCAAGGTTCCTTTCTCTGATTGATTCTCATTTCTCATCGAAAGTGCTTGGAACTGAGTTCCAACAACCTCATCGGGCTCTACATAAGTAGATAATGATAAGTTGCCCATGAGCAAGGCTTGTTCTCCACAGACTGTGACGGGTTAGCCGTTCTGGACAAACTTTAGCTTTTGGTGGAGGGTCGAAGTGACCGCCCCAGCCTGATGTATCCAAGGTCTTCCTAATAAATAATTGTATGTGGCCCGGATGTCCATGACCTGGAAAGTGACTTGGAAAGTATGAGGACTAATAGTTATGGAAAGGTCGACTTCGCCGATAACCATTTTTATGGATCCGTCAAATGTTTTGACGACGACCTCGTTGGTTCTCATCGGAGGTCCTTTGAATGATAATTGCATCAAAGTGGACTTCGGCATAACATTCAGGGCTGAACCTGTGTCTACCAGTACGCTGGCTAAAGCATCGTCCTGGCAGTTGACTGTAATGTTAAGCGCCATGTTATGACGGCGACCTTCTTCAGGTAATTCCTCATCACTAAATCCCAAGTTATTGCAGGAAGTGATGTTAGAGACAATGTTATCGAACTATTTGATTATTACATCCTATTCCACAAAGGCTTGCTCCAAGACTTTCTGTAGAGCCTCCCTGTGCGCTTTTGAACTAAGTAACAGTGATAATACCGAGATATTTGAAGGAGTTTGTAACAGCTGATCAACAATGTTGCATTCACTCCTTTGGATGAGCTTTAGCATCTCATCATCATTTTTTGAAAGGTCGGGACTACTGGATTGACCGACTGGTGGATTAGGAACTTCTGTCTGAGGTTTCTTTTCTTTGTTGGGTTCTCTAACTAATCTGTTGAAGATTCTACCACTCCGTGTTACTCGACTGATGTCTGTAATATCCATGACGGAGGGTAACAGAATTTCCTTTCCATTCTCAATTGTTGTTGCCCTGTATTTGTAAGGGATTGCCTTAGTTGATTCATACGGTAGTGGTCCCGGTAGATAGATGACTATGGGAGCCTTCTGATTTTTCTGACCATCGTAAGTAATTTCGATCCTTTCCCGGTTGGGAATTCTCGATTCGTCAAGTAGAGGGATAATGGTACAAACATCCCTAACCCTCTGATGATCGGAGATTACGACAATGTCCTCGATTTGATCATCGAAGTAGTTGACTGATCCAGAACTTGACCATGGTTGAATCTCTTTGCGGTCCAACTGACTTTGAAGGGCTGCTCGCACGAGGTAGCTTCCTTGATTATCCACTGAGCAAACTCCACACCGCTCATAGTTGTGTAGTGGCACCTGGCCACATCCGCTTTGAATATAGTGTAACCTTACTAGATCTGTTTCAGTCGACCGAACATCCTGACTTTGATATCTAGTAGGATTCCCGTTAGTGATACTAATTTGCTGGGTGTCTTCATCCATATAGATTGGAAGCCACCAGTGGTTCAACAAGTGTGTCATACCCCAAATTTTGACCACTAAGATTTCCCATCATTGTGAAAATCATCATCACAATATGGGGGAACCATCTTGCCTCATTAGTCTCCCCAAAGATGGGTGAGCATCCACTGCAATCAAATTTAGGGTTTCAAGCCCTCTCAGAGCTTTAGACAAATGATCAATCAAGGAATGACATGATCTTTAACTTATCTAACCTCTCAAGTAGCTACAAAGGATCAAAAGGACTCCCACTCCAAGGATTAAGCACAAAGCTGCTCCCTTCTAGGTGGATCAAGCCTCAAGATCGCCAGTATCACCAAATTAGGGTTTTGGTCGATCAGGGCCTCCAAAGGGAAATTTTTCTCTGGGCATGAGCCAAGGATCCAAAACAAAACCTAATATACTCCATGGAACCTCATGGACCCAACCATCAAGTCAACTTTCCCTCAGGGGATGCATTCATCAAAAATCAGAAATTAGGGTTTCTTGACCTAATTCACCCCTAAGTTGACTTTTAGGGAAAATCATGAGCCAAGACCTCAAGAGAGGGTTTTAGGGTCTCTAATGAACTATATTGATCCATTTGGAACAATGGATTAATCCAGGAAGTTTGAGCAACAAGTCTCAATTTCATCTGCACCACAATTAGGGTTTCGCAGGAAAAGTCAACTGTAATTTTGACTTTTGACCAGGACATGCTCCCAAATCCTAAGCCATGATTCAATATACCCTATTACACCCATGGAACATGTCCATCAAGTTTGATTTAGGTCAAGGACATGATTTCCTGAAGAATTACACAGTTTGGAATTCATCTGATAAAAAGTCAACTGTGCACAAAAGTCAACTTTGACTTTTTGAGATTTTTCACCAAAATGGATTTTTAACCCTAAAATGATGTTAATATATGATTTGAATCATTATTCATCAAGAAAAATCAAAGAAAGTGGGATAACTTGTAAAAGGGGTAACCATAAAAACTTAGAAAATTTTCTAAGTTATGGAAAAAGTGACACTAATGTGCCAACTTTGGAGGACCATAACTCCTAAACCACAAGGCCATTGTTCCCCATTCAAAGCTTGATTTGTAGATCACATTTCCCTCTACAAAAGCTTCATACTGACCTATGTCCAAATTCCTCATGGATTTTGAGTTATGGAGTGATCAAAATCAAGAAAAGTCACTTTGTTCCAACACTTAGTGAAAATTTCACTAAGTCAGAATTTGCCTTGCTTTTTTCCAAATGTAGGGGGATTTTTCACTTGGGTTCAAAAGAGATCAAAACCAAACATGTTCAAACAGTTGTTGTATCATGTAAGGGCTTTCCAAAATGGCCAAGAACATTACCAAATTCAATTTGAGTCATGAGATATGACATTGGCAAGTTGCCTTGTTGAAATCTGTCAAGGCAAGGCAGAATTTGCATTTTTGCTCGATTTGCCAAAATTGTGCAAATCCAAACACTCCTATCCACTTGGACACATCTGAGGATTGAATCTAAAGGAGACAATCACTGAGCCAAGCCTCAAAAGTCCTTGGAACAAGAAATAGCATGTTGAACCTAGAATTACCAAAATAGGGACAAGACTCCAATTTTGGATTAGAGCATTCAATGGAAGCATCAAGGTGGCATGGACCGAGCCATTTGTAACTGAATTCAGTCAAGACTTATCCAAGACCAAGGGAACCAGCAACCTGTGCCCTAACCTCTAGTCAATGGCTAGAGGAGACTTGGATTTTCATTTTCCAACATTGGCCAAACCTACTCAGCAGTTGCCATTCACTATTCCTTGCAAAAGAAACTTGCTCTACTATAAATAGAGCTCAATTGTGATCAGTTTAAGTACACCAAAGGCCTACAACACTTTCCTTTCTCAAAATCTCTTTCTCTTGGCAAAAATGCCTTTCTTAGCAAGGTAGCTATCAGGTTTTGAGCTAGAGGGCAATTCCA